>JAJKFL010000009.1:8062844-8660344 GCA_021186555.1 Reticulitermes speratus
GACCCGTCATGACGCAGTGGAATGTTACTAATCTTATGTGCAGGCGTAGCCTCATTTACGTTTTGCAAATCGTCAGGCGTATATCAGACATTTACGTTCTATACATATACGCCTACTTAAATGTGAAAATCGGGTGCTACTTCTTGCCTCGGATATTTTACATGATAAATTGATAGACGGTTTTATTTTCTTGGCCTGAAAAGAAAAAGAAAATAAGACAATGCATTTAATTATAAAAATATTCTAAGCGAAAAGGAATTGCCTTATAGGTAAAAGAGATTTATAACCAACAATACAGGCAATGTACGTATAAATGTGATATTGTGGCGTGTTCGCGAAGCCATTGTTGCCGTGGAAAAGCAATAGGTATTACATATTCCGAGCGTGAGCGTGTAGCCTTAGTTATCCAGCATGCAAAACGCATGCGCCTTATTATATTGTCATCTGTGGCCTGTCTGGCTATACCATATTTTTCTACATTATCTCATAAACGGCACGATTTTCGGAAAACATTTACCGAACATAAAATATGTGTTTTGAATTTATTTACAAATTTGTCTGAAACATTTCTCATTCTAAGAATAATTCAGCGAGATATGGTCATAAATATACATACGTATTTATGTAAGTACCCGTCATTCTTGTCGGATTTGAATAAAATTTTGTTTTTCTCGACAGATTTTCGAGAAATACACACATATCAAATATCATGACAATTCGTCCACTGGGAGCCGAGTTGTGTTACATGTGGACGGGCAGACGGACGGACGAACACAGAGGGATCGACAGACAGACAGACATGACGAAGCTAATAGTCGTTTTTCGCAGTTTTGCGCACGCGCCTAACAAATTGCACATAATAAAAATATATAACGCTCCTTCGTGTTTCGGCTATTGTCTTTAGTCATCTTCAGGGAGTATCGATACTAACAGGCGCATAGAGTTTTGTTGTACAGATGTACATGTACATGGTAAAATACAGTGGCAGCAGAAGATAAAAATATCTATGTACATTGTTACATCAAAATATTAAAATTATTTTATATCAAGACGATTACTGAAAACTTCTGCAGCCAACTTGTTGCAATAGTAAATTCTTTTCAAATGAAATCAAGTGATAAATCCTGTATATTGCCTCTGTATGTTTACACCACGTTTACACCATTTTTACACCATGACTGAACACTCACGACTAAGTACGCTTCAAATACGTTTTGTGGTAATGTAGCTAACTGGGATAAATATGATCATGTGTTCTCATCGATAGGGTTATCAGTACGTACTGTACTCATTAGTATCATCAGTAGGATCATCTGCAGGCACTGGATTTAGTAGGGTCTTCGGTAGGACCACAGACAGGGACTGGAATCTACAGTGTCATAATAAAGTTATTAGTAGGGACTGTACTCATTAGTGTCATCAGTAGGATCATCTGCAGGCACTGGACTTAGTAGGGTCTTCGGTAGGACCACAGACAGGGACTGGAATCTACAGTGTTTTAATAAAGTTATTAGTAGGGACTGTACTCATTAGTGTCATCAGTAGGATCATCTGCAGGCACTGGACTTAGTAGGGTCTTCGGTAGGACCACAGACAGGGACTGGAATCTACAGTGTCATAATAAAGTTATTAGTAGGGACTGTACTCATTAGTGTCATCAGTAGGATCATCTGCAGGCACTGGATTTAGTAGGGTCTTCGGTAGGACCACAGACAGGGACTGGAATCTACAGTGTCATAAAAAAGTTATTAGTAGGGACTGTACTCATTAGTGTCATCAGTAGGATCATCTGCAGGCACTGGACTTAGTAGGGTCTTCGGTAGGACCACAGACAGGGACTGGAATCTACAGTGTTTTAATAAAGTTATTAGTAGGGACTGTACTCATTAGTGTCATCAGTAGGATCATCTGCAGGCACTGGACTTAGTAGGGTCTTCGGTAGGACCACAGACAGGGACTGGAATCTACAGTGTCATAAAAAAGTTATTAGTAGGGACTGTACTCATTAGTGTCATCAGTAGGATCATCTGCAGGCACTGGATTTAGTAGGGTCTTCGGTAGGACCACAGACAGGGACTGGAATCTACAGTGTCATAAAAAAGTTATTAGTAGGGACTGTACTCATTAGTGTCATCAGTAGGATCATCTGCAGGCACTGGACTTAGTAGGGTCTTCGGTAGGACCACAGACAGGGACTGGAATCTACAGTGTTTTAATAAAGTTATTAGTAGGGACTGTACTCATTAGTGTCATCAGTAGGATCATCTGCAGGCACTGGACTTAGTAGGGTCTTCGGTAGGACCACAGACAGGGACTGGAATCTACAGTGTCTTAATAAAGTTATTAGTAGGGACTGTACTCATTAGTGTCATCAGTAGGATCATCTGCAGGCACTGGACTTAGTAGGGTCTTCGGTAGGACCACAGACAGGGACTGGAATCTACAGTGTCTTAATAAAGTTATTAGTAGGGACTGTACTCATTAGTGTCATCAGTAGGGACTGCAATAAGTGGGGAGTCATAGGCACATCTGGTGCTTAAGAGCTAGGGGAAGCAGCTTGTAACTACGTGATATTACCAGCAAAGGAAAATGTTTGTATAGGAATGCGTGCAAGCACATACTATTAAGTAGTGGCGTACCTCTAATTAAAGTCAATTTCTCTGAAAGTATTTTACAATAGTAACAATTCGAAAATACGAATTCCAAGATAAACAAGTTAAAATTTATATCAAACATCGCAGTTGCTGTGAACAAATAGAAATGTTAATCTTCATGTATAGTCGGACATACTCTTTGGAAACGGTTATAATTCCCATCTGTTACAGGGTGTACCGAGGCTTTTACACGGAGAAAGTTGTTACTTTGAACTTTAAATATAATCATCAGTTATACTGCCTCCACCAGCTACGAGGTAGAAACCACCCCTCCCCACTCGGCAGCTCGCCGTATTGTGTGGGTGCGACAAAATGTTTTCTTTTCCTCGTGCATTTTTATCAGATTTAGATATTTGTTTTTGTCAACAAAATTTATTCTATGTTTAAAGACATTATTTAATGAAATCGGAGTAAAAAAAACCAGATACTTTTCTTTTATATTTTGTAATTCGCTGATTTATCTAAACTCATGAAGTGTTAACAATAACTTATCTTCTTAACACAGCTGGTTTTACTGATATACAGAGTAATAGACAATCAGTAATTTAGCTATATGTTTCAGCTCATGCGAGCCATTATGACGTTACCTCCAAACACAACAACCACTTTTGTTTGTCTGTCTTTAATACGTCTTATTGTAAACCTTTTTTTTCCTATGGCTCGACAGCCCTATATGGGCTTGGGCCTCCTCGTTTCGTCGAGGTTTCAAGGTCACACATTTGAGACACACCACAGTCGGTAGGACTCCTCTGGACGAGGGACCAGCTCGTCGCAGAGACCTCTACCTGACAACACACAACACTCACAAGAGACAGACATACATGCCCCCGGTGGGATTCGAACCCACGATCCTAGCAAGCGAGCGGCCTAAGACCCACGCCTTAGACCGCACGGCCACTGGGATCGGCTTGTAAACCCTGTTACATCTGGTTAATTCACAACTACTACCATTTTCCAAGTCATGAGTGGCTGGCAGCTAAAACGGTAAAATCGTCACTGTTATAGCTCAGATGCTGGAAAGTTTTTAATCTAGGTTTTTTCTTTACGTAACAAACCTAATTTAATAGCAGAACATACAATTGTTTTATATTAAACCTGATTATATATAAAGTAACCATCATACTTTAGAGAGTAGATAAAACTAGCTAATATAGCCTACATGCTTTCAGTTCAGTTTTTGATCACTGAGATTCTAATTATTCGTGGGACGAGAATTGTATATAAATTTCAATGTACATATTATTCCTCACCTGAATATACTTTTCCACGTTAATATGATGTTTGTTGTCACGCAATGGTGCGTGAATGACGGATATGATTTGAACATATGCAAGCATGAGATCTGCGGTCTTCTGGGATATTACACGGCGTCGTGTGGTAATTGTTTACCGACGTTTCGGGACAACGTGTCTGTCCCATCTTCACGGGTCAAGAAGATGGGACCGACACGTTGTCTTGAAACGTCGGTAAACAATTACCACACGACGCCGCGTAACATCCCAGAAGAACGCAGATCTCATCAACATCGCGGCGGAAGCCTGAAATCAGGGATATGCAAGCGTGTTCAGTAGTTATTCAGACGAGGACAACTGACAAAGGGTGGTCCTGCAGCTTGGGGTGAGAGTAGGAGTCGTATAAGTCGCTCATCATAACAGATCATCGTGTTAAGAAATATGACACAGGGTAAGGACTCACTAGTTTTCAGTTGTGGGCTGTTAATGGTTACATAAACTACGGGGAAATTCTGACAAGCCCAGTGACTCAGTGTTTCAAGGCTCTGCTCCTGTTTCTAGGATTTTTGCCCCTCACTCATCCAGGATCTCCATCACATCGAATTACATTGAAGATTTTTATCCCTCCGATGTCGCTCATAATATTAGTGTCTCTTTTTGTATCTTGTGTTTTAAACAAGCAATTGTACCCAGTGATAAACTGAAGAGTCAGTAAACATTTATATACCGTGTTTCTATTGCATTTATTAGAAGCATTTTTTAGGGAGGGGCCCCGCAGCAGATGCTACAGTCACACCGCAGCCTTGAGTCATATTGTGCAACCCTGCGATGAAGATTATCAATTTTTTTTTTTTTTTCCGTGTAATGGATCACCGGTGGAATGAAATTGACAGGGAAAACCGAAGTGCTCGGGGAAAACCCTGTCCCAGTGCCACTTTGTCCACCACAAATCCCACATGGACTGACCCGGTATTGAACCCGGGCCTCCGCGGTGAGAGGCCTGCGACTAACCGCCTGAGCCGTGGCACGGTCCGTTAGTAGCACTTGGTCTTCCTCTCACGTATATTCTGTCATCCTCATGCCTTAATCCAATGAGCTGAAAAGTTGAGATTGGTAGCTGCTGACCTTACGTTTCGACAAGACACAAAGTGACTGCCTTAACATGCAAGAAACCGATCGAATACGCACACAGAAGTTACGATGAAATTCGTGCAGTGTCCAACGAGGAGATACATTTAATATTCATGAAGTATAGGAAGTTGGCTGTGCAGGCCTGTGTAGATAAATGATGTCCTTCCAAATGTCACATAAGTTACCGCCTTCCAAATCCGTGCTTACTAATGATTTATGATCAAGTCGTTATCTCGTTAAGTGCTAACCTAGAGATGCAGTTGAAACAGCTTCGAAAGTAACGCGTTAATAAATAAATACATAAACAAAACCTGCTTTTCATGTCCTTCTTGACGTCAGAAACGATTAGGGCCAACCTTACAGTACTGATTTTAATGACATTCGGTAATCGTAGACATTTTCTTTGTTATCTAAATTGTGGGGCAAGAAGAGGTCCCTGTAGAATTGTGGTATTTAATGGGTCGGTTTTTGATCCCGCTGATGTTACGTAAATATGGATCATTGGTGTAATGATAATTGATAAAAATAAACAGACGTACTTGGAGAAAAATTTGTTCCAGTTTGTTCGCCACAAATCCCACAGGTAATTTATTAGACATAGGCCTACATTACGTTTTATCGTTTCGTTTTGTTTCTGCTTAAGTGTGCTTCATTTGAACAGTGAATTTACCGAAGGATCCAGCGACCCATTGCGCATAGTTTTAAAACCCTCTTGACATAATTTCTTTATACTGAGAATACAATAATTTTTGTATGGATATTCTTCGTGCTGTAAGAGTTTGGCCATTCGATCCTTTCCGGCTTTATTTTTATCTTCTGTCTGAGATTATCGAAATTGTGCCACCTTACATTATACTAAAGAAAATTCAAAACTGAAATAAATTACTAATGCGTTCTAGGTAAAGCGCAAACCTGAATCTTATTTTCGAATTTGGAATTATCTCCCCATCAGGAATCATGTTTTTTACCCTCTCAGAAATATCCGCCTAGGTCCTGGCAGAAAGACACTGACCTCGTGACAAAGGACTGGTTTAGTTAAATTCAGACAGGAATATCTGGGAATTTAAATGGTAAGAAGAATCTCTTTGGACTACTGTGGGATCAGGGCTTGCTACGAGCCCTGGAATACGTCTGTCTTTAACACCTTTCAAATTCATCACTGAATAATCACCCTACATTTCGACACTCTAAATACTGAACTACTGAGAGCGTCAGTAGATGACCTTACACACAGGATACATAGAGATAGAGAATGAACGAAAAATGCACGGGTGAATCTATGTCGCAGTGGAAGAAGAAAAATAGTTTATGGACGTGGGTACTCTGAAACATGGTTTGCGAGTTACATCCTCCTGAAGATTAAAAGATAAACACAAGGTATCCATCTTGAGCTCCAACACAGGACGACGCACGTCTGAACAATGTTTGTCTTACTCGATAAAAGAACTCCAGGTGTCATACAAATCACTTTAACTCCATTCTCTATCCGTCGTTGCAAGTCCTTAAACTCGTTGACTTTTAAAGCACAAACAGTGGTATTTAGATATCCGCAGATATAGAAAAGTCTAAGGTACCTGCCACGATTTCCCCCGAAATTTGTGGGCAGGTATATTATGAGGCAGACTTGAGGGACCCTACTTTATTCCATCACGTCCGATTGGGGCGGTTTACAGCGATTTCCTACAGGAAATACTTCCATACCTGTTGCAAAGTTGTGGATTTGAAAACTAGAATACATTTATGGTTTATACATCATCGTGCTCTACCAAATTTTATTCCTGAATTTTACATATTCTTGCACAAAGTGTTTCTGGAACAGTGAATAAGACTAAGTGGAAAAAAGGGCGTGGTAGCCTCAATTACCAAGTACAATTATAACAGATATTTGCTGTTTCTCCATATTTTTATATTTATTTATTGGTGATCTGATTTAAAGTTCACGTTTTCTAAAACGAATATATAGATAAATTACTTGCAAATATTACGTTGTTTATAAGCGTTTTATTTGTAGGAAAAATGTGTGGAAATACAATGTCGAAAGTTACAGAGCGACTGAGGCTTTCTGAAAGTAGAAGGTCATGCAAGTAGCAGGTTGTATATTGTCACGGTGAAAGCACTTTCGACCCGTAAATTATGTAATATACAATTAGTCTGTTTACAGGCTACCGTGTGTTTGTTCAGGTAGTGTATGTGCGTATATTCCACGCACTTCCGCTTAATAACAACGCCCAACAGACGAAGGCGATATTGAGTCACTCACGGGTGGGTCAAAACGGGACGCTTTTGCTGTATCTAATAATTAATTCGGTGGTGGTGGTGGTGATGGTGGTGGTGGTGGTGGTGGCAAACTGGTTAACAGCTAGTTAGCCAGCCAGCCAACGGCTGGCGACGCTGCCAAAATTTCAATACAGCCACAGACATCGCACTCGTGTTGAGAGGTACGATTGACTGCCCTTGTAGCACAACCAATAAAGTCTGCTGGTGGTACCAGATCGTAGAGTTTTACAGTTATCTCTTGTACAGATGCTGTTTTTGATTGCTTCATAAAGTACAGCCGCAACTTATGCGTCTTAATATGCCGTTGGTTCTTCACACATTGCTTCGCGTATATTGTAACAAGAATGGTGTAAGGTAAATTTCACCCTAGAACAGGCTATGAAGGCCCAGAGGGGAGTAGAGGTATAACTCTACTCTTTCTTTAATCTCGGCACTAGATGGGTAGGTGGTCAACGCCACGCCCCGGCCGCTTTACCCCCGGGAATGACCCGGTATCAATTGTACAGGAGGCTGGGTACGCCCCAGGGCAGGTTTTGACGGGTGCTGAAAATCTCGCCCCCAACGGTATTTTTTTTCCCCCCGTCCCGTTTTCTCCTTTGATCCATTTTGTACTTTTAAATCCTTTTGTCCTTCATGTTACATACTAGTGTCCTTATACAACAACACAACACAAACATCCATGCCCCCGGCGGGATTCGAACCCACAATCCCAGCAAGCGAACGGCCGCAGACCCACGCTTTAGACCGCTCGGCCACTGGGATCGGCGTATTCGATCCCCGGACCGTGCAGCTCGTAGCGAGTCACTATACTGATTACGCTATCCCGGCCCACAACACAAATGTTGCATGAAGCTCAAAACATTCTCTCCCCTTTCTCGTCACTGTGGCCCGCCATGATGGATCTGTTCGCTAGTGCGTCGTCGTTCTTCTTGAGAAGGAAGAAGCACGTGCAAGTGCTGCAGGTGGACAGTACGACGCCTGTAAGTCCGTGGCAAGAGCATGGCTACAGAAATACTGGTCAGATGGCCAAGCTGGAAGAAGCCGAGAATCTGGATTATGGTGCGTACACAGTCCAGCCTTAGTAGCCGACGCGCAAACAAACCCTTTTTTCAGTGCAATGGAGTTTAAGGCTGCTGCTGGCTTTCGTAGACAGAAACGAGTTGCTGTTTCGAGACTTAAAGCGGCTAGTCTGAAAGAAGGCACGATCCCGTAAAAGACCGGCTTGCTAATGGAAACAAATTATACTGTCGAGACTTTTGAAAAAGCAATTTATAACGGTAATGGGATAGTCATATTCTGTGATAAACATACATATAAGTCAGCAAATGTTCGGCCGGTATTTTAAAGACCATGGGGAATGTGTAAAAATTCACCATATGTGGTAACCTCTGCAGGCGTTGGTCATGTGTCTTGTTCGTGGTTGGGTCTGAGTATCGCATTAAAACGACGGAATGTTTCTCCACAAACCTACAAAAGAGCACCCAGGCAGCTTTAATTATAAACACATTTAAAGGAAGTAACGATGGTCTCTGTAAGGCTGCTTTTTGCCGACAGAGTGATCCAGTTCCAACAAGACCATTCCTCTACCCACCGTCCAGTGTGCAAGTAACGCTGCACAGCACAAAGACGCCCAACTCACTGACTGATCTCCATGATCTTAATGATGTGAAGAAAGCCATGCAGCCAATCTGGCTTGTCTTTCTTCCAAGAGATATTAATCCTTACTGGACTTGTATCAGACGATTGGGATGAACTTGCTTCTCTTTGTGTTCTTCCTGTTACTGACTTCAAGCGCTAGCAAATGCAATCTGAGGGCCGTGCCATGGCTCAGGCGGTTAGTCGCCGGCCTCTCACCGCAGATGTCCGGGTTCCATCCTGGGTCAGTCCATGTGGGATTTGTGGTAGACAAAGTGGCACTGGGACAGGTTTTTCTCCGAGTACTTCGGTTTTCCCCTGTCAATTTCATTCGACCGGTGCTCCATTACTCGGAAAAAGGAAAAAAAACACAAATCATATTCATCACAGGGTTTCACAATAAGCCTTAAGCCTGCGGTGCGTCCGTAGCATCTGCTGCGGGGCTCTTCACAAAAAAAAAAAAGCAATCTGTGGATGGAACTCTTGGATTTTGGATACGATATTGGAGGGTCCAAGCCTTAAAAATAGCACTTTAGGGGCTAACATATAACATTTATATAATTACGTGAAATACTTCAAGGAAAAAGCGCTTTTAAAACTTGTATTGCAAATAAATTTGTTTTAATTAAGACACATTCGCACACGGACCATTTAAAGCGAAATGATAATAAAGAACAAAAAAAAAGGGGAAGTTAAAGAAATACTGCGTTACTTGTACTTACAGCTGCAACGATTCAACACAAATGACTTTTGAAACATAAAGTGCAGTGATACTACTGAAATCCTTAAATTGTTGTTTGTGTGAATACAAGATCTGCAAAAATAAATACAGCGCACTAACGCCAGTACTTACAAAGAATTATTTTTGTGAAGGGACCCGCAGCAGATGCTACGGACGCACCGCAGCCTTCAGGTTTATTGTGCAACCCTGTGATAAAGATGATTGATTTTTTTTCGTTTTTCCTTATAATGGAGCACCGGTGGAATGAAATTCACGGGGGAAAACCGAAGTACTCGGGGAAAAATCTGTCCCGGTACCACTTTGCCCACCACAAATCCCACATGGACTGGCCCGGGCTCCAGGGCGAGATGCCGGCGACTAACCGCCTGAGCAATGGTACGGCCAAGAATATTAGACTTCTGCTTCTTATATTCGCCTAAGATTGCATACGGATATTAAGGTGCATTGCTTCTGTCATACATCTCGGAAAATTACTGAACCTCAGTCAATATTCATCTGCAAATTAAGCAGACATTTTATGTCTTGTTAATACAGTTAGTTATCTAGCGTAAATGATTTTATTGAACGGAAGGCCGTACACCGACAACTACAGTGTAATTATGAGATTTATTCGCCCCTCAACTACCTCATGTGGCATGTAGCCCGAAAAATTTATTGCATTCAGTCGTCGTGAAAGATTCAATACATTGTTCTAGCAGCGTATAGTGATTATTGAGCCGCTTCAAGTACAGTACACATCCTGCAAACTTACTTCTTTCTCTGTCCCTCTACGGCTGTTTGAGATCTGTGAGTGCAGGACTGACAGTCGCAGTGCTGCGCACACGTGCTCACAGTACATATTGTTCTGTTATGAACACAGCCTCTATCACATCAAAACACAGAAGAATGTCCCAGTGATTGATAAACACTGCAATGCTTGAGAACCAATTGTCTTCTGGACTTTGTCCATCGTCCGGATAAATATTAAAATATAATATAATATAATGTAGCACGCGGTGGCGCAGTTGGTTTAGGCACTGCGCTACAAGCCGGAAGGTCGCGGGATCGATTCCCGATGGTGTCATTGGAATTTTTTATTGACATAATTCTTCCGGCTGCACTATGACCCTGGGGTCGACTCAGCCTCTAACAGAAATGAGTACCAGGAATATTTCGTGGGAGGTAAATGCGACCGGTGCGTAGGGCTGACAACCTTACCCTTTTCATGTGCCGATTGTCTAGAAATCTGGGAGCCTCAGCCTCCTAAGGGGACTGTCCAGGCCTGTAATGGGATTGCTTTGAAAAGTACAGATACAGTGATATACGGGGACAAAACGTCATCAATCTGTCACTAGCTGAAACAGGGACAACACGTCATCAGACTGTCACTAGCTGAAACGGGGACAACACTCATCAGACTGTCACTAGCTGAAACGGGGACAACACGTCATCAGACTGTCACTAGCTGAAACGGAGACAACACTCATCAGACTGTCACTAGCTGAAACGGGGACAACACGTCATCAGTCTGTCACTAGCTGAAACAGGGACAACACGTCATCAGTCTGTCACTAGCTGAAACAGGGACAACACACACGCACAGAATACAGAATCATTGTATTGTCCCTACCTCAAAAGCCACGTTACTCTAGCCAAAATAGTGTGTAGAATCGTAAAAGCCTGAAGGGAATATATACCAGAAACTTCATAGTCATAGTAGCACATACCACACTTTCACTGGTTAATTGAAAATTCACGGTTACATCACCTGTAATCACGATAATATTTATTGGATAATGCTTCATTGTTTTAAATAATTACTTTTAGTTTTAATATGCAATATATATACATACTTAATTTTTCACTCGAAACTACATTGTTGATAACAACAGAAATTAGTATTACACTTCAGTTTAAATATTTTGCAATGTCGAAAGCAAAATGTTTTTATGTCGAACACACCCATACATGACGATGACCGCGCGAGTCGAAATATGCAGCTGTACACTTCACGTAACATAGACGTACAGACTTTTATTATACATGGCTCTATTATGCAGTGTGTATCGTAGAATGTTTAATAGTGAGAAGGATGTCAAATATTATATCGTGATTTAACATATATTTTCAGCTCCCTCTTGAGCGAGTGTAAAGCTACATGGTTGGTTCAAAGCGAGCGTTAAAATGGAGTTCGTATTTCTTCTGTTTTATAGATAATGGCCTTACGATCGATGTATTCAAAGTGAGAGGTCCTACCGGTTGACACCAAATTATCTAAAAGAAACCAAAAAACATAAGAAACAAAAAATAAATAATAAAAAAGGAAGCATAGAAGAAAGGATACAAAGTGAGTGATGAGAAGAGACGGCGAAGGAAAGGAAAATAAAATAAAAGACATTCTGCTTTATAGATAATGGCCTTAGGACTGATATATTCCATGTGCGAAGTCCTACCGTTGAACAACAAATTATCTAAACGAAACAAAGAACATAAAACACAAACAAGAGATGTAGTAAAAGAGGAAGCGTAGAAAAAGGTACCTAAAATGAGTGATGAGAAGAGAACAGGAAGGAAAGGAAACTAAAAAGAAATTGAAAGTAAAGAAAAGAAGGGAAAAGAACTTGACACGTGCCACCTCTATCTGAAGAATCTAACGGGGAACGTAGACTTTCTCTTGAATCGGCAAACTCGACATTATCCGAAATCTTGCATTTGTCTTTTTTATTCAAAGACGTTCTACCCAGCGAAGATTGCGACGATAATGACAATTATCGGACCACTTGTATTGCATGAAAGTATAATTGCATGGGAAGTACAGACAGGTGCTTATCATATTGAGTTACTGTTCGCAATAACCTGGCATGCAGAATAAACTGCGTGCAATACAAAGTGTGCATGCTACCGGACAGTGGGCACACGTGACTTCTATTGAATAATTTGTTTGCTTGCTATATCCCATTTCTTGTGTATTTGCCTCTTCATTTAATCTCTGTCTATCCATGCGTCTGTTTCTTATCTGTTTTTTCTACCGCATTTTATTTTCCCTTCTTTATTCACTTCTATAATATTTTGTCTGCTTCCTTCATTTATTCTGTCTCTTGTATCACCCTCTACAATGTTTTTCTTTCTTTCTTGTTTTTATTATTTAGTTTCCTGTTTCTGCGATTCTTATATGTACACATATATTAATTTGTCTACATTCCTCCCCTCATTATGTTCGTGTCTTTTTCTTACTGTTGTGCAGGTTGCAATTTCTGTGTAAAAGTAGGGGCATAATACTGGTAGTGCCTAGTTACAAGCCTCGCCATTTTACCGACTGTCAGACCTAATGTTTTACGATTTTCATTTCCCATAAGACGATTTGTAAAGAGTACTTCGAAAAAGGGAACGGCGTGGCTCTAATCCCGTACATAATCACTTTCATGGTCACTTTTTCAGCTCATTAACTGTTGCGTAATCCGTGCCATTGAATCATCTCTATTAACGCATAAATTTAACTGCTATATTAATGGTTCGCAATTAAGATCTTCCTCCCTCGTCAACCATCGATATATCAAGTTTCACTAAATTCGGAACTACGAGTAACTGTCATCGATTCGTATACCGTTAGTAGCATGTCATCCAAGTCTATATACTGCTGGTAGAACTGTCGATCTAGTGTTCATGGTGTCAGAGTCTTGAGTAATTAAATGACGCTGTTCCAACTGCAGAAGGTACAGAGCTTAGCAAGTGAGTTGAAGGAGATTAAGAAAGATAAGCAACTACTGAGTAGGACAGACACGCTACGTTCCCTTTCTAAACACTGCCTCGGGAATTCCTTGGGAATGCTGAAGAAACCCACGAAAAATCGAAGTACTCTGAGATTCGAATCCAGTGGTTCCCGAATTCAAGTCTATAAAATTAGTTCTATGCAAAAATGTTTGGTGATTTTCGTGAAAAGAATAGAGTGATTAGCTGAAAATTATCGAAACCTTAGGCGGGAGTCGAAGAAGCGACCTCATTTTTCGTTGATCCAAGATAAGCAACGCCTTTCGTTCTCCTGTGTAACCTACCTGTTACTATATTCCGTTTACCACATGACTTCAACTAACATCCACAAATAATCTCAACCTTGTCACGCAACGGAACTTCCTTCTCTTACTGATATCCTGAAAATCTTCTCTCAGGCGTAGCAGAGAAAGAGCGCATATCCCCAAGAACCCTTGACTCACACACACACACACACATATTCTAGAGGCTAAATACAACACTTCTTACCACACGAAAGGCACACATCATCCGCCTTCCCATTTATCCTTGTCTCCACAAAAATATTTCTCTGAGCAGGCTGAAGCATGTTTTCTTACTGCAGCCTGTCATTGCACAAAAGCCCTGAAATTCCACATAAGGCTGGTGTCATAAAATCTCCACAAAACTCCCATCATCAAACTTAAAACTAATTTAAGCAACCGTTTTTTTCTATGCCATAGAGCTCCTGTAAACTCTACGTTAACAAATGTGAAGTAAGCGACAGTTCACGTGCTTTAATTTTTTGTAACATTTAAATTTTAGCTTAAGCTGAAGTTTTTTCCCCGGTTACGTTATGAAGGCTTATGAGGGGAGTAAGGGTATAGCTCCACTCCCTTTTAACTTTGGAACTAGGTGGAAGTGAGTGGTCGTCTTGAAGTCCAGGCAGCTCTGCTTTCGGAGGAGGAATGCCCTCTACCCATTGATTCAAACTCATTTTAAAAATATTTTTAACAGTTTTAGATTTAAGCTGAAGCTGACAATTAGTGTCAAATGTCAGATACCGCTCTTTATTTATAATAATCTTATTGTTTTTTGTAAAACTATGAAAACTTGAGAACCAATATAATATTCCGAAAAAAGTCGGTTTGATCATTATGAATAACAAATAAGGAATGTGTTGTGTTTGGTGGTAAATAATACAGACTAATTCCATGGAGCAGAGTCCTTCCTCAGAAGCTAAGAGGTCATCAGCTGGTCAGGAAAGTCAACGCATTTTATGGAACTCGATGGCTCATTACTACATTCACAAGAGCCCGCCACCTGTCCCTATCCTGAGCCAGATCAATCCAGTCCATGCTTCACCCCACTTCTTGAAGACCCATTTTAATATTATCCTCCTATCTAAGCCTAGGTATTCCAAGTGGTCTCTTTGTTAAATAAGACTGTTTGCATTATTATCGTTTTTGTAGGTTCTGTGTGTAGATT
Source organism: Reticulitermes speratus (assembly GCA_021186555.1). NCBI lineage: Eukaryota > Metazoa > Arthropoda > Insecta > Blattodea > Rhinotermitidae > Reticulitermes > Reticulitermes speratus. The sequence continues at coordinate 8,077,709 of JAJKFL010000009.1, forward strand.
AAAGAATTTGAACTTCTGCTTTACATTGTAATCAACTCTAGTGTCATAAATATTCTCAGAAAAAGTGGATCGTTCAACACATTTGAAAGTCCCATACAGTGGTGGACTGATTAAGTGCTATCTAGTACACTCTTTATTCTTAATATGGTATAGGAACAGTAGGGTCTACTTAAAAAGAACAACTTAAAAATGATATACTCCTAACAACAGACTGTCTTTGTAAGATACAGGAGTTTGTATTAGGAGGGGGTATGCGGTGGCGCAGTTGGTTGAGGTACTGCGCTACAAGCCGGAGGGTTGCGGGTTGAATTCCCGATGGTGTTACTGGAATTTTTCATTGACATAATCCTTCCGGCCGCACAATGGCTCTGGGGTCGTCTCAGCCTCTTAACAGAAATGAGTACCAGGAATATTTCCTGGGGGAGTAAAGAAGGCTGGTACTTAGGGTTGACAATCTTACAATCTTCATGGGCCGATTGTCTTGAAATCTTGGAGCCTCAACCTCCTGGAATCCTCAGGGCCTGCTCAGGCTTGTACAGGGATTGCTTTAACTTTTTACCTAGTAGGAAACTTATATTGTGGCTTTTTATATTACATCTTTCTTTGCTAGTCCATTGGTCGAGTCCAAAGTTGTCGGAAATGCGAACTGCTTCTACCTGAAAACCCAGACAGAATGTTCTTCCAAAATAAGATAAGATGACGCAATGTAGATTGGTGTATATTTGCCGGCGTTTCGGAGGATCTGTTTACCTAATTATTCACGTCCAAGGGCTCCTGTCTGTAATCAACAGAGTCACATATCTCTGAAGATTTTGATCTTTCGAAACGTCAGTAAGCCTAAACATTCTGCAGACTAGACCACGGTGTTACAGCCCAGATAGACATGTCTTGCTATGTTATTAATTCCAGATATTATTTCTACCAGTAGAGCGCAGCACGTGATATCGTAGAGTAGAATTGAAGATAAGAGAAACATTTGATCTGCTTGAATCTTGAAATAATCCTCCCCAGAGGCGAACCGAAAAGAGGAGAGGTAGCTGCCGGCCTAAGGCACCTAAAAATAGAAATTAAAAAAAAAAGATTTTGTAGACCACAGAAATCGGATGACGACTGGTACATCGAAATTTTGAAAAACAAAATAAAATCTTAGGGCTTCTTAGATGGATTTATAAATTCCAAGAATATTAAAACATGTGATTTAAGTTAGTTGAGTATGGATGTACAAAGTACAGTTTGCAAACAGTTTTGTATTACACTATATTTATGACATGATTTTATAAAATATTTTTTTAAATCAAATAATTATATATAACCTCACGCTAAGCCCCCTCCACCAAATAAAAAATTCTGTGTGCCCGTCTCATGCCCTATCTCCACGGCACAAAAATGTGAGAAACTTTGATTCTGACCAATATGAAAGCATGTTGGAAATGGCCGGTCTCGAGGCTTCCACTTGGGATAGATCGATAGGACTCGACTGCACAGCAATGGATTCCTGCCGTGATAATAGGAACGAAACCTTAGCTATCACGTGACCCGTCAGCTATACAAGCATTACCTGTCAAATTAGAACCATCGCACAGCCTAACAGGCGAGAGCAAACCTTCAAACATTAACACGGCTGTAAGAACCTGCAGATTATATACTGACACGACACTAAGACTGTTCAATCCTCACAGTAGTGACGTCGGCTTTAAATATGGATTTAAGGAATACTTTATGCCCTTTATTTTTAGATATTTTCCTTAGTGCTTTGTTCTTATACACGTCTAATTTACCGTCCTCCCTTATGGTAATACGACATTACACACTGACACAAAGCAACTGTAGGATTATTTCTTTTGCCTTCTTATCATCATTTTGGTTATGAAAAACCGTAAGCATTTGCAGAAGTTGTTTAAATCCTAATTGTACTTGTTATTGGTTTTTGGAGATACAGTTTCACATTGCACAATAATTCGTTAAATATAGTAATATTGCGACTTCTTGCCCTCCAAATTTCTTTATATTTTTCGTCCTTTTTATTTATTATTATTATTATTATTATTATTATTATTTTACTGCAATTGGGTTTTCACCCGGTGGCAGTATTCCTTACACTAGTACACACAATACAAATGGACATATAATATACATAAAATAACAATACAAAACAAACTATACACAATTACAAAACAAAATACATACAGTAAATACAAGTACACACATTAGAACACCGTACACACCTTATAAAAACATCCACACCTTACAAATACATCCACACCTTACAAACACACCCATACACATACAAAACAAAATACATACAGTAAATACAAGTACACACATTAGAACACCGTACACAAATTACAAAAACATCCACACCTTACAAAAACATCCACACCTTAGTGTTTAACATATTTAAGTAGGCTAAAACATGTTATGCAGTTATTTTTTTAAATTATTTGTATTCTGTCCCAGCACAATAACATGATCAGAAAATACCTAATTTCAACCCTTTCTAATTCTCTTCCACTTAACGCATAATTTTTCCAGACAGAACCAAAAGTCAGTGGCGATAAAGCACGCACTCACGACATTATACCATGAGGCGTCTGCAGATTGTAAATGGAGGAGACCAACTATACATGTTGAGGCTCGGTTTAAATAGCTGCTCACAGCTGATAAGCTGACAGTTCCAGCTCAGGGTTGGACTAGTGTTAAAATCCTTCACTCTGCAAAACTCTGCATTGCTTAACTTTCATAAAGTACAAACGAAATTTAAAAAAAAAAACTGCATATTTTTACAAGGTCTGTTATGACACAAAAGTTTATGATCTTACTTTATGGACCTTCAGATTCCAATGGTAAAATCATAGTGACAAGATATTAGAATATTTAAATGAAGTGGAATGGATTGTATTTACACGATATCCGTACCGAATATCCTGAAATTCTGTGTTTTGCTTATAAGTCTAATAAAAATCCCTTGTAGCCAATAACGCATGAAAATATAGAAAATATTCATATTCTCTCTTTTAATTTTTTTGACACACTTTTTCTCTTTGTGTGTAGAGAAGTAACATATATATATAACAGTACCTATTCCGTCTGATATATGGGTGGTGTCAAAGTAACACGTAGTGTTATATATGTAATTCTGTCTTTTGGTTGGAACACGATTATTCGTCTACGTTGATGCTTGGCTTATGTGCTTAATTTCTGTCGTATTTAAAATATTTAAATTTTTCCTATTATAGATATTTGAATTATAATATGATTTTAATTAAAGACGTCAATTGTGGCGATCGTGTTATAACGTAAGGTTATATTCTATATTTTTTCTGAAGTTGTGTGTAAAATTCCTTAAGCTCTCAGTAGTAACACTCAGTCTCCTGTCCTCCATTTGATCCATCAGCCTACAGATACGAAGCAGGAGTGTTAGCCATTCGAACGTGAGATGTGATTCGCAGGTCATATTAAGATAATGTTAATTACGCTCTTAAGGGTTAATGCTATCTAGGAGTGGAAATGTTGGCTATAATTGGGAGGAATTTGTCATCTCCATCTTCATGGTCAAAGTTCGTAGGGTGAGAATGTGTGCTGGCTATCTTTATGACCCATAGAATTGGAGGATACTGGTATCCGTTCCAGGTTACCGGGAGCAGCAAAAAGGAGCTGTGCTAAGACCGTCTCAAGAGGGTAACGCATAAGTGGAAAGGCCAACGGAACACGGTATGAAAGTACTTCTGGGCAATCACCTGTCCCAGTGGTTTCAATGCACAGAGTTACTCAACTTTCTGTACTAGTCCTTCATGAGCACAGGATGTAGGACTGGGATCCTTGTGTGGTCAAGGGAGTTGGAAAGAGATGTAGAGGTAAAAACTAGAACTGATGACTCGTAGGAAAAATCTGAGCCTGAAAGGAAGAAACTTAATTAAATTTGAGAGTTTCAGGAGCTCTTCCTAGCTCTGAAGACAGTTTTGTTGGTTTGGAGTTCCTGAGTGTCTTCTCTGCTACTTCAACATGACGGTGCAAGCAACCAGTAACTCCTAAACACCTGCAACATCTCACTTCCACATGGTCCCATTCCAGAACAGGATCAATATCAACCCTGAACCGCCTTTAAGCTTTAAATGAACGAAGTATTCTCACAGCGAAAATCCAAGTTCAATTCCAGGTCAGTCCTTTTAGGATTTGTGATCGAAAAAGTGTTTGTTAAGTATTTCGCTTTTCTCCTGTCACTCTCAGTTGAAGAATGCCCCTATGCATATTCCATACATGTACCATCGATGAAGACGAGGAAGAAGACGTAAGGAGCTACTGGATGACCTCAAGAAAAAGAGAATGTACTGTAAATTGAAAGAGGAAGCACTAGATCGCGCTCTGTGGAGAACTCGCTTTGGAAGAAGCTATGGACCTGTCGTAACACAGACTACGGAATGAAATAATGAATGCATGAATAAATGAATATCGATGCTCAAGGCCTGTAGTGTTAGCAACTGACAGCTTCGGTAAATAAAACCAAGTATCGATCATCACACGCTGTTATAAGGTTCATAAAATTAAAAAAGTAGGTCACGTCTGCATTAAATGGTATTTTATGCTGCTTCAAACTTCCGAATAAGTGAAAATCACTACATCGATTTCACGAGGACAAATTACTGTGTTCAAACTTGATGGTTTAGCGTGACTAATGAGCTGTAATATGCAATGCAGGAGATGAAGATTAATATATGAAACTGTACTCTCATCACAGGTAGGTTACACTAACATATTATTCATATCAGTTTCCTAAATATTGATATTTCATTGGCTTATTTTACGTGATGGGATATAGATCACCGTTACATGCTTGCAGATGAACACTTCTAAAGGTTTCATATCAATGCTGATTTATAAGCTCAATTACCCGTAACACAGAGCGGGCGTATTTTGTTTCATTTCAATGTAAAAACAGTCACACTGACAACTGTTGAACGGTATAGAAGAAGATCAAATTCATCACCATCATTTTTCATTCCTTTCTTCAAGCATTTCTTAATTTTCATTCATTTTTAACATTAGTTGATAGTGAAATAAGCACACCTTGCTACTTGTCAATATTTTCGACTTCTGTTCGGCAAGTACTAGCTTCAACTTTCCCCCAAAACGCTATTAGAGTTTGTCTTACATTTCTTCCATTGTAAAATGATAAGTGTCAATAATTATTGGACGTAGAGGGACGATTTTTCATCACCATACTGAGCACTACAGAGCGAACGATATCTTCAGTTGCACTATGCAGCTGTCACCTGCTCTACAGCGGGCAGTTTGGGCGTAAAATATGTACTTCATATATGTCACCACTTCACTCTAAATCATTGACCATTCAAGATTATTTTTGTCATCTAATTGGATCATTTTATATATAATATATATATAATTATATATATGTGGTGTGTGTGTGTGTGTGTGTGTGGCCTACAATCTCTTGAACTGATTTGTCATCGTCAACATGACCTTAAAAAATCATAGGTTTTCTGTTCGTACATTTTCCATCACCCTCTTAAAGAGAAGTTGGCTGCTATACTAAATGGCACCAAATTTTAAATGGTCAAATGCATGAAACCATGTAGATTATAAAAATGTTTGCTGTAAAGGGGGCTTAAAGAATTTTGTTCGTGGTATACTGGCCGACAAATTCCAAAAACTGGAGACAAAGAAAGCCGTCCTGGAATCCTGCGTATTCCCGGTTCTATTATACGGCGCCGAATAGTGTTCGCTCACGGAGAAGGAAAAGAGAATGCTCCAAAACTTGTCAGCGAAGATGGAACGGAGAATACTGCAAGTTGTATGGAGCGACAGAGTGATGAATGCTGAGGTAAGGCAGAGAACCAACGTGAAGGACACCACGACAATGGCGCACAGTCTCAAGTGGAAATGGGGAGGAATGGACCAGCGCAGATGGGCACATGCTGTATCAATGTGGGACGTAAGAATTGGCAAAAGGAGAACTGGGCGACCGAAGACACGATGGGCAGACACGTTCAAGAGCGTAGCAGGAGGACAGCAGTCACGAGCAGCCAAAGGCTGGTGAGAATGTAGTAGATACACACAACATCCGTAAAAGCGACATCTCTATGAGCAGCTCACCTAGAGATAAAGCACTCGAGGTCTTCCTGGTTTCACCAGGAGCCCGTTGCCCTCATGAGATTAATTAGACTTATTTATTTATTTACATTAAACATTCACCCACAGACGTAGCTGTGTGTACCACCTGTTTTAACAAAAAATAGCTTATATTTTGCACAAACATTGTATTTTCATCGTCCCTGATATTGTTATGTTAACAAAAATTACTCACAATTTACTTAACACAATTCACAGATTGAATATTCCAAAACCAAAACACAGTACTTTGGCTGCGAAGTGAAAAATTTATTTACGCATATTTTTTCTATCAATTTCAGGAATCAAAATTTTAAACATGTTTTATCTCCGGCAATATTTGTCCTCTACAAAATGGGCTAATTCAGCAAATCGTAATCTAAAGTTCTTTAATTTTAATGACTGTATTGATAGCAGATTTGTAAGACGTACTTAGCAGGACCTTCGAATTTGTGATTGAAACTTACGTCCTTTATCCTCTACATGAAGGGGTTACACACTTTCAAAAGTGGAGGAGAATTGAGTGTCTGAGGAAAGGGTTTGATTACAGAAAAGTTGTGTATTTGAAGGTACGATCTTGGAATCCTTGTGGAGAAGACGGGAAATTCACTAAAAATCTAAATGTACGTAACTGGTAAACTGGTCGATTTTCCTTCCTCATTCAAGTTATACCATTACCGCAGGCAAACTTGCTATAGTTACCAGAATACTCGTATATATTAACACGTTTTGTGATATTTCAGTCGGATGATCCTTCCGTAAAGTCGGGCTGCCTGTCAACGGTTAATCTAGAACCTCGCTATAGAACACAAGATCTTTGGGTATCAATTCCTGCCGTGTAACGCTTCCTTATGTAGCAGATATGTGAGTCCTTATCATAGCAACACACTGCAGTCTGCTGTGATGGAGGTACCAGGTTTCTCTGAAACGTCGGCACACATCTGCACGTTATCACGTCCCCACAGATAGCAATTTCCTCAGATACCCACTTAAAGTTCACGCATTGTGCATGAGCTATTCTTTCTGACAAGTTGAATGTCCTTATCATTAGATTAACCACACGTGTGCATGACTGGAAACAAACTTCGAATTTGAATACAATTTTACAGCCTAATTTAAATGTTTTGGTTAAGACGCTGTCATCAAAATCAATAAATATATACCATCATTTTTCTTGTACAACATGGAAATTAGATAAAAAATTACATAATTTTTGATAGACTTAGGAAAATGTTTATTACACAAATTAAAACTAATTTTGAAGAAATACAAAAAAATACCAGTTATAGCCACGAGCATAAGATGATTAATTTATCTTGTGCGGTAAGAAATCAGAACTCTCTTAACCGGTATTTCGGCAAGCCTCCCATATATTTTTCAACGATATTGCCCTCTAATTGCATTAATAACTAACCTCCTCACGTTCCTCAGTTACACAGACAGGCATGCTCTGTCTCATTTATTCAATAAATGGACGTGACTTCTCTTTAATAACCTACATTTTTTTCCTACGGCTCGACAGCCCTATATGGGCCTGGGCCTCCTCATTTCGTCGACGCTTCACGATCACACTTAGACACACCACGTCGGTAGGACTCCTCTGGACGAGGGACCAGCCCGTCGCAGAGACCTCTACCTGACAACACACAACACTCACAACAGACAGACATCCATGCCCCCGGTGGGATTTTTTTTTTTATTAATTCCTGGGTTTTCCCCTTTGATCCATTTGTACTGTTGAAGTCCTTTTTGTCCTGCATGTCACCTTATGTTTCATGCTATCGTCCATACATCTAACACAACACAAACATCCATGCCCCCGGTGGGATTTTTTTTTTCTAATATATAAAGGCCTTTATACATAAAAATGCATTATATTTCACCGTTCTTAATGTGTAGGTTATATTTCATCCTCACGAAAGAAATTACTACTGTTGTAGCAGTTACTGTTTCCAGAAGAACAGAACTCGGGCCTTTCAAACCTTTTCAAAGCTCTGTAATCTAAGCACATTTATTTGATAATCTAAACCCCATCAAAATTAAAGATAATTTACGAAAATATGAAATAGGACCGTCGTGTTGGTACATACATAAACCTAAGGACAACCAACTTAAATAAAAGTAAATACTAAAAGTAAATATTAATAGAAATGTACTTACAAGCATAATTACACATATATAATGTCACTTGCTTCTAAAAAATCTACGCAAAGACATTAGCGTCTATTACTCATGATAAAACTAGATGGAGATGCCCGTACTTAGGTAGAACGCCACGACATTTACTGGCAAAGTAGATACAAAAGTGGTGAACAACAATCTCAAAGGCGCGGCTGACACGCTCGAAATCCAGACTTGACTGTGTTTTCATTATTCTCCATTCGCATAGATTTCCTCTAGAATTTATTTCCAATTGTCAAAATTACGTAAATATTGTTTGTCACTTTGGCTTTCCTAGTCTGCGTTCCGTAATTGAGCCAGGATAGAGAAACCGTGAGGAGCAGTGTTTCGATTCCCTACAGGGGGAAGAGGTTTTCCTCTTCTCCGAAAAGTCCCTACCGGTTTCGGGGCCCACGCAGCCTACTCGTCAGTTCACACAGGTGGCTTTTCCCCCAAAGATAGAGCTATCGTGATGTCACAACCATCTTGCGCCATAATTAAGAGTGAGTCGTGCTATATCTTCCTTTTCCCCCCATGGCTTCATGTGCTGAACAGAGAAAACTTTATTTTAATTTAAATTATTTCAATTTACTTCAATTTAATTTTCTTTACTTTATTTGCAATGAAAGACAAACTTTTAGTATTCAGTCAGCATGTCCGTCTCCCCCCAATACGTTCTGAACGAATTTGTAAATTTTAGTGAACTTTGGAATAATCATTGTGTGACTAGATACCACTCCGCCATTGTCTAACTTCCCATAGCTCTAATAAAGACGAAATATTTTGTTCTCGCACCTATTCTTTCCTTGACAGCAGTGCCAGTTTGACTGAAACCAAACATTACGTACCCTCTCTTGACAGTCAATACCAATTGTTTTCCCTTTTTTTTTTTTTTTTTTTTTTTTTGTAACGCTCGACAGCCTTATATGGGCCTGGGCCTCCTCGTTTCGTCGAGGTTTCATGATCACACATATTTGAGACACACCACAGTCGGTAGGACTCCTATGGACGAAGGACCAGCTCGTCGCAGAGAACTCTACCTGACAACACACAACACTCACAAGAGACAGACATCCACGCCCCCGGTGGGATTTTTTTCTTTTCCGTTGATCCATTTTTGTACTTCTAAATCCTTCCGTCCTTCTTCATGCCACTTATGTTCCATACTACTGTCCTTATACAACAAACACAACACAAACATCCATGCCCCAGGTGGGATTTTTTTTTAACTGAGTTTTATTGTCCGTATTCTCTATATAAGTTAACATTCTGAGTTACATGTTTTTGACCGTCGCTTCGTCGACGTCCTCCTGGGTCTCTCTCCTTTCATCCGCCCGTACCACCTTTTTCTTCCCATCTCTTGTCGGCTATCAAATGACGTGTTTGTCACCTGTTTTGTTTCTTCCTGCTCCTGCTCCCTACTCACTTTGAGTCTCTGGAACAGTTCCGTCTTCTCCCCATTGTCACTGCTCCTCTCCACACTCCCACAGGCCATCAGTCTATTATTATATCTAAATAGTTACCATAAAGTAGTCGCCGTCTATGCCACTTCTGTATCTTTCATCTAGCTCGTCTGATGTATACGATATATCCTTGACGTTTCAACAGCGGATGTTCCGTGAGCGTGTAGTGTACCATGTGTCCTAACATCCAGATTATAGCATTGTGCCGTTGCGGCGGCCAAATATGCATCTCCGGAAGGAAGGGCCACGTGTTGGGTATGTGCCTATCATCCATCCGTAGTATGGCAGCTATCCGTGCTCGCGTCCAACTCCATATTTCAGCCGATCCTACACATGCTGTGATTCTATGCTCTATAGTATCCGTCTGCTGGCACCATTGGCACGTCGGCATGTCCCTTAATCCGATTTTATGCAATCTTTCGTTTGTGGGAATTATGTCATGTACCGCTGTGTACCATGTCCCTCTTATACTTGTTAGAAGATTTTTCCACTTATATTCAGCCATATTTGTCCCCATCTCAACCCGGAATATTTTCTTTGTATCCTCGGTATTATCGGTGTCGTGTCTCCCCTCGCATATCTTAAGTATATGTTGTATATCTTTCTTTTCGTTGTCTTGGTGATTTCTTCCTCCATGATTTTGCTTATGTAGGCTCGCCCTTGGAGATATTCTCGTAAGTATTCCGCCTCCATCGTCAATGCGCATTTGTTGGGGGGATTTCCTCTCTGCATTTGGTGTTTCCATCTTTCCAGCCATTCCGCTGTTATGGTGTCCTTTCTCCTGAATTGCATCTCGAGACGTGCCACGTATAGTGTCATGCAATTAGCCTGTACATTTGTGTGCCCCAGTCCTCCTTTCGTGCGCACACTTTGGAGTGTGGAAGTTGCTACCTTAAAGATTTCTCCATTCCATATGAACCACCATGCCGCCATCGCAATTTGTCTGGCCTGTTCCATTGGTATTGGCAGTATTTGTGCGCAGTACCATATTTTTGACAGTAGATATGCCTGCGTTATGAATATTCTCTGATGCAGGTTTAAGTCGCGCCACCTCATCTCCTGCGCCCTGCCCCTGACGGCGTTCGACAAGCGCGTCCACGTTCTGTCTATTGTGTCTCCTAAGTTGTTCCTTACATTTACTCCTAGGATCACCACCTCTTGTACATATGGCACGTCAAGTTCCATGTCGTCCTTCTTCCATTTTCCTATTGCCAGTGTCTTCGATTTCCTGTAATTGAGTCTCGCCCCTGTCGCACTCTCATATGTCATTATGTCCTCCTTCAAACGGGTGCAGTCCTCTCTCTTCGTCATAATGATGGTCACGTCATCCGCATATGCTGTGATTGTGACTTTTGGGTTATGAGGTCCTATTGTTATTCCGTTAAGGTTATCCGAAATGAGCACCAACAGCGGATTCAGCGCCATTGCATATAGAATCATGCTTAACGGACATCCCTGTCTCACCGATCTCTGTATTGGGATTAAGTCTGAAAAAGATCCGTTTATCATCAGCCTGGATTCTGCCTCTGTATATAGGGACTCCAACACATTTGTGAATTTGGTACCTATCCCATGCGCTAGTAAAACTTCCTTTAAATACTTGTGCTCTATCCTGTCAAACGCAGATGCAAAATCTAATGCTAGGAGACACAATCCGTTCTGTCTCGTTTGTCCATATGCCACTACGTCCCGTATGCACGCTATCGCGTCGAGTATGGAAGTTCCCGGCACCGCGCAATGCTGACTTTTGTGCAGTAGTTCCGGTGTTATTCTACTCAGTCGTGTTGCCAATATTCGCGCGTAAATTTTATAGTCGGCATTCAGGAGCGTGATCTGTCTGTAGTCTGTGATCTTTTCCGGCTTTGTTGTCTTCGGTACGCATACTATTATTCCCTTGGCTTGTTCTTTGGTGATGTATTCTTCGCGGAACATGTCATTGAACACCTCTACCATTTCCGTCTTGATGATGTCCCATCCCCACCTGTAGAACTCGATGGGGATGCCATCCGTGCCTGGTGCTTTTTCTCGTTGCACCTTTCATAACAGCCTGTCGTACTTCCTCCTCTGTTATCCTATTCTCCAGATGCCAGTTTTGCGTTTGCGTCACTTTTGTCTGAACTGTTTCACATAGTCTCTCCACACCTTTCTTATACACAAAGTGACCTTGAATCCTTCTTTTACTTTCTCCGTCATCGTCCTCATTATCTCCTCATACGTGTCGAGCTTTCTACCTCCCTCGTCTGTTATTTGTTTTATCATCCTCCCTTGTCGTTTCCTCCTCGCCTTACATAAGTAATATAACGTTGCTCTTTCGTTTTGTATCGGGCCTTGATCCTGCGCTTCCAAAATGATCCTTTGTGTTTTTATCTTTTGCAGGTCCATTATTTTGTCCTTGAAATATTTGAGTCTGGTTGTTATATTTTGGTCCCTCTGTTTCTCACGTATCAGATCATAAATGCACTGGTAGTAGAAATTCTCTATTTGTCTCCTTTCTGCCGCTTGGTCCGTCCTTCCTGTTTGAAAAATTGTTGTGTCCGGGTTTTTGCAAATTTGTCCCACCATTCCAATTTGTTCCGGTAGCGTGGAATCCTCACCTTCCAGTCTTCCCAGCCACGTCTATATTTGCTACGCGTCTCCTCCTGCAGTAGCATGTTGTTTAGTTTCCATCTTCCCTTTCCATGACGGTGGTTCTGTGCGTTCAGTGTGAGTCGTACTAATATCGCACTGTGGTCGGTAAACGCTGCTACTCGCGATTCTGCACTCGTTTTGCATGCCATCAGAGCTTGGGACAGGTATATTCTATCAATCCGAGATGCTCCCGGACTCATATAATGCGTGTATATCTGCCTTTCCCCCATTCCACTCCACGTGTCTTCCGCAGCAAATTCCCTCACGAACTTCTCTAGCCCTTTACTTATTTGCGCCTCTCCTGTGCAATCTGTCCTTGACAATACACAATTAAAATCACCTCCAAATATGTATCGCTCCGGCATTGCTCTAAATAAATACGGTACCTCAATTTGGTAAAACTCCTCCCTTCCTTTCCTACGAGCGGCCCCTGAAGGCGCATATGTGTTTACTATGTATGTTTGACCTAACAACCCTGCTATGCCCCGTCCCGATGGTAGCTTGTCTGTTATGCTGAAATTTAGCTGTTGTCTTATCAGTATGGCCGTTCCTCTTCCCTCCGTACCGATGTTAACGTAAGCAGTGTAACCCACGCAAGCTGTAAATTCCTCATGTGTAACCTCTTGTATTAGCATTATGTCCACATCATTTAGTCTGCAATATTCGTGTAGCATCCTCGTTTTCGTCCCTGATGACATCCCTGCAATGTTCAGTGTCGCTACTGTATAAGTTCTACTCATCACATGGTGTTCCCCGTCCCATGTGGATTATCTTCCACTATTTTCCCTCTCACCCCACTCCGGCTCCTTCGCACGCTGCTCATTCGTTGTTCCTCAGTTCTCGGTTTTTTGTTGGCCCGCATTCCCTGTGTCAGCTTACCTTCCTCCATATCCTGATTGTCTAACGGGAGAAACTCCTCCCGTTTTGTCGTGCTGTTCGCGTTCTCTTGTGCTAGTCCTCCTGTTTTCACGTTGATATTTGTTCCGTCCCTACGTCCTGTTACCGATCTTTTCGTCGTTCCTGATACGTTCCCGTGTTTTCCTTTCTCTCCCTTAATTTTACCTCCTTCCACGATGTCATCATTCGTGTTTTCCTCTACATCCATTTTTTCTTGCACTTCCGTCTCTTCGCTCAGCGTTGTTGTTTCCGTTCCATCCGTGCCCTCTTTTGTATTCCCTCCCATAGCGTCATTCTCATGTTTCTCGTTCTGCCCTTTCCTGTCCATCACATCTTCCCTCCCACTCTCCCTGCATTCCGTGTCTGTCCCTGCTCCATTCGGCAATCTCATTCCATTCGTCCTATCCGGTTGTGCCTGTGATCTACCTTATTCCATGTCTATGAGTGTGGCCCATGCTGTGTGCTTGTTTACATTCTCTCGTCGCTCCGTTCTCTGTCGCACCGGGCACTGTTGTTTCAAATGCCCCGACTCGTTACATGCATAGCAGGTCATAGGTTGCCCCTCATATGTGATTAGTGCCCTATGACCCCCTATCATCATATGCGAGGGGATATGTTTCTTCATGTCGATTTGTACCAGTAATACTCCACTACATACTTTGTAGTGGTATGCTTTGGACCACATCTCTTCGCGAATGTCGCCGACCTTTCCATATGGTTCCATTGCTCGGTTAATTACCGCTCTCGGCAATTCTGGTGGCAAGTTTGCTATCCGTATCCTTCTTCCACCTAGCCCTGCCATCCCAATTTTAACTTGGGAGATTATCCCCTCCTTATGTGCATAGGTCAGGGTCCCCTGTGTTCTTGTTATTATCTCCTCCAGTACCTCTGCATGGATTACCTTAAGGAAAACCTGCCGTTTTATTCCATCAATTTGTATCATTCTTACCTCTGTTTCTGGAATCGCCAATTTTTCAAATATCCAGTCATGGATGTCCAATGCTGATATCCTCGGGCTGTCACGTTCAAAAGAACACACCAATGTATTCTTTCTTTCGCACATTATTTCCCTGTTGTATGACCACTTAGACAAACTAACTTACTGATCCTCACCACTACACTACACTTCTCTCCTCACTCGCCTTTCCGCGCACCTCTATACCGCTACTCGCTTCCCAAGCGTCCGTTCACCTCGGAACACTGAGAAACACTGCACCTTGGTAAGTATGATGATCACACTGACAGACACACCACAGTCGGTAGGACTCCTCTGGGCGAGGGATCGGCTCGACGCAGAGGCCTCTACCTGACAACAACACACAACACTCACAAGAGACAAACATCCATGCCCCCGGTGGGATTCGAACCCACGATCCTAGCAAGCGAGCGGCCGAAGACCCACGCCTTAGACCGCACGGCCACTGGGATCGGCAATATACCTACATACCTCTCATAAATCTTATATTACTTTCACCGTGCATTTTCCAATTCACTGTCTACTGACCAACTAAATTCACTTTCACTTTCAACATTTTATTGTTTACAAGTTTTCCCCTACATACGTTTCGTTCCATACAAAGACCATCATCAGGGGGTACAAAAACTACGCTCTATTTACATCCATAGGTTCAATCTGTCACCATATGCAGTCTAGATCACAAGACAGGCAGACAGTTCCTCACAGCAAGGGAAGACACCAGGTGACCGTCGGGCCAATAACATTGAAAATGTCTCTGACTTTTATGGCTGAAATTCCAAACAACTACATGACAAGTTAAAAAATTTTTAATAACTCCATGTATGGTCTCCTGTGTACTTTGACACCGAAGTTTTGAATAAACCTGTTGACTCCAACTTCAGCACCAAAACAATGTCCCGGTAGAAGATGAAGTAATTTTGGGAAGGAAGCGGTTCGATTATATTATCGGGTACCAAGAAGCGTCTATAGGGGGGCGTTCTTACAACCGTGAAAATTTAAGCAGCATATTCTTCGGAAAAGTCGGTGTAAATATACAAAAATATGCAGTTTCGGATTTCAAAGATTTGAATCTTAAAAATAGAGGCCACGGAAACCTGAAGAATTAAAGGTTATCTTGTTAACCAAAGAGTAATATTTCGAATAACAAGACTAGGCTGCATGTGGCTGCAGTTACGCTAAAGCGTGTTTTTGTAGCTCTATGCATAGGCGTAACTTGGGGGTGGGCAAGGAGACGCATGCCCCCGCAATATTTTTTTCTAATTAAGAATTTTTATTTTGCTTTTGTGTTGAAGAGGGACAAATAAAAAAATTGTGGTGGTATTTGGGGAAAGGGGTGTTTGTATATTAAGGACTGGTTAAAACTGATCTTCTCCCTCTTTTTAACTTGAGTCCTTGACTTCACTCCTAATACCCATGGTCGGTTTTGCCCCTCCCTCCCCAATTTTATTAGCCAATTTATGCCTATGACTCTATACGACCATTTCATCATCACCTAATTTGTTGTTAATTAGATTAGACTGCAAATATTGAATATCGCTTAAATCGAAGTCCTCAATGGGAAACGATTCTGAACATATCTATCCACCTCGCTTCCTCACAACCGCCGGCCACTTGAAACGCCGCCTATGTCATTACAAAGATTCCATTAAATTCCGAGGACTTTGTGAAATTTTCGTCCCAGAATACTTTGTGTTGCTGCCTTTTCAGCCATACTCTCAATCTGTACACCAGAAAGCCCATTTAGTCGGCTGTTTGCTGTCGGGAGCTACCAGTAACTCCACGCACCAGAGTCCTTAAGAATCTTACAGTCGAGGAGATCTGCACCCTTCTGGGATATTACGCGGAGTCATGTGGTAAAACGGGAAAACGTCCCGAAACGTCGGTAAACAATTACCACATTACTCCGCGTAATATCCCAGAAGGGCGCAGATCTCATCAACATCGCGGCGGAGCCTGAAGTCAATCTTATAGCCGTTCACATAGTCGCAATACTCACCATGTGTTCAACATCATATGTTCACCGCTGTGGCCACAAGATCGTGCCAATCGACTTCCTTCTCAGCTTGATAAAACCGGTCCACGCCCTCACACACATTTCCTTAGGAAGGACTGTAATATCCACACTATTTTATATTTTACGCCTTTGTTCCCTAAGTTGAGCTATGCCTTCGGGTTTTCCTGTCAGAATTTTGTAGGTACAAATTTCTCACATGGTCTATGCGTGCTGTCTTTTCCACCAATCTCAAATTCCTTCCTTTTACTATTCTAATAGTATTTATCACATAATACGTTAGTGTTTCTGTTTCCTTGTGCCACGTCCCAACATACCGTGTTTAACGCCCTGTGGTCGCACTGAACTCCCAAAGTGCTGAGCACCTCCTTTCGGCAGTATAATGTAATATAATAAAAGACAAAGTTCACCCTAGAACATGCCATGAAAGTCCAGAGGGGAGTAGAGGTAACCCCGGCACTAGATGAGGGTGGGTGGTCAACTCCACGCCCCGGCCGCTTTACCCCCGGGAAAGAGACCCTGTACCCATTGTATAGAAAGCTGGGTGGGCCCCAGGGCCGGTCTGGACGGCTGCGGAAAATCTCGCCCCCACCGGGATTCGATTCCCGGAACGTCCAGCCCGTAGCGTAGTCGCTATACCGACTACGCTATCCCGGCCCATAATATAATATAATATAATACAATATAATATAATTGCAACTACCATAATTAGGCCTGTCTGCACACTCCACTCTCCGCATCTTTATGAGTCGTGCTGTGGAAACACCGCACTTAGTAATGAATGTTTTGTACCTAGTGTAAGCTTTGTCCTGGCTCTTGTTGCGTTGTTCACAGACAACTTCGTTAATCTTTGCTTCCAGAGCCAATTCTCGACAGTGCTGTAAAGAAGGGCGCAGTGCCGAGTGGCAATGTCATGGTCCCCTGCAACTCGAGCGAGGCTGTGTTCCACTGTGACACCGCAACTTGCGTTGCTAAGACGAGCTTGTGCAACGGCATTCCTGACTGCTACGACAGGAAAGACGAAAGTGTTGCGCAGTGCGGTGAGTAAACTGAACGTATAGTTGACTGCTAGTAAGTAGAGTTTTGTCTAGTAGAAACGAACAGGGCTACCAATTGGCTGTATTCCGGGATATATTACTTTTGAGCTCAAGTGAAACGTTAGCCATATTGGCAAGAGCCTGCTCTTTCTTGTTATTCTCCGTTTCTCGCTTTAAATAATGCAATGTCAGCCTGTCTCATTCAAAACAGTGGTGTGGTGCCATAAACCAAGTTCTCCCTAGGATCTGCGTTTTAAATGAGACTGCCTTGCGTTTTATACCTTACAAGATTAGTCGTGTCCATTTAATTTATCGACTCACAAGAAGTAAATTCTTCAAATTTCTGACACGTATATGCTTGGCCTTAAACATCTAAACACAGGGTAAAACCTTCCTACTTTCTGTCAAGAACCTAGAACAATTCGTGTGCCGAAAGAAAAATAAGTTATTTTTAAAACCATGGCATAAATTGTGTGTGGCATATGTTAAAATATGCCAATGATTGTTTCAAAGCACATCACGCAGCAGTCAATATCTCACAGCGAACACTGACACAGACTTTCCTTTGAATTTTAATAGAACGAATTTTCTTTGACCTGAAAACTCTGATCCCATTAAGAAGAAACAAATGCAAATGATTTTTGGCGGTGGCTCAATGTTTGATGGAAATATTTGCTTTGGAAATTTTTCTTTGTCCTTTGTTCGCTGAAGTGCGTGAGTCGTGCTCCGTGGATAAGCCACCGACTTTGTTTCTGCCTGCCATTTCTACAATACAGGGAAAATGTAAGTTCCTGAGAGCAGTTTCTTCTGTGCTTAGACGCTAGCAGTAAACAAAATTATATATTTTTTTAAATTTTTAATGTACACTGCTTATATATACTTATATAAGTGCATATATATACTTATATAAGTGTATATATATCACTTTACCTCGAACAGATATGCTTTATGAATTTCCCACGACAATATTCATATTATCCTCATAATCAGGAATCTCTTCTGCCTGATTTCTTACATTTAAATTTTCTGAGTAAAGTTCCATAAAGCGTCTCTTCTCTCCGAGATCTACGTGTCCCGTCTATATAATCCTCTTTGATTTGTATAAATTATGAACGAACAGCATCATCCATCGTCTGCATGAAATTATGCGCTAGTCTTAATTTTATATGATCGTCGTTTTAATGAATAGTAAAAAAGATTCCAATTATTGTACTTTATTCCCTCCCTTCTAAGGTGACCACACTACAGGTTAGTGAGTGTGGCGGTGTGTGTGTATTGATATAGCGAGCTCAGTGCCTTCAATATCAGGCTTTGTAAAATACGTTATTTTTTGAGAGGCTCTTGCGATCTTATATCTTTCAAAGAGGAGGGTTTGTGAGGTGCTATATTTTAGTTGGTAGGGTGAAGTGAAACATCTGTATATTGTCAACATCCGATATATGTTTTCGTTACATTCGGATTGTTCACTTGTAGCTACTGCTTTATCGAACAACCATTTCAATGCTAAGTTCTTCATTGTGAAAAAAAAATTCGTCTTATATCTCACGGTGTTCTATAAATTCTGCTTTTAGAACCTGCGGATATTTAGAATAGTGTTTCAATAGATAGCACGATAAATTCTTTTTCACAGATAAAGTCACACATCAAAGATATATAGTCACAAAGGATAGAGTTTAAATTGTGTAACCCTTTCATTGAAAAGGAAAATTCAGAGCTTATTTTATCTTTATACGAATGCAGCTTTTCCTGCCCACATTTGGGCGAAACTCGTTTTGGGGGGAGTCATTTTGTGCTACATTTTTATTACTGTTAATTTATCCGCACTAGACAAGGCACAATGATCATAAACGTCCTGTCACGGCTCGAAACACGTCACCAAAATACTCTGCATCAAAGCTGCCTCTTTTCCTTTAAATGCGCCTGTTATCTAAGACTCTCATAAAGTGTAAATTAATGCAATTTACGGAATATTCTTCTATATAATTGCCGAACTTCTAAATTCTACAGTTCAAATATCTGTTTTTGTTTTTATTTACAACACAGTTTTGTACAATTGCACTATCTTTGTCATGTATCGCTTTTCTTCTGCTTGTCAGCTCCACGTACGTGTTAGACCGAGCACAAAGGACTCATATCACAAGTAACGAAAGATTAAAGGAAACTGATAATGTGAAACCTTTGGCAGTGAATTGTAAACGTAAAGTGAAACAGGTTCAAATGGCCTTCCAAAAGTGCGGAGTAAGGCCAGAACAATTGAAAGTGATGAAAATAGTGAAAACTGTGAAAGATTTCACCTGATTTTTCAAACGTATTAGAATCACATCCAATATATTTATAAGAGGTAAAATTAAAAATAACATTTGGTTTGGATAGTAGCATCAAAAATCGGCAGGGATAAGGGTCAAATAGAAATATAGTACTTATATACAGTAATATGCCTAGGTTTTTGGCACGTGGAGCGAGTAATTCCAAAAGTCGCCCCTAACAGAATGCTTATAGTTTAAAAATCACAATTGCTTTTTAGTTTCCTTTTATTTGTTTCAACAATTTAAAAATTATTGAGCGCAGAGAATGAAATATATTTAAAATAACTATTTTGTGGCACCATTTACCCCCTCCCCAGTTACTCCCCTACTTATGTATTAACATGTAAAGTTTTCGAGGGAATTCACGGTGGTCAAACAGAAAACTTAACTTCCGGCTGTCCGAAAAAAATACATGATATGAACCATAAAGTAGACGAAAGAAAGTTGTGAAATGCTTACTAGAAATTAGACACGAATATGGAAGAATAAGTAACATCGTGGACTTACTAAAGGTACTTGTAATTCAAAATGGCCTCTGATAAATATTAATGGGAGTTTATATATACGCATATAAAAGAAAAGTGGCTCTATTTTAAAAGAACGGAAAAGTATACAGCAATTTTGAAGTACTTAGAGATTGCCAAAATGCATATAATCGATAGCTCTGCAAGGGGAAGGGTGTCAAGTCGAACTACAATAACGCACAATGCTAGAGTGGACAGGCCGATCAGTCGTATCTACAAAAGGTCTCAGGTGCTGAACACAAGAACGAAGCTTCCCTACGATAAAACGAAAATTGCAAAGAGAGGTGTAGATTTATCAAAATTTTAACCACAAAGAATACATTAAGCGCTTATAATAACTATAACAGTTTCAAGCGGTGTTTACAAAATGCTGCACCAAATAAAATAAGAGTAATACAGAAATAATTAAGCAAGAAGAAGATAAGAATAGTGACTGGAAGATAAAGATATCGTAATGACTACAAAAAGCTACACCTATACGCAGCAGCAGAACTACAAAGTATTTCAACCAGCAACAGTAAATGAAGATACCTTTAACTGTACTAAATAAAGTGAAATCATATCGGACAACTATAAGTTTTAAAACTTTCGCGGCGACATGATTCAATATAGTCTTCTCGGGCGCACAGCCGCGTCAATTCGTTTGAATACAACGTTTCGGGGACTAGCTCCGTCCCCATCCTCAGGCAAAACTGATTTAACATACAACTCGTCTGTCCCGTGTTTTTCTACCTGTCGCGGCAGGGAGAATCAGACCGGTTTGTAGTGCCCAAATAGTTAAGTTGGTGGGCGGGCTGTTGACTGTTTTGCTCCCACGCCTCGCTGCGAGGTCCTTATCTGACGTATTGCAGGCTGCCAGGCTCTGCTGAGTATGAAACCGCCATCCTTGTTGATGTTGTCCGGATGTAATTTTATTTCAATGGCATTACATACAATACAATACAATACAATACAAACCAGATAAATCAGCAGTTGCTCAACATGCCCTGGAAACAGGCCACAAGATAGATTTCAATAACACCTGCAGACTAGCCAGGACAAAAGGATACATGGACCGCATAATAAAAGAAGCCATTGAAATAAAATTACATCGGGACAACATCAACAAGGATGGCGGTTTCATACTCAGCAGAGCCTGGCAGCCCGCAATACGTCAGATAAGGACCTCGCAGCGAGGCGTGGGAGCAAAACAGTCAACAGCCCGCCCACCAACTTAACTATTTGGGCACTACAAACCGGTCTGATTCTCCCTGCCGCGCCAGGTAGAAAAACACGGGACAGACGAGTTGTATGTTAAATCAGTTTTGCCTGAGGATGGGGACGGAGCTAGTCCCCGAAACGTTGTATTCAAACGAATTGACGCGGCTGTGCGCCCGAGAAGACTATATTGAATATCGGACAACTATTTGGATACCAGAAAGTGAATGAATAATAATTTAAATCTGAACAAGTTTAAATGTTTTGTAAGTGATAGAGATATATTTTAGATATCGGTACGACAAGATCATATTTGTCAAAATATTCGTGAATGTGTCAATCCCGGTGGCCGCTCTCTCTAAGGCGTGGGTCTGCGGCCGCTTGCTTGCTGGAATTGCGGGTTCGAATCCCACCGGGGATATGGACGTTTATCTCTTGTGATTATTGTTTGTTGTCAAGTAGAGGTCTTTGCAACGGACTGATCCCTCGTTAAGAGGAGTCCTACCTAGTATGTTGTGTCTGTGTGTGATCTCGAAACCTTAAAAATAATGAGGCCTAGGCCCGAGCAGAGCTGTTGCGCTACAGTAAAAGAAAAAGAGGGGGAAATTCTTCTTACCAAATGTATGTAATTTTAATTTTTACAGATTTTTGTCTTGGCCTGATGATGGTTCTTTGAGCTGAAACCGGTAGCCGGATTACTTATTACAAGTGAATATGTTGGTTATGACTGTACGACTGATAAGAATAAAATATAAATACTGCTGACACTAAAATTTCTTCCTCAAAAAAAGAAAAACGCGTCTACAAGGTGTATCAAAGGGTGATAATTAGCTTAGGTTACCGTAATTGTACAAAATTTTGTTGAAAATTTTAAGAGCCTTTTCTAGAATTATTTTGGAGAAAAGAATTAATTAAGACAAATTTGTTTCTACTACGTTATAGAGTTACGCGCTGGTAAAGCAAGCTGGAACTAGCTTGACAGTGTTCCGCCTTGTTTGCTGTAGCGACTAGTAACTGTATCTCTGCTTTGTTGCTTTATGGTGGCTTTGTAAAAATGTCTAACCAGTTTACAAATGAAGAATTCATGGATAATATTTCTTAGGTGGTTTCCCCAGTAGAAGTTTTAGGCTTGCTTTTATGGGATACATAAACCCGTACCCAGTTTGTAGAATTTCATAGAACGAAAAATTAAGAAAGTATAAAAGTTTTACGAGACAGAATTGCTCCTTTCCACCAGTGAATGCAGAACATGAACAATAATAGCGTACAGAATACGGTGTACTGTGAGGTTGTAGCAAAGTTGAAACAAAAGAATATGATTAATGGCCAGGACAACTGGTGCAACATAGACAAACGTACGGAGACTTTGCACCATGATGGTTTATACCATAGCAACTTCTTACGTGGAGATCAGGCAAATACTGTAAGGTATTGTGAACAGCCATGACCATGGCTGCAAATACTGTCTGACGTGCTTTTCACTGTCGATGATCCCTTTCCCCGGGATGGTAATCCAAACACAAGAAATTGTTTCCTTACGCCCAGGAAAATTTGTACGAAGTAGCACAATACTTCACAAGATTAGAACCAACATATGCACTGTATTTTCATACACAGATTCAATTGCCCCTATATATGTTTCGGCTTCTTGAAGCCGAAACATATATAGGGGCAATTGACTCTGTGTATGAAAATACAGTTCATACTTTGGTTTTAATCTTATGATTTGCTATCTTGATGCACGGTGAATATAATGTGAAATTTAGCACAATACTATATTCAACACCGATTTTCAGCTAACGTGCGATTTGACTTATTATATAGTAACTTGCCTAGAGCAAATGTATTAGAAGAAAATTCGCAAAATGCATTAGTGCTTTATTTAGAAGATCTGTCTTTTGCTACACGAGGACAAACGTGGCTACAACATGACGAAGCTCCTCCATGTTTCGGCAGAGAGCTAACGGATTATTTTAAACGAAAATTACGAAGGAAGTTAGGCAGGAATTTGTGGAGTTATGGCTTGGTCCACTCGGTTCCCTGACTTGAAGCCTTTAGAATCCTTTCTGTGGGACTGTATGAGGAGACATAGTAACATTTTGGTAAACAAGAAGGCATCACTTACTCGAGATCATAAATGAAGCACATTAGAAGCACATTAGAAGCACATGTGAAGAGACACACTAGAACGCATAAGGTTGTAACATTCAATGGCACAACGCCAGACAGCATTCGTGCACATTCATGTTGGGGATTTTGTATATGTTTTTCAATTACGTTGAAAATTAAGTGTTCTTGCACTAACCTTGGAACTTAAATACTTTTGTAAACGTTTAAAGTTATAAACTTCACTTTATATTCACCGTGCATCTTTTTATAATTGAATTATTTGTACCAACAAATGCACTAAGACAGTTTTTTCACTGTTTTCTTTATTATTACGATGCCCCAATACGCATTTCGGCAGTTATTTTGCCATCATCAGGGGGTATTTTAAGTGAGTTTTTACATAGACCAATTCTTTGGTTACATCATAACAGTGAGTCAGTATTTGTTACCACATCGTATAAAATTTTGTAAAATTAGTGGTATTGTTAAGCTGCTAAAAGTTATTAAAATTTTAAAAATTACAATAAAATCAAGTATTATGTTATACTACCCTCTATAGTATATACTGGAACACACGCTGAAAATAGGACCACGCTGCCATTAATTAATAATTATACTATAGAGGGTAGTATAACATAATATTTGATTTTATTGTAATTTTTAAAATTTTAATAACTTTTAGCAGCTTAACAATACCACTAATTTTACAAAATTTTATACGATGTGGTAACAAATACTGACTCACTGTTATGATGTAACCAAAGAATTGGGCTATGTAAAAACTCACTTAAAATACCCCCTGATGATGGCAGAATAACTGCCGAAATGCGTATTGGGGCATCGTAATAATAAAGAAAACAGTGAAAAAACTGTCTTAGTGCATTTGTTGGTACAAATAATTCAGTTTAAAGTTATGTTATTAAAACTGATTTGAGAACGTATTTGGTATTCAGTGCTATAATAAGCTAGATTGTAAGACCATAACGGTATCGAAATGACGTATACTTCCTTACGTTTTTTGCTCCGAGTAACTCTAGAACAGGCTCCTAAATTTGCCAGTTCGTCACGGGACACAGCGCTCATATGTATATACACATAGCCACATACATACGTACATACACACACATAAACACATAGACACATATATTCACACACACATACATACATACATACATACATACATACACACATACATACATTCATACATACCTTTATGTACACTTACATAAATACCTACCTGCCTACATACATACATGCATACATACATACGTACATACATACATACATACGTACATACATACATACGTACATACATACATACGTACGTACGTCCATACATACATACATACATACGTACGTACTTACATACATACATACATACATACATACATGCATACATACATACGTACGTACGTCCATACATACATACATACATACGTACGTACTTGCATACATACATACATACGTACGTACTTACATACATACATACATACATACATACGCCTCAATAGTTTAATCCATTTTATAGAGATTCCACTGGGAAGAAAACCAAACGTTATGCAACATTAATCTTTCGTTGTTTTCAAAGTTTTAAACCTTAATACTAGGCAAAATCATAAATTCCATCCTAGATAGCATGGAAAATCCTTTGATTGATCTTTTTATGCATAATTGTATTTTTAATTTTAACACCACCATTATTCAAATAATTTAAGCGGGGCGTTTTCTTAATTTTAATTTAAAATACACCATCAAAGCACATCTCACCAATATCTTACTTTATTACATACTCATTGCAACATGTTTCGGTCCTTGGACACAAGTTGGAGCATAATTTGGAAAGTTCCTACTTAAAATTTTTAGAGTGATTGATGTAGAAATACTTGAATATAAGACGAATATTAACAGGAATATCTACACTAAGATGTTGGGTACAGTGAGAATGTAATTATATGACAAATAAATAACTATTATTTTCGCAAACTTAATCAACTGATTAGATGTTATCGCAGACAGAAAGACAGAGATGTAACTTATTGAGTTCAATATTTGCATAAACCCCATTTTCTTTATTCATTTTTCATTACTATACACAATTTAAATTAAATGACTTTCCTTTTTGGAATATTTTTTTGGTTTGTGGTTCATTTTTATGGGAAACTAAGTGAAAATCTCCATTACTCCAAATCACCATGTGATGGAAATTATAAACGAAAATGCAAAGCTTTCTTCAAATGGTACTGTTTATTATACTCGTATAAGTACAGAAAAAAATTTACCTGTGGATCACACAGGAACTTCTATTACTCTGTCAAGCAAACTCCTATCGAGCTTCATTTCTTTAAAATAGCGGCTTTCAATTTTGTAACGATTACTACTTAATAACGTGAAAGGCATTTGGGCTTCTTCTACACTAGTACAGAAAGCTACATTAGCTTCTAATGTACATCTTACAACGCCGAACATTCTGTCTTAGGTAAAGGTAAAGCAACACCATTACAGGCCTAGACAGACCCTGAGGGGTCCAGGAGGTTGAGGCTCCCAGGTTTGTAGACAATCGGCACATGAATGTGGTCAGCCCTACGCACCGGCAGCCTTTACCCCCCAGGAAATATTCCTGGTACTCATTTCTGTTAGAGGCTGAGTCGACCCCAGGGCCATAGTGCGACCGAAACGATTATGTCAAGGAATTAATTCCAATGACACCATCGGGAATCGAACCAGCGACGTTCCGGCTTGTAGCGTAGTGCCTCAACCAACTGCGCCACCGCGCGCCCCACATTCTGTCTTACAAAAAGTAAGTAGTTAGGTGAACGGCACGTTTCTATCAACGGTAGTGCTTTTTTTATTTTAAATTAAAGCTTTATTTCCATTGACAGTATACATAAATCAGCCATAAAGATTGCAAGTTGTACCAATTTACCAACTTCTGTGTGAATAAAAGAACGAGACACCAGCACCTTCCGCTACGTGAGAAATCGAAGAAGAAAGAAGCAGTAACTGTAGTGAAAATGTATGAAAAAAAACACTACCTCCTTGCTTGCTCTAGTTAGAGCAAGATATGTTTTGGCCGCTTGTATTTGTAACGTCTATACATGGTATTTTAACCCAGTAAGGGTGTATTGACCTATGTTTCCTATTAGTGGATTGGGATGGAACTGGCACATGGTAAGAAACCTGGTGGTGAGCTGGCGGACGTAAGTATGGATGTAGTCGACACCTAAGGAGGTGAGTGCTTTTTAAATAACGAGACCTTCAGTACATATTTGAGAAGGAACTGTATACGACGTTGCAAGTTAACACGAATGTTTATTTATTTGAATAGACGATACAATCCTAGAGCCGCGTGACGCATTTTCTCAAATCAGAAAGAGCTCAAGTGCGGCAGGTGTGTATGTATATAACAAATAAATCCCCTGGTGCGGGAGGACAAAGATGTTATGAAACTATAATTAGAGGGAGTGTTACTAATGGTGTGACGAATAAAATGATGATGATGACATGCAACACAAGGCTCGGTTCGGATGTGAGGAGTCTCTGTCTATAGTTCAGGATATGAGGACAGTGAAGACAGTTATAGGAGGATTAGATAAATGCAGGTTATAGTGGGAATAAATTAGGTGAGATCAAATAAAAGGGGCACTGAACCAGCACAAGATTATGCTCTTCTCTGTAACAAAGAGACAGAAAATTGTCCAATGGGGAAAGAACATATTTTACGTAAGGGAATTAAACCATCAGTTTGGAGACAAGAGTTTCTCAGTGATAGGTTGTTATATATAATGCTAAGGTATTGCTGGTGTGATATTGTTTTTCTTTCATTGCCTATGTATTTAATTGAAGATAAACGCGAAGACTCAAAAGACAGCCTATTTTTTCTTTGATCCCACTATCAGCGTTATTCCGCTTCCCATTGTCGGGTACTCCGATAGGGTTTAAATTGTACGGACTAATTCCTTTTTTCATGGCTGCCTGTCGCATGAGATTAGTATCAGGGAATACGCGTGGGGAGTAGGAAGTGCCTGGATAATACAGTAGGCTGGCATTCATCTTCTTTTTTTATAACTAAAATAGGCAGTGTTAATACAAAACAAATGTTAGTTTATTAATGTCACCCCTCGTTATGGTGGCTGAAATTTTGGCTTAAGTTGCCACATGATATTTATTAGTCGGTTCTTAATTTGGTAGCAAATTTTGGCCCACTTTCAATTATTTGATTTCACTATCTTTGGGCGATAAGCATGTTATAAACATAAAATCTGTGGTCTTCTGTGTAATTACACGGCGTCGTGTGGTAATTATTTACCGACGTTTCGGGACAACGTGTCGGTCCCATCCTCACGGGTCAAGATTCCGAGTACTCGGATAGTAGATAGTAGAGTATTCGGAATCTTGACCCGTGAGGATGGGACCGACACGTTGTCCCGAAACGTCGGTAAATAATTAACACACGACGCCGTGTAATTACCCAGAAGAACACAGATTTCATCAACATCGCGGCGGAAGCCTGAAATCAATGTTACAAACAACCTAAAATTCCCATCACGTTTTTCTGTAAGTTTTATTTTTACTGCAGCCAAGCTCTGAGTGTCCCACAGTGAGAATTTTCGTACATAATGAGGAAGCCTCCCGTTTCCAATAGTGGATAAACAAAAGACCGAAGGACTCTGTTACTTTACACTTGCCTACGCCAGATCCAAATGATCCTTCAAGCTCACACACAAACAAAGCAGGACTCTGACTTATGGTAGCAATCTCGTATAGTCGTCTGAAAGCAGCTGTGCTTCGCCAGGTCTGAAGAGTGTCAAGTCTTACGAACTTCGCGGCCGAACTTGTATAAATCCCACTAAAATTAATGTAACCTATATAGAAGGTCACTATGCGAAACCTCCCTGTCACACCTCTCTTTCGGCATGGCAGAATGAATAAATGACTTATTCGGTCACCTATATTAATTACCGGTGCTACAAGTTATGGTTGAAAAGAAAAGGCTAACGGAGGAATTAGCGTGGGTATTCTATGATTTTCTAAGCTTTATATAGACATTTTGTTAGCAGATTTCAATGATAAATTAAGAAGATAAAATATCTTCAAGCCGACAGTTGTGATTGAGAGTAATTATGAAGATAGCAAAGGCGTTATAATAACAAAATTTGTCACATAAAATTCGGAATTTTGAAGAGCACAATTCTGCATCGATATATTCATATATATACAATTTGACTCCTCCTGACGACAAAAAACATAGTTCGATTACCCATATCTTTGAAGGTAGGAGAAAACGTTAAATTGTTCTTAATATATAATCCTGCAGAAGAGTTAACTATGATAATTATAACTGTTTGATGGCTGCGAAAAGTTTAGTATAAATATTCATAAATATTTTATTGCAAATTATTGCTGTGTATGAAACTTTTAAAAATATTCAATACTTTCAAATATTCGGCTCCAATATAAGGTCCCTGATGATGGTCAAAGGCCTGAACAAACAAGAATTTAATGGGTAATATAGTATAATATTATTAAGATGTGCCATTATATTTTAAGTAAAATGACATATAATTCCCTGCTTACGGTATATTCTTTGTTTATCCTATAATAATGGCATTAACAATCATAAGAAATTGTACCCTAAAATTTATTAATGTTGGGATTTTCACGGCATGTCAAAGGAAAGGTATGAATTTACATCTCTATACTACATATAATATTAAGAGCTAAATGCATGAGCAGCTATAAGAACATTAAAGGTTAATCTGAAAAATCTTAAAATTGTGGTTATCAGTCATAATGAAAAGTGTACTGAGATGGCCCTCTCTCCCTGCCTGTCAAGCATGCCATTTGCGACACAGGACTCATCACCAAATCCAAACAGGGAACACGTGGAAACTCTGGTGGGGGAATCTCACAAATTACGTCAGATGAGAACCAAGAATTAAATAAAAAATAGATTTATTACGATATGAATCAAAACGACAATAATCAAACACAGCTCTGTCGGAATATACTACGTATATGAAACAAACACAAGAATTAGAATGTCCTACTAGACCTGAATCTCATACAAAACAAGAATATACGAAGGCTCCCAACTCTTTATAACACAAATACTGGCGTGGTTTTGCCTGAGACTTAACTAACAAAACAGGAATACAGATAAATCTGAATACTTTACAATACGAGCAAGGACCAAGTACACAGATCACACAAGCAAAACATAATTTAGAATCCCCTGTCGGAGACGCGAATTTAGAAACGACTTGCTCAGACAGAGGACTCACAGTGACAGGAGGCAGTGACAAGATGGCGGACTATAGATAAAATTCTGCATACGACTAAGAAAAAAGGACTGGAAAACCCCGCAAGCTACAGATATGTTCTATACGAGATCACATTTCACATGTTCCGAAACTGACCAACAACGTCAATTGAAAACGTGCAATAAACCACAACCACAAGTGCATCAGTGTACATAGGGAGTCAATGTATAGTGCCTAGATATTGAGACAATGTATAGTGCCTAGATAGTGAGACAATGTATAGTGCCTAGATATTAAGAAACCTAATACGGGTCAAAGACAATGCAGTGAGTGTTAGTTAGTGGACACATCAAGAGTAACCCCTGAAGATGGCTCAGGCAGAGCCGAAACATATGTAGGGTTGACAATACATATATAATAGTGCAATATTTGTTGGTTTATAGTATATAATATTTCAAAACATGCACGATATGTACAACTTTAAAGTGACTCACACAGTGTTTGTTGCTAAGGTTAGCAGCAGGTAGTACGGAAGGGTATTGGGGGTGGAGGAAAGTAAGGGAAACAAAGCAGAGAAAGTCATAAACAAGATGGCCGTGGCCATAAGCACAGTCAAAATGTCACATTACATTAGTTTACTTATGTGTGTGTATGTATGTGTATGTATTTTTATACACACATATAGGCCTATACATATATATGTGTGTGTGTGTATATATAGTGTCCCGCAACGTAGTGACCAAATTCACAAATGTATTCTGCATGTATTTTGGAGCAAAGAAGTCTAATTAATTAGAGACTGTTTCGAAAAAAGTTATAGAGATAAAGGCTAGCTAATTTTGGCCCTGAATAAAAATGTATTTTCAAGTTAGCTTTATTATTATTGTTTTAAAAGATTATAAATATATTTTAAGTTTCAAGTTTAAAATCTCCACCAATACAATGCACGTAGTCTGCCAATCTTTGAGCCGTTTTATGTTGCTAACGCATACGTCCAGTTTGTTTCTAACACAAACAGTTACTACACATATCGCCTCCAGTAACTGATACCTTACTTCTGATTTACTGCCGTAATACAACCCATACTCGTGTGACCACACAGAAAGAATTCTTGTGGGTTGAAGTCAGATGACTGTTTGGGCCAAGCTCCACAACTTCATGTTCGTCTTCCTACATGATTTTCGTTTAAAAATCTGTTATCGCTAAGCCGAAACATGGAGGTGCTCCATCATTTTGTAGTCAGATTCGTCCTCGTATTGCAAGGAGCACATTCTCTAAGGACGTCGATAGGCAATTTTGTAGAAATTTCGTCTAATACGGCGCTCCTAGCCTTCCCTCCCATAACATTTGTTATAGTCGGGTTATTACCGAATGACTCACAGATTAGTCTAACTGGAATCCTTACTGAAAATGATATTGTGGTACCTTGTGCGAAATTTCCTGTGCCCAGGATTGCGAATTTCTTTCGCTGGGAATACCATCACGTGTAGGATCTTACAAATAACTAAGAAGTGATGATGGATAAATGCTGTTCATGATATTGAACAACAGTTGTACGAAGCTTTTACTCGTACCTAAGTATGAAAACTGAAAGAAGTGAATTAAATTCGGAAAGAGGATAAAAAATTCTTCAGTGTTTCAAGCTACGACTGAACAGCAAATTGTACGTAAAACGTCACGCCGACAAGTTGAATGTTGGCGATCTTTTTTTGCGGTTGTTAAAATGTTTTAGCTGCTTGAGTGAGAGGGAAGGGCGAAAGAAAGAAAGAAGTTGACTGTACTGGAGTTTGTATTTTTTTCAGAAATTTTTACAAGTTGTTATATGTATGTGTTTATGTCTCTGTAATGGTTAGCCGTGGCTTGTGGTATGAGAAGTAGGTCGCGTAGTTTACGCTCTTGAGATGGGAGAGACGCCTGGTGAAGATGTGATCTATCGCGCTGCCGCCGAGATTGGTAGATTGCGCGGGATCGTTGCGGATTTCTAGACCGAGTTCTTCTTTCATGAATTCGATGAACCAGTCGTTATTCTTGCCGGGACGAGTGTCTAGGTTGAAGTCGCCGGTGAGCAGGACGGGCATCTCGTTAGATGGTGAGAGTGTGAAAATCGTAGGTGATTTTGACATGGCCGCCATTTTGGCAGATTTCAAGATTTTTCGGTGATTCTTTTTTTAGCGTGTAGGCATATTCCTTACCTTTCAAACTATGTATCGTTCACTGCTGTAGTCGAAGTAGGCGCGGAGCACTGTGAAGAAACGTAGGTAACGCGAAAGTCTGATACCGCGAGCGCCGAGGTGACCCACCTATGTGTACCGAAATGTAATACATTTTACGTCAAAACACAAATCGATTAGAGAGTGAGAAAAGGGTGCCGATTATTGCATATTTATTAAAAACGTTGAAATTTAATGGTAAAGTGAATTAAGGAATCACTTCCAAATAAGTGAACATGAAGTAGCCAATAATTTATTTGCTGATGGTCAGGAAATAATTGGTAAATCCTACGATGACCCCAGCGGATATATATATATATGTAAACTATAAGATTATAGTTTAAAATTTCTGCTGCTAAACAAAATTATTTACTGCAAACAAAATATTTAAAAAAATAAAAATATTTTAAGGATATAGTATATCTTACATAAATAAGAATAGCATGTAAAATAAGATACAAAGTTTTCGGCTTATATATTGAAAATTCGATGCATTTTTAAAAAAAGTAACTAGGAAATACTTCTTGAATTTTTGTAAGATAATGGTAGTATCAACGCACATATGCGGCTGTCAGAATTTGACTTCAGTAAAAGAGCATGGAGAAATTAAACAGCGATGGTGATGATGTTTACGTGAGATAAATTGCTGTACATACCTTGTATGACCATCAAATGAATCAAAAAGTAAAATAAGAATAAAACACACACTACATACATAAAATTATTGTTAATTACAGAAGAAAAGACACAAAATTCACTAACCAGCAACGATAAACACCTTTTCAAGCTTGTGTGTGAATATATTGCAACCGGAAGAAGAAAGTTACTCGATCAAAGGAAGGTATATTTAGCAATTCCGGGAGAGTTGAGTTGAAAGTACGCCATTCTCAAGGTCTCTCTTCAGCTAGAGCTCGGGGAATGGAAGGAAGATCTGTTGAAATATTTTTAATGGGCTGGAGAAAGTAGTGGCCGAAAACAACCTTTTTGACAAACCTGCAAATATTTTCAACATTTATGAAAGTGACATACCGTTAAGCAACAAACTTGACCGTGTAATAAGAGAAAAGTGGTATAAAACGTTCATATTTTACAATCTGAAGGAAATAATGAAACTGTTACAGTAATAGCATGCTGTAATGCTGCAGGCCAATTTCTGTCCCCTCTTCTAATGTTCAAGTGTGTCAACAAGAAACAGGAGTTCGGTGATTGCTTGCCCCATGGTCAGATATGCACTTGAACAGGAAATAGTCGTAAATTATCACCGACTTATTCATGAAGTGGTTCACACAACATTTCCTCAAACACAAATCTTCAGGGAAGGTCGTTCTACATTAGATGACCACCGAGTACATTGCAGCTCCCCTTTACTGCTTCAGGCTGCTGTTGAAGATAAAGTCACTATCATTTCTCTAACGAGTTACTGTACTCGTACCTTACAGCCTTTGGATAAGTGCTTTTTTGGGTCTTTAAAAAGTCATTTCAAAAACGAAGCTGCAACTTGGATGGAGCAGAATCCACAAAGGAAAATCACTCGATACCACAAGAAGCGCCTTATCGGGTTTTCTTGGAATAAATCTGCTTTGGTGGGTGTTGATGTAAGTGCTTGCGAGTCATCGGATATTTATCCTTTGAACCGCAACAGAGGACCTAATTATTTCTTCTCCATTTCTGATACCAGCGAAAATGTATCTTTTATGGAAACAGTACATTCTCTACTTCAGAAACCAATTTTCAAAATGTGTTACCTATCCCAGCAGGACCTTCATTAAGTACTCTGAATACTATACTGCCTTCTGACACTTCCTCTGAAGAAGTTGTTCTTTCCTAGCTTTTGAAGATCAGTCCAGTATCGAAAATACCGAGGAAATATTCAATTTCGGAAAAGCAACTCTTTGTTCCCACTGAAGAAGCTAATAATACCGAGAAAAAGCGAAAGAATCAAGAACGATATAAAGTCAGAGAGCAGAGGAAAATCGGAAGTAGAAACAGTCCCAATACGTCATGTCTACAAGGTCAGAAAATGCTCAAACAAGATCCATTAAAAAACGATATTTGTTATCAAGGGACATCTGAAGATTTTGACAAGAAATGCTGTGAGTGCTGGAATAAATACTTGAAAAACTACTGAGGAAGCTGGATGGATGGAATGTGTGAGTTGCAGAAACTGGCTGCAAGAATTCTGTTCTCCATACAAAGACAAATGCATCGACTGCGGTGGAAAGTTACTGCGGGAGAAAAACAGCAAAATGCAGAAGAAGGTGTAGAATATTTCTTTCACTGCAACTTAGACTCTTAATTTCTTTGGGTTAAAATATTGTGTACTTATCCTACAATGCATTTTCCATGCTAAAGTTGATTTAGCTTCATTACTTAGAATAAAGTTCAACAGTTTTCATTTACTTATCTTATTTCTAGAATTCAGGGGATATTTTCAAAGAGCCACTTCTCTTCCTACATAGCGGCATCTATCCATGCCAAAAAACGGCGCCTCTACCGACATGTCCGGGAGATAAACCGCAAAGACAACCGTTTTTCTTCACCCTGTAGCTCGGAAAATTTCATTTCTGCAGACATTTACATACAGCTTAGTAATAAAATCCTTAAACATAATATCTTTGAATTTTCAATCGTTTTGACGGTTTTCATACTGAGTTACAGCGAAAGTTGCAAAAAGTGTGGCGTTTCTCCCGGAATTACCCTAAACCAATATCCATGAAGACTTGATATGCCATAAATTGGCTTGATATCACTGATGATGATAATTGCAGTGTGTCATGTGTACAGCGACCAGATAGTCCTATTGCTCAAGCTTAAGCGAACCCCTCAAAATTCTCCAGACATATTCACGCGATTGATAACAAGTATCCTAAGGTATTAGCGAGAACCTTACACACGCAACGGCTGAGAAAAACCTTGTAGAGGGGACAGGCGTTACCTCTGATGGAAATCATGACAGTTAAATTTCCGCTCGGCCATGTCACCCTGCTCCCGGTCAAACTGTAAGACACGGTGTTCTGGGTGTGGATTGTACGCTGCTATAATTTTGCATGTCAGTTGATATGGCTATGAAACTTGGTCTCTCATATTAAGGGTAAAATATACGCAGACGGTGTGTGAAAATAGGGTGCTGAGGAGAATATTTGGGCCTAAGAGGAAGGAGGTACCAGATGACTGGAGAGTATTACGTATAGAAGAGTTTCACGATTTGTACTACTCACCAAGTATTATTCGAGTGATAAAACAATGGAGGATCAAAAGGGTGGGTCAAGGGCACGTATGGGGGTGAAGAAAAATGGATACAGGTTTCTTGTGGGAAAATATGAAGGAAAGAACAATTAGAAAACTTACACTTAGGTGGGATAATAATAATAATAATATGAAACTTAAAGCAATATAATGGGAGGACGTGGGCTTTATTCATCTGGCTCAGGTTAGGGAAAAGATGACAGCTACTTTTGAAAGGTTAGTATAACTCGGAGATTCTGTAAAACTGGGGGAATATTTGAAAGGCTCTAAAACTCTTAGTTTCCCAAAAAAAAAAATTAGTTACGTAGTTGCATGTGTAAAGGAACTTTTGTAATCAAGCGACATTTGGTCCTGACATTTTAAAATAATTAGAAAATATACACACACATGCACACATGCACAAGCACTTTACAAGTATATAATTATTATAATATAACACCGATCGTGTGAGAAATGAAGAAGTATTACACAGAGTCAAGGAGGAGAGGAATATCCTACATACAATAAAAAGAAGAAAGGCTAACTGGATTGGTCACATCTTGCGTAGAAACTGCCTTCTGAAACACGTGATTGACGGAAAGTTAGAAGGAAGGATAGAAATGACGGGACGACGAGGGAGAAGACGTAAGCAGCTACTGGATGGCCTTAAGGAAAAGAAAAGATACTGGAAATTGAAAGAGGAAGCACTAGATCGCACCCTGTGGAGAACTCGCTTTGGAAGAGGCTACGGACCTGTCGTAAGACAGACTACAGAATGAATGAATAATAATATAATATAATTGTAATATAAAATACATAATATATAAATTACATTTATATGTATAATTTCTAGATTTTAGAAGCTTTAAATATATTATTATTATTATTATTATTATTACTGTCTTTATCATTATCGTACACAAAGCTACGGCACATCTCATAATCTTGAAAGACATGCTTAAATTAGCTAAGCAGTACTGCTAATTCTATGAACTTTTATTTCCAGAAAGGAGACTCGTCAAATATTCTTACTCTAAATTCAAACTCTGTTAACAAACTTAATACTATAGGTTAACAAAATTTATAAATATTTGCAGTTGCGTATATCTCTCACATCTAGACTAACTTAGACTAACTAGACTAGTTAGTTGATTATTGTCAGAATAACCGGCCTCTGTGGTCGTAATCGAACACGGGTCCTGACGAAGAAGAAATGGCTGCTGGGCAACTGTGATTAGATTTGAGAATTACTGGTGTGGATAAGCCTATATATTTTGCTGACTCAGGCGAAGTTCTAGAGGAATAAACAGAACTCCAATGTAACGACAGGCTATCGAGATATGTCGAAGTTTGCAGAAAGACGAAAAATCACTACGTATTTTGCTTACCTCTGCTCGAGATTACGGGCAGAAAAGTAAAGCTAACGAAAATCATATTTTGTCTTTATACGACTCAAGCAATGAAACTGGTTGATTCACGCTTATATGATACAGGTCTATAGGTGTTGCTGATATGTCTGATTACCGCCTAGGCCAGTGGTTCTCAGACTGTGTGAATTTAAAACCTTCTCAAGTAACTACATTATTCAGAGTCACTGTGGACAATACGACTGTAGTTCACTAGACCATCAGTATATCGGATACATTCTGTCTATATTCTAATATCCTACCTCTTCAAAACCAAATGTACACTTGCCGATTTTAAGGTGATTACATATTCGACAAATAATTCTTACATTTATATTAAGGTTTAAATGCAGCTGGATTTATATCTTAATGTAAATATAAGTTTTCTTTCGAAATACGTACAGTTAGTTTGTTGTTAATGTCGTCATATCGAGGCCTAAGTAAAAGAGATACTTTCTTCTCTTAGATATCTGAAAAATAAATTGGATTTATTTCTTTATCCCTCATGCGTGAGCATGTTCCGCTCATTTCACAATTGTTGATTTGGCCACACTAAAACCTTTAAAAAAGAAGAAGTGTAACTAGACAGCTCATCTTTAGTAATTCTCTGGTCTTCCTCTTACTTCCGCTGTTTTAGATTCAATATTGCC
The DNA here is from genome assembly GCA_021186555.1 of Reticulitermes speratus. Classification (NCBI taxonomy): domain Eukaryota; kingdom Metazoa; phylum Arthropoda; class Insecta; order Blattodea; family Rhinotermitidae; genus Reticulitermes; species Reticulitermes speratus. The sequence continues at coordinate 8,114,897 of JAJKFL010000009.1, forward strand.
TACAGAAGTACCTTCTTTCAATTTGTGTCTTCTTAAAGTGAACGAAATATTTTCGTATTCATATTTTTATACATTACATATATGTATTTATTTATGTATGTACACAGATGGATGAATGGAAGGACAGGTAGACAGGTAAATAAATTAGTAGCTAGGCAGACAATTTTTATGTTAGGCATTGTGATGTGTTTTCCCATTCAATAAATAAAATAGTAATTTGACACAGCAAACACAACTATATTATTGATAATATAACCTATCAGTCACTTCAGCAAAATATTTCACATGTTGTTTCGTAATCGTCAAGCCAATAAGATGGTAAAAAGATAGCAAAACCCAAAACTACATAAATATAGATATAATGTGCCCATTTAATGGAGTGAGAGCGCATTACAGATTGACATAATCTTATTTACATATTTGTTATGCAAAAGTTTTTCTGTTTTATACTTCATCAACATTCATAGAATACGATTTTATATTGTAGTTATAATAAGTTCCCTAATTGTTTTCTTCTTTCATTTTTCCTTTATTGGTGAATGTCGTTTTCTCAATATCGGTAACTTAAGTGGTATTATTTAGGCAAGCATATTAGTGTAGTAAAATAGTTTTTGAATATCAGGTTAAACCCCATGAAATAAATACTTAAAACCGTTTTTTAATTATCCATAACCGTGCATTGAGCAATTAGATATGATAACCAAACCAACAAATTCAAATAAGTGTATGAAAGTGTGTTTTACATACCGCATATCTCCTACTTGTTTCGGCCACTCATGTGGCCATCTTCAGGGAGGTGCATTATAAAAGATAGATACAACGAAATATTACAGAAGTTTTTGGAACCAATGCACATATATAAAATATTAAATTTTAAATATAATGCATGGTTTAAAATATGTATTAAAGATTAAAATACAGATAAAAGTATTTGTGACTGATTCTAATGGGTAACGGATAGTATGTTTTTAGTAAATCACCATTCTGAAAAGTAAAATAAGTGTGTATAGAAGCTAATTTACAACACATTGATAGATAAAAATTATATAAAATGATATAGAGATGAAATGGCTCTCAGTAAATTATGTGCCAATCAAGACTCTGTTGATGTTACCGGTACGGCAGGCCACTCTGTATTGAAATATAGCTACAAAGGGAAAGAGTTGGGTGGGGGTAACGCGCATGCGTTGGTGAGTTGTGTATCGTAGACAAGATCAAAGATGAGGTCATTATCCTGCTGAGACTGTTCAGTGATTGTATTGCGTCGTTGGAAACGTTGGAATAACGAACACATTCGTCGGTCTTTGTGGGCTGTGTGTAGTAAGATCGACGGATTACTTCCTTAGAAAACTTCTACATCCAACTTTTCCAGCAACGCAATACTATCATCACTGAACAACTTCAGAAAGATAATAACCCCCTCTTTGATTTTGTGTATGATATAAAACTCAACCACGCATGCGCGTAGGTAGGTAGGTAGGTAGGTAAGTTGGTGGATGGATGAATGGATGGATGGATTATTATGTGCCCTTCCCATTTTAGCCTCTTTTATTTCATAACCGTATATGTACTATTAACAATTAGAGAATGTTGAATATTTCAATTATGTGGGTAGCATGATAACAAATGATCCAAGGTGTACACGTGAAATTAAATCCACAATTGCCATGACAAAAGCAGCATTCAACAAGAAGTATCTTTTCACCAGTAAACTGGACTTAAACTTAAGGAAGAAACTAGTAAAGTGCTACATTTGGAGCATAGCTTTGTATGGTGCTGAAACGTGGACACTTCGGAAAGTAGATCAGAAATACCTGGAAAGTTTTGAAATGTGGTGCTGGAGAAGAATGGAGAAGATCAGTTGGACCGATCGTATGAGAAATGAAGAAGTATTACACAGAGTCAAGGAGGAGAGGAATATCGTACATACAATAAAAAGAAGAAAGGCTAACTGGATTGGTCACATCTTGCGTAGAAACTGCATTCTAAGAGACGTGATTGAAGGAAAGTTAAAGGAAAGGATAGAAATGACGGGAAGACGAGGAAGAACGCGTAAGCAGCTACTGGATGACCTTAAGGAAAAGAGAAGACACTGGAAATTGAAAGAGGAAACACTAGATCGCACTCTATGGAGAGCTCGCTTTGAAAGAAGCTATGGACCTGTCTTAAGACAGACTACAGTATGATGATATGTAATATTGTTAGCTAAGCAGTAAGATTTTGAAGCTTATTATGTAATTTTTCCCCTCCTGCTGTACCTTTTTCTGTTTCCAAACATCGTCACACCTCTTTACTTTCTCTCTAATTTCAACTATTCACCTCAGCACCGTCTTCAGGCTAGTTAATAGATCAAGCTTCATGCACACATAAAGCATTATTATGTGTGCATGGATCTTAAATAGCTTTTTTGTTCTTTGGTGATTAAATAATCGTGGTGGGCTAGAAATTAACAATTTACTGAACATTAAATTCAGTTACTGAAATACTGAAAGGCTTTGCACAATGTTTTCACCACTATATTTCCTCGAAGCCTTTGTTCCGTGAGTTATACGTCACTGCCCTTCATAGCGTAGTTTAAAAATTCTGTATAATGACGCATGTAAAGAAAAAAAAATTAAACGAATTTTAAAACAAAGTTAGCTCTGTATTCACTGTAATGTGCGATCCAGGCATTTTACAGAGTAAAGGCTTTGAACTTCAACTTCACGTCACGAGAATGCAGTTATTCGAAAATGAAGAAGCAGCTTACTCTTTACCCCATTTAAAAGAAAAAAGTTATGAAAATTAGGAAATGCTAATAGACGGAGAGCACGCAACAAAATTTCAAATGAGAAAAATTTTTTGAGTTGAAATTTATCCACTATCGGCAGAAATGAGTGGTGCTAGGAATATCAGGACCTAAGAGGAAGAAATGAGAAGGATAGAGGAGATACTATAATGGCGGGGAACTTCTTAATTTTGTATTCACAACATTATTAATTTTATCACAGAAATTATACAGAGTGTATTTAAATTACATGAACAGTCCGAGTGTGTGCGTCACCTGGTCTTTGAAACAGTACAAGTTAATGGAATGCCGTTGCCCCTGTAGAAACTTCAATCATCCCTGTCACCTTGTCACTGCTTCTAGTTGCGTATTTAGGATTGTTGTGCTTGGTACTGTGTGGCTGCATCACACTGCAATACTTTATTGCGATGTTTCGGCTTTCTCGGCGATGTTGTTGCTTTCTTATTGGGCTTTTCCACCCTGTGTATAAGAACAAAACTTCTCGCCGAAACGTCGTGAACCTATTAACCAGGAAGACTCCTCTTTATCAAGTTGCCTGTTCTCCTAGCATGTGCCCCCAAATCCCTTTGTTGTTGTTTCGTGACTGACTCCAAAGAAGCAATGGTACTGTATACGTGACACGATACGATAAATGTGCTGCTTGTGTATGGTGCAGCAGATGAAAATGGTAAGATATCTCAGCGGTATATTAAGAATATTTTCCTATTAAAAAAACTCAACCAAAAAATGCACAATATTCTTCCTTATATATTTATATTATCAAATTGAATAAATAGACTAACTAATGTACGGTTTGATTACTTTAATGTAGTGTATTTTTTTTCATTTGATTCATAGAAATGCACGGTGATAATAGTGTGAAATATTTATATTATATTATAACACTGAGCATTTCTAAATGTTTCAATCCACAAGGGATCATCATCAGGGAATTAATATAAAATAATGTTGCATAAAATTATTTAGCTATTTTTATACATAATTAACGTGGTGTAAATTCAAGTAGCAAAACATATACGGCTCTTTGTAGAACAGTTGTGTAGGTGAACGGAAATCTTCATACACACTACGTATCTCGAAGGCAGCTTACGTACTTACTGTGTCAATTTTCAGTAAGTACATTTTGAGGCACATTTGCGTAAGCATTTTTTTTTTTTGGAAAAGCAATAAGTATTACATATTCTGAGTGTGTTTCTGTAGCCTTAGTTATCCAACATGCAAAGCGCATGCGCCGTATTATATTGTCATCTGTGGCCTGTCTGGCTATACCATATTTTTCCACATTATCTCATAAGCGGCACGATTTTCGGAAAAAAAAAATATTTGAATATATGTGTTTTGATTTTCTCTACAAAGTTTTTCTGAAAAATTTCTCATTCTAAGAAGAAATGAGCGATATATTGTCATAAATGTACATAGCTCTTCATGTAATATAAGATTTAATCTTGTCAGATTTTAATTAAACTTGGAATTTCTGGACTGATATTCGAAAAATATTCACATGTTACATTTCATAAAATCCTTCCATTGGGAGCCGAGTTGTGCCATGCGGCTAGAGAGAGACACAGAGACGGACGGACAGAGAGACTGACTGACAGACAGAGAGACATGACAAATCTAAGAGTCGTTTTTCGATATTTTGAGAATGCGCCTAAAATCAGATCATCAAACTATGTACCAATTCTCCTAGAAACCCTTTTTATTTATTCCTGAAATGCAAGCATTTATACAGGCTGTTGAATTTACCGCATGATGGTGGTCTAGTGACCGATATGTATTGAAATTAAATTTGTATCATTCTCTGTACCTTACTTAATCGAATTCCTTTCACGAGTTTCTGAAGTGAAACATTTGAACTGACTCACGACCGACAGACACTGCCTTCAATACAAAGAACAGCCCAAAAAATTATTGTGTTTCTACTTTCCCTTTAACTGTTATATACAAAAAGTTTAAATTGTTTTTATGCAGAACCTTGCTGAAATGTTCACAGTTTATGGCTAAATGCACGAAACACCAACTTTAAAATTAAGAATATCAGCATTCCTTCCATTTTAATGTATTTATCATTTTCTGTACACTTTTTTACAATAGACACTGGTTACTGTTCCATACAAGTGTAACCGCTTGATCTACACAGATTTTCTTCTGTAAGGCAGAAACTTAAGATTTGTACTTAATATAAAAGAGCGTCTTTAAAGGGTTTAGACAAATTTGTTTGATAAAAAAAAGTTTCTTGTGATTGGACTCAAGAAATATGAACTAACGAACAAGTAGAATAATTTCTTTAAGGGACAATGCCACAGTATTAATGTCAGTGTCAGTGCAATAGGATAGACGGAGAAAATCACAAAATTGTAGATAAGATTATCATTAAGATTAAAGTACATCCGACACAGGAAGGACAAGACGATATTGTTGATTCAAATGGATTAATATAAGGCCCAGTAATCGATTTACATAAATGTGGCTGCTAATTTTTAATTCTCTTTAAAACAGCTATTTATTACCCGCCTAAATATCTACTGGACCTATAGCGATAATTGTACGAGTGATAAGTAAGTTTAAGGTTAAATAGATATGGAGATCAGTGCAAGTTGAACCACCTGAAGACTTCCCCCTTACCCAGATTTGCCCTGGTAGCCACCTCCTTGATTTCAATACTTGGAAATCTCTTAACCGCATTCGAACAGGGTTGGCACCAGTAAAAACAAATAAGCGAAATGGGGCAAAACAAACTCCGACGACCTGTATTGTGGCTGTGGAGAGGTACAAGATATGGGACATCTCCTGTCATGCAAGGACTGCCCCCAGAAATGCACCCTCGAGGATTTATGGCTTGCAAATAAAAAAGGATTTGACGTAGCCCAATACTGGGCAAAAAATCTTTAATTTAATGGTCCGGACACGATAAAGAAAGAAAGAAGATATGGAGATTGAAAAGAGGGTGTCGAAATTGGTGAAGTTTTCGGAAGAATAACAAAATGAGTGTTTGAAATGGCGTTAGAAGCATAAGTGACGTGATAGATTACGTGCTGGTGAGAAGCGTGAAAGGAGGCTGTGAGAACTTGTGACGTTTGTAGAAGAGCGACAGTTCGATACGGCGATAAGTGTAACAGTGGCTGGAAAGTTTGCGGCATTGTTGCTGACTCCTCGTGGGGAACGTCGCTATTATCAGCTTCTCAAGATAATGTCTCTGATGCACAGAGCGTGTGTAGAGTTTGTTCCGTCTCGCTGTATAATTCCTTTGTAAACCTGTAGGTCCTCTCAGAAACATCAGTCTCTCTCTTTTATGTTATGTTCACCGTGCATCTTAGCTATAAGCTTCAATTCTTTAACCAACGAATACACCTTTTATTTTCTCACTTCTATCTACTATACAGTGACTATACCTCTGATGATGACCAAAATACGGTCGAAACATATGTAGGTTCGATAGAAGTGAGAAAATAAAAGGCACATTCGTTGGTTAAAGAATTGAAAATCAGTCTCTCTCATTACATAATGCAGATGTCTTAATAAACAAGATATAATATTTTTGGTTATAAGAAGCACAGATTCAAATTTATGTCCATCTCTAATCAGTTAGAACACGAAAAATGTAATTGTATTAATTCACAAGCACAAGAAGCATCAGCATTTAGATATCTATGTTTGTCCCTAGTTTGATACCAAAACCCCCGACGACAAGTCGCTAATCAGAAATGTTACTTTTGTTGCTAAGTGTGTATTGAAATCCACTAGATCTAGCGACTTTTCCTCCAAATTGGCATAATTCTTTACCGTTAGATGGAGACTGTACGAAGATATAAAAACTGATGGCTTGTACAGAAGGGTGGCAGTTTTGTAGGGCAGTAAGTGCACCAGTGAGAAAGAAGTACAGTACATGGTTGGATGGAGAAAATGATAAGACGGCAGTAATTATGCTCTGCCAAGGAAACGCAGCTTGAAGTAATAGCTAAACCTTCATGTCCGTAACACAGAAGTCTGCTGGGATATGAAGCATTGTCGATTGGTAAGTAGTTACCGTCGTTTCGGAGGTTCTTACTAAAGCCACCTTCCCTGACTTCTCACAAGATAGTGGCAGAAGTTTCCACGAAATATTACAGTAAATTATCTGCCAATCTCTTTATGTCTTTTCAACAAAGATAGGACTTTAATAAGCAGGTTAACAGTAATGTTACATATAAAACATCTTGCCATTTCTTACAATAATATTTCACCAAGGAGAAAAAGGAGGATTTTATCGGAATTTTTGCCTCTTCTCAAAGATTTATTTTAACGAGTAGCTATTGACTGAGGTAAATGGCAAATATTCATATCTATTCAACAGAAATGCGTGTATTTTTCCAAGGATATTCCCATTGAGGTCACAGGATATTATTCTTCTCTCAATGAAATTAATGATTATTATATTTTGCTATGGAAATGCAGAGCGAGATCCCTTTCAAGAAGTCATCCTTAAGCTTCTGTCATCAAGACTTCATAATCTTTATCAATACAAAATGGCTTTATATGTGCTCTGCCTTGGAACCTAGCTCTAACAATAAGGAAGGCCGTGCCATGGCTCAAGCGGTTAGTCGCCGGCCTCTCACTGCGGAGGCCCGGGTTCGAAACGTCGGTAACTAACTACAACTCTACGCTGAGTAACATCCGAGAAGAGAGAATATCTCATTTACAATGCAGCTAAAGCCTGAGATAATGCAAAATCTCAGTTACTGTTGATAGTACCGCCACATGGCAAAAACAAATGTCACTGGAGTCCATTATTTAGTTGATTTTATGTCAACCATCGCTGGAATTATTTATCTGTGTATCAAATAGCAGCATACTTTATTTTGTCAAACTGTCTATAAACTGCTTCTTGTGCCTTCAGTTGATAATGATAAGGGACTGGCTTCAAATAACAATGAAAAAGCATAATAATTTCCTTATTCCAGCACGCTGCCTTTCCAGAAGTTATCCGTAAAAGAGTGGGTCTGTCGAAACATTATCTGTAGAAATTGTAGCTAGCGCAGATGTGGTGTGGGCGACTTCCGCAAAATTTGTCCGCATGAGGGAAACATAAAATTGAGTAGATATAGTGACGAAAAGTACTGTAATATGTATATATATATAATTTTACCTGTGTATTTTTCTACACATGTGCAATAAAAATACACTCACAATAAGAGGAAAAATTTGTAACAAAAATTCAATTCACATCCTAGGCTACGGTATCGCTATTTTCTGCACATTTCACACAAAATAAATTAGTAATATAACGAATGTTTCCATAAGTAAATAGCCTATAAGTTTTCAAACTTTCTTCGGAATTCAATTTCAGCTTGCCAGGGAAAGGGTCAAAAGACATTTCCTCATTTCAAACGTCTTCACAGCAACATAACTTTGTACTGCTGGCAGAATGTTGCCCGTGAGCTAGGGGTTGAGGAAGCCTGAGCTAGAGGCTGAAATTTTCAAGGATTTCCACTGAAAATTCGGCGGGTATTCCACAAGATGTAACGATTGTAGATTAAAAGTTTATTATGTTTCTTTGACATAGTTTTAAACCACGGCGGTTAATGGGGAGGTGAAGGTTTATTTTTATAGCTCAGGATGCACACAATGCTATCATTGTCCGGAAAGTCATTAGTTAAGTAATTCAGGATGTACATAGGATTGCGGTTCTTATTAATTTATTAAATAAAGATGTGAGGACTCCTATAGTTTTCCTTCACTCTGATCGTTGAGTACGTGACACAACATATAGATATAGTCACGCTTCATTTCCTTCGTTAAATTCATCAGCTTTGTCGTCTTTGTTAACTTCGGTCCGTTTCTTTCTTGTGAGGGTTTTCTGAGTAATTTAAGATGTCCCCTGGATGAGTTACCGGCCTTTCGCAGGGTACGTCTAGTGGTGGGGCCGTCATCTTGATGCCTCTAGACCGCCATGTTTTCTGCTGGGCTGTGCTCCCCTAGCTGATGTGGCCCAGTTTTAAGGCTCTGGACATTCGTCTGCACCCTCTCCCTTCTGCTGCAGTTTAAGCCGCACGCGGCTTTAACCTTCGTGGGCGTGGGAGTAGGATTTGTCGACAGAGCAGCAGATGCTGCGGTTGGATTTCTCAGGATGTCCGAGGAAAAGATGGAAGGACCAGCTTCGCCTTCAGGGATAAAGAACAGTCACTACGCCGAACACTTCACAGCTCATGATGACGATGATGGTGAAATTCATAAGCCTGCAGAGGCAAAAATTTCTGTTCGATTTCGTTAAAAATTAAGATTCCTGTATTTAATATTGTATTCACCGTGCATCTTGTATAAATTAAAATTAAAACCAACTTGATGCACGATCACTATTAAAAAACTTTAATAGTAGATTAATTAACCAGACATGTTTCGGTCAGGTACCTGACCATCTTCAGGGGTATACTACATTAAATTGCGTAGTCCGTATGTTAAACACACATAAGATATGAGCCTATAAGGTCTCGTCGTATATAAAATTTTTCACAAGTCACTAAAAATACTAAAAACGTTTTTAGTTTTTAGTGACTAAAAACTTTTTTAGTTTTTATTGAAGTGAGAACAATGTCGTTAATATTAACATTACAGAAACTTCAACGCAGGTAATGAAACCTACCTTGCATCATCATGAAACTTGTTTACCTCAGCAGTCTCCACAGAGAAAAAGTAATTGTGCCGTAAAGTGGGATATGGTTGGTATTTTCCCCCTCGTAATTACCGGGCTTTACAAGCGTCGTTTCATTTCTGTATCCATACTATTTTGGCTTTTGGCTTGGCAGTTATTTCTACAGGTTTGAAAAAAATGAGACATCTTGTGGGAGACCTCAAACGTCAGAATTTTGACGATGAGGGAAGGTAAAGGAACACAACTTTAATTACTAAACTAAACCAGAATCTTTGTAAGCTCTGGATATATTATAACTCTTCATCAATGGCTGAGGAGAGTGAAAGGAACGTCTTCAGACAAGAGATTTGAATAACTTCTGAAGAGACAAACGCACAACGGCACGGTTTTTACTTAATTGATACTCTGGTTTAGACTCCAAAGACGGCTTGGTTACACAAGGATTTGTATTAAGATTAAGATGTGTTGCGCATTGCAGTAAGTGCAGAGTACTGTTGCCTAGGGCTGAGAAAACATCTTTGCTTTGGCTTTCTCTTTCCTTCTTATTCTCTAGACTTTGTTTTAATCAACTGAAGCAGAAAACAGGAGACATTTCTGTGTCAACTTACCGCAACCTCTATAACTCTGTTAATATACACAGTTGTTTCTTTAATTTTCATTTCTACACAAGGCATGTTCAGAGAACTACACAAATCTGCTTAATTATATTAGTGTTGCGAAAGGAAGAACACAGAGAACAACCCTAGAAAAGTCTAGTGAAATACACTGACTAACCTGATGATGTACAATTGTTCTTGCATGTTGCTGCTTACTGTAGCCTACTGATAATTAATTCTAATACAATTCTAAGCTTTATTATCTTTACATTTGCTGCTGTCACCCTAGTGGATGTAAGGGTTTATTGAGATCTGCGTTCTTCTGGGATATTACATGGCGTCATATCCCAGAAGAGCGCAGATTTCATCAACATGGCGGCGGAAGACTGAAATCAAGATAAGAGTTGATTGCTTTCAAAACGAGAAGCCATAAACTTATAAATGGATACCAAGAATGCGGACAAACCTGCTGCCTTATTCTTCTTCTTATTAGAAGGTGGACGCAGCAGGTCCTTCCAGAAAGTTAATATCTAATATACACGGCTAAACAGTGTCAAAGTTTAGGGATCATAGCACTAACACAATAATGTGCCCAGACAAAAGGTATCATAGCACTAATACAATGATGTGCCCAGCCAATAGGTATCATAGCACTAATAAAATGATGTGCCCAGACAATATGGATCATAGCACTAATACAATGATGTGCCCAGACAATAGGTATCATAGCACTAATACAATGATGTACCCAGACAATAGGGATCATAGCACTAATACAATGATGTGTCCAGACAATAGGTATCATAACACTAATACAATGATGTGCCCAGACAATAGGTATCATAGCACTAATACAATGATGTGTCCAGACAATAGGGATCATAGCACTAATACAATGATGTGCCCAGAAAATAGGTATCATAACACTAATACAATGATGTGCCCAGACAATAGGGATCATAGCACTAATACGATGATGTGCCCAGACAATAGGTATCATAGCACTAATAAAATGATGTGCCCAGACAATAGGTATCATAGCACTAATACAATGATGTGCCCAGACAAAAGGTATCATAGCACTAACACAATGATGTGCCCAGACAAAAGGTATCATAGCACTAATACAATGATGTGCCCAGACAATAGGTATCATAGCACTAATACAATGATGTGCCCAGACAATAGGTATCATAGCACTAATACAATGATGTGCCCAGACAATAGGTATCATAGCACTAATACAATGATGTGCCCAGACAATAGGTATCATAGCACTAATACAATGATGTGCCCAGACAATAGGTATCATAGCACTAATACAATGATGTACCCAGACAATAGGGATCATAGCACTAATACAATGATGTGTCCAGACAATAGGTATCATAACACTAATACAATGATGTGCCCAGACAATAGGTATCATAGCACTAATACAATGATGTGTCCAGACAATAGGGATCATAGCACTAATACAATGATGTGCCCAGAAAATAGGTATCATAACACTAATACAATGATGTGCCCAGACAATAGGGATCATAGCACTAATACGATGATGTGCCCAGACAATAGGTATCATAGCACTAAAACAATGATGTGCCCAGACAATAGGTATCGTAGCACTAATACAATGATGTGCCCAGACAATAGGTATCATAGCACTAATACAATGATGTGCCCAGACAATAGGTATCATAGCACTAATACAATGATGTGCCCAGACAATAGGGATCATAGCACTAATACAATGATGTGCCCAGACAATAGGTGTCATAGCACTAATACAATGATGTGCCCAGACAATAGGTGTCATAGCACTAATACAATGATGTGCCCAGACAATCCAATACATAAACTCATAGCCTATTTCTCTGTGTTGGTTTCGTAATCGAGATCATTAGACTTGAGTTTCACACAGTGCAGAAGTTTGGTATTTTGACGCGGATAAAGTAATACTCGCAGTAAGATTCGTTAATGTACCTAAGACCAATTAGCAGCGACGATCATGGAATGTAAAGAAAATCAGATCAGATATTTTGGAGAAAAAGCAAACCGCTCGTATAAAATTTTGTGTATTTTATAAAAGCAAAAATAACCTGTTTTCAACACAACACACACACACAAATGGCTTTTCAGGATCCATCGTTTATGCATGAAAAGCTTTTAATACTGCGAATACAAAAATATAATTAATCTAAGCAGGACATACTCTATTTCTCGGAATGCTGATGGAATTATCGAATCTGTCAGGCGTTCTTTGTGAAGTAAAAAAAGCTGTATGTGTATAACACGTCCGTCCTTCTGCCCGTCTGCCAGCTTATATCTTATTAAAGGCGACTAAACAGTTTGTCGCATTTTCATTGAATTTTTAACGTATCTCACGTTACGAGGAAAAGTTCAAAGCGATCGACATGTTTATACTAAAAACCTCTTAGTTTCACAGCTTGTAACAGCAATAAGTACAGGGGCAAAAATGACGTGCATTTTACGCTCTAATCTGCTTTGTTCCAAGGATGGAGCAACGTGGCTTACATTTACATTGGGTCATGATCCACATGAGCAATGTTTTGTCGTAAATAAGTGATGAATACGAAGAAGAGAAAGGAGGAATAGGAGAAGAAGGGATAGGAAGGAGACTGCTGGTTATAAATGTGTATGATATAAGTGAAAGTTACATCATATTGGAACTTTGAAAATAAGATAAATAAATAAATAAAATTCAAGTGAAACATCTCTTAAACGAAACTCGAGAGAAGAGAAAGTTGTCTTTAAAGGAAAACGTTTACAGTCCCAAGGTCATGGCACAAGAAACCTTATAAAACCAAATTCGTCAAACGGAAACTAACGCGGAAACGGAAAGCAAGAACAAATCTTAACTGAAAATACTCTTCATGTTTTCATTTCATTGTGTTCCATGACGCTTTTGCAGCATGACCACACACTTCGATTTTCTGTTGTTTATCAGCAGTGATAGATAATATTGGGAATGTAGCTAGGACAGAAGTAGTTTGGGGGGAGGTTTTGGGTTGAATACAAAAAAACAACCACGCCTTTTGTGGTAAAACATTCAAAGTCTTTCACTTCATTTAGGTGTAGTCATGGCCACCAAAGGAAAGGGGACTGCATAATGTCAACACAAAAGTAGAAATTTCACACTGCTGACACCGTGCATCTTCGTCATATTAAATCAAGTTATAGACCAACTGATGCACTTTTTAAAGCACTTTTAAGTAGCTTTATTAAAAATGTTAAAATAGTACCCTACACGTGTTTCGATCCTAGGATCATCGTCAGGGGGATTTTTTGCTAAAAGCTACGTCACTTCAATCACATGGTTTAAAATATTCCATTGGCACTATAAAACATATGTAAAATCTTGTAAAAAGATATGTTAAAAAGTTGTAAAATTATAAAAACACTGTAGATGTTAGAAGTGCAGAACTGCTGGCTTTTGGTATTGTGGTAATATAAGCATGTGAAATGTTTTCGCGTGGTTAGCGAAGTGTACTGTGTGCTGTGTACTGTGTGTTGACGAGTCCTACGGTGGAATTTTAACATTTTTAATAAAGCTACTTAAAAAGTGCTTTAAAAAGTGCATCAGTTGATCTGTAACTTGATTTAACAAAAGTAGAAGTTACTGAAGCAGGTGAATAAGACAAGCGGCAAAGTTTAATGTTAGGACAACTGCAGTGTATAACATTAAAAGCCTGAAATAAGAAACCAGAGGTTAAATTGTACTAATATTTAAATAAAATGGAAAATAGAAAATTGTGGAGATATGGTGGTTGCATTTCACAATTCTACGCCCTACGACTCAACATCCCACCACAACACCAACGAATAGTTTAATGACAAACTCTGCTTACCAACGCCGACTCCCAGCCATATTTCTACACCCCATACATTCACGTCATAAAACACCAGCAACAACATAGTGCAGTGCGGAGTGATTACAAAAGTGCAAAGCGCCCGAACAAACCATCACCACATGAAGTGACAAAAGTGAAGCACGCCCCAAAACCGTAACCCCTGATGATGGTCCATCCGGACCGAAACACGTGTAGGGTTTAGTGATATAATAGTATTAATAGAATTAGTGCAATACTTGTTGGTTATAGAAATAAATAACTTAATCATGCTTGTTGTACGTGGATCAGAAATCATCAAGGAAGAGGTGTAACGCAAAGGAAATTTCGTAACGTCTTTGCAGAAGCATGGGGAAGACAGTGACTCGACAGGACGCACTGGTTTCAGAGCACCTGGCACAGTAAACAAGCACGTTACTCCGGTAGTTGCAGTAGCTCCGTTCCACCTGTCCATTACGGACGTAGTTCTCAATATTATCTTTTCTAGAACACCTCGCAGGAATATTTTTCCGTCACTGAGTAACAAGTACAAAGGTAGGGAACCACGAAGGTACAATAGAGCAGTGGGTCCCACAGCGCTTCAAGTACACCGTCATCAGAAGTAACATGGATTATGTCTCACCAGTATAATTAGAATGTAGCTCTTATACAAAGAAGTCTAAATGCATGCCATTTTGGGGCGCACCCAATGGGAGCATCCGGACTGCAGCCCTCTCCCGAAACCCCCGAAAACCAAAATTTAAAAACACACGTATATTTTACTCTTATCAGTATTACAGTCACAACCAACACATACACTTGCAATACGTAATCAGGCTACCGGTTTCAGCTCAAAGAGCCATCATCAGGCCTATGACAGAAAAAAATGAAAATAAAACTCCATACATTTGGTAAGAGGAAAAACTCTCCCTTTTTTACAATTACATATATAAAATTTATATCAATATATAAATGTGCTGCCTAAGAGAAGTACATGTTGAAACGTAAATATAAAAATATAAAATATAAAAAACATAACTATAAAAATGTGAATATAAAAAATGGCGTCAGACCGTAAGATGTGGATGTATGTGCAACAGTACTAGTGTAAACAGTGTCAATCCTGCACATTTCATGTGGATCTTCGTGCCACCTGATAAATTGATCCTTAAGGTAAATAACTTGTATATACTTTTCTGGTACCCCTGATATTTTATGTAGTGTCCACACATGTACGAAAAACTAAGTTTTTATTTTGTGTGGATACTTTATAGGTATTTGCGCATTAGGCACTTATTTCCACTGTCTTTTCTTTTTTTGCTTTTAACAGTACTGCTTTATGTATGGGCGACTGATAAGAATAAAATATACTTTTGCATATACATACCAACGGGGATGTCTCAGATTAAAATTTCAAAACACAGATATTTTAGATATTATGATATCAAAAGTTTTACGTAATTTACCCTTCAGCCGAAATCAGCCACTGAAATCAGCTGATGACTAGTACATTAGAATTCTGAAAAATAAATTAATAAAATTAAAAAACAATAAGATAGGACACTGTGATTGAGTCACGGAACATGTAGTTATATTTGTGTGTATATAAATGCAGTTGCAAACAGTGTTATGTTATACTTAGGGCATGATTTTTATAAGAGAATTTTTAAAATCAAATATAAATTACATATAAACGTAGGGTCAGCCCTACCCTACCAGCGAAAAATTCTGGTTGCGCAAATTTTTAGCGTTTTCTTTTACGACAGACAACTCAAAAATTTTTCTGATGACTGGATGAAATGTGATAGTGTGAGACTTGGTGTTGTCACGATTCCTGTTAAGGTGGAAAGGCAGGAAGAGGATTATATATTTTTCATTCAGTGCATTGTCGATAACTGAGTGGTGCAAAGAAGAGGATTGCTTGCAAATTGTCTCTGATTTGACTACAAGTCCTCCTGCAAGTCCACAAAGTAATGTATTGTAGCTGCAACGTAATACGACTGAGTACGGCGAAATTGGCTTTACATTTGTTCCATTATTCACAGACATTTTTGTTTACACTTTGTGTTCAATAGACTCTACCACAATGTCTGCTGAACACTAGCATACCAAATTAATAAAACAGTAAATTCAAGTCATAAAACAAAAAAATAGGCTACCTGTATGTGTTACATGCTGTGCTGCTTCAAAACTGTATTGTAAATCAACAAAATGTAAAGAAAGTTGATTCTACCACCACGGAGGCCCGGGTTCGATCCCAGGTCAGTCCATGTGGGATTTGTGGTGGACAAAGTGGCACTGGGACAGGTTTCTCCCCGAGTACTTCGGTTTACCCTTGTCAATTTCATTCCACCGGTGCTCCATTACTTGGAAGAATAAAAACACATATTTCTCTTGATCTTCATCACAGGATTTCACAATAAGCCTCAAGGCTGCGGTGCGTCCGTAGCATCTGCTGCGGGGCCCTCCAACACACACACAAAAGAAGTTGATTCTACTCTTATTCCGGTTCAAAGCTCATTCAAACCTGAAAGTGCTCAACAGACCCAGTTTTACAAATTTACATTTCCACTGGAAAGAGCAAAGCGGAAGTACCCTGTCAAATGTAGCTAATAATTCTGTCGGCGCTGTTTGTACGTAACTAAGAGCAAACAAGATCCTGTTAATAAATGCGTTTGTATTCCCCAACTGTTACATAGGCATAATTGATTGAACAGTGGGACCTAGGTTCAGAAGACAGTGTCACGGTGCCAAGTAATTACGTTGGGAGGTCTTCCTGTTTCTGAACCTCAAGAACAAGTAGAAGTTGGGTCTACAGTTGGCGTTTGTAGTACGTCACAGTGTACACGATATTTATTATGAACATAAGTTCTCATTTTAGAGTGAATTAAATGTGCAGTTTATGCAACCGTGTGCACTAGTATAACAAATATTATTGTAAATAAGGCTGAGCTATCAACAATTTCGGCCTTGTCCAATTACGTCACACGTCTTCTTCATAAACAAAGGAGCAACCACTCCTGAAGGCGTTGTGGGTAAAACTAAACAAGATAGGCAATGTACGTATAACGTAATATTGAGGTGCGTTCGCGTAACCATTGTTGCCGTGGAAAAGCAATAAGTATCACATATTCTGAGTGTGTGTCTGTAGCCTTAGTTATCCAGCATGCAAAGCGCATACGTCGTATTATATTATCTTTTGTGACCTGACTAGCTGTACCACATTTCTCCACATTATCTCACAAACGGTACGATTTTTGTAAGAAAGTTATTGAACACAAAATGTGTGTTTTAATTTTCTCTACAACTTTTGTCTGAAACATTTCGCATTATAAGAAGAATTCAGCGAGATATTATCATAAATGTACGCAGGTCTTTATGTAAAGTACCCTTTATTCTTGTCAGATAATGGAACTTGAAATTTCTCGACAGATTTTCGAAAAGTACGCAAATATAAAATTTCATGATAATCCGTCCAGTGAGATCCGAGTTGTTCCATGCCGACAGACAGACGGACGGACATATATGACGAAGCTAATAGTCGCTTTTCGCAATTTTGCGAACGCACCCAAAAATTGCTAATTTTACCTATACTGTGTACTTGATACGCTAACCTCTACAATTACTCAGCACAGAGTAATGAAGTAATGGTTGAAACCCGTCGGGTTGGGCGTGTATTAATGTTTTATTTAATAAGCACATTTCCCGATACAGTGTTTTATCCTTAACGTTGTAAAGGGCCTCACCTGCCAGTTCGCCTCGAGACTCTCTCAGAGGAGAGGTTCGTCTCAGTCATTAACATCTGTCCGGTGATATCATGATGATAAGGCATAGAGCTGAGTTTAGTGTAAGCTAGGAGATATCTGTGACACGGAGAGTGCTTTCCGAACTAAATGTAAAGTAGATACTGTAGCATACGGTATGCTTAGCCACTAAGCGTGATTTACTTCGCTGTATCTAAGCGATCAACCCAAAATTTCCCCCGAACCAGCGTAAGCGACTTGGTAAACCAGTATCCTAAATTATAGCCAGGACTAAGAACAGGCAGGTCCTGAGCAAATTCTAGAAATCGCGTAGTGATGGTGGTGGTGGTGGTGGTGGTGGAGGGAGACTCATCTTGAAAAGAATCGTGTTTAAGCATTTCATGGCTATCCCATGCAGCCCCCCTACAGTCTACCTGTTAGAGAAGAGATGTGGACATAGCGGCTTCGACATTTTTATCAGCGCGAAGGCCTCATTTCGAATGACGTACAGACATTTAGAAAAATGGGATTGCTCAGGTAAAAGTCTTTCAGAAAAGTATTTTAAGCACGTTATAATTTTTGGAATGCATATTTAAAATTATGAATCAAGTATTTTCATGTCGTTCGCTCTTCTGAGTGAATGCAGTGAATGCCCCCACTACACAGCGGCAGAAAACTGAAACCTCTGAAGTCCTTAGAAGATAATCTGTCTTATTTTAAGCTTCTCAAGTGTGGGTCTGTGGCGAAGTGGTTTTGGGATGGGACAGAGAGAGACTCGCTCCCTTTATGCAAGTCAAGTACTGTGAATGTTACAGTAGCTGCAGGAGCGTACTGCGCTGTGGAGGCGTTGTGTCCATACAGATAATTTGAATGGCTTTTGTTTGTATTGCCTTTGTTATATTGCATCAAACTTAAGGAAAGCAGCCTCTGTTGTGGCTCAAGCAGTTAGTCACCAGTTTCTCACTGCGAAAGCTCGGGTTTGATTTCAGGTCACGCTATGTGTGGATTTGCGCTGCACAAGTGGCTCTGTGACGGGTATTCCCCCTACCATATCAGTATCAATCCACGAATGCTCTATGCTCATTCACTCACCTAATACTTAATATAAGATTAACATTGAAGCGCGTCGTTAAATACCACATTTAATTCACTTGGACACAGAAAAGTGGCTAAAGTTTTAACAAATCTGACTTGTTCTCGGAAGGATACCAGTTAGAATATCGGCCAAGCTGACAGAAGTTGACATGTGTTTCCTCAGTTTATCCACGCAAATGCGGAGACAATGCCTTAAAACAGGTCTGACCGTTGTCACACTTTCATTGCAATCAGTGATTTACATTCACCCAGTGACCCTAAGATATGCAGTTGGAAGTAGCAACGGTGTGTGTGCCGTGATTGAATAGGGTAAGAGAGTGGTTGAATATATCGGGTGTCCTACAAGACCCTTGCCGAAATAGAGCAGCACCTAATTGTGATTATATTCACTTGATTTCAGTCCGTTTACAAACGTGGCCACATGGAACACGCTGGACAGCAATTTTAACAATTTACGTACCTCTTCTTTGTAATTTTCTGCTTACGGTTATTTGTGAATAAAGCAGTGTTTCCGTGAAACGTGATACAATTTCGGTAAAGCTACTTAACACCCTGTATTATGGTACTCAGTAGCAAAGGGTTTTAAGAGTATATGTATTTATTCAGCCTGTCAATAAATTCGCTGTTTTAAGCCCTAAGTGTCAGCACCATATTCACAAAAGCGCACCAATAGACCATACCCTAAATCAGTTAATTTCTATCTACAACTTCATACCACACGTCTGCAACATTCATCTCATAGAATGCTCTCACCTACACACAGAACTGTAGTGATTTTTCCCGTCGAAAATATTCGAATACGTTTTGTGAATTTTATATCCTCATGTATTATATATAACTTGCCACCCTGTAACAGTATCAGGGGAAGAAGCGGCCATGTGTTATGAATCCACAGAGGTATGAGATGAGTTACTAAAATGTTGAATAAATAAAAGGTGTGACCCTCTGAAGGGGGTTTGGTCATAGGGACAGCAAATCCTCACCTTCAGGTAAACCCTTTCCTCATGCAGGTTTCCGTCATGGTACGTTATGAGTGGTTGTAGAGTTTTCCTCCGAGCCGTAACGGAGTTATTTTAGAGTCTCTACGTAAGATTGTGATTCTATCTACCTCAAATATTCGTTCCTTAAATTAGTTACATTATTAGAGGCTCTTCGAGGATTTGGAGGTCTTCAGGATGAACTGAAAGACTAATAGCTGGACGACGACTGCCTGAATGTCTTATGTCTTTGCCTTCCACTTTTGCTACGTAACTATTTTGATGAAAAGTACCTAATTCTTTAGAACTTTTACCACATGTGCATTGAATATAAATTCTTTCATTCACAGGCTTTCACTTTAGAAATGTACACGTTGCTCTCTCAATAAAGCAGTTTTCCAGGTTAGCAGGAAATCCTCTCTCGTGTTAGCCCATTCCTAGATCTCTTCTATTCCAATTTAATTCAGATTCCGCCCCTGGCTCATTTTACGCAGAATTCATCTGTTGTCACGCACTATCCAACTCTCCTGAAATCTGCCCACCTACGCCTTCCGCTTGTATGTACACAAAAGTTTGAGTAGCTACTTCTGCCTGTTTACAGGACGGTGTATAGAAGAAGAAGGCTGCTACTACTGCTAAGTAGTAGTAGTAGTGGTAGTAGTGAGCTTATGTAGTGGTTATAATGGATGAATTTCTTGCAATAAATGAAATACAAGTAGAGAACTTCAGCATTATGCAACACAGCTCCTTGCACGAAAATCGGTACCTATAATAATAATACATAATTTTACTAATATTTATAGCATTGAGAAAAGTTGTATTAGCTAAGGAATATGTGCTAAATTGTAATTTATTCAGCACAGCATCATCGTAGCACACAACTCAATCACAGTTCATTATTTACCATATCCTTACCTATAAGTTTTAATCATTTATCGTCATCACAAAGGGAAATTACAATAATCTGACAACAAGTTTTTCCCGGCTGTGAAAAAGTTGGAAGAAATGTAAATAACATTCCCTTCAATTTTGTATTATGACAGTGTTTTATTTAACAAATTTGTATCCTGTATTTGTAAACTTCTTCAATGTGCATAACATTTAAATTACACAAAAAGAGATTTCCTATGGCTGCCCTCACGAGGCGAGTGTGGGAATAGGAATAGTTCTACCAGACTACATGGTATCATAACTCAAAGTGTCACATTATGAAGCGGATAACTTGGGGAACATAAACGTACCCAAATTTATGGCAGTTACAATTTTCCAGTCTTTTGAACGTAATAAATTTCTTGTAATTGACAATTCCCCTTAGAAGTCCATGCAGGCATGGACGTATTTAGTCATTATTTTTCACCATTTCACCCCAGCTTTACGTGCCTGGTGCTTTCAATATTCCCGTATACTTCCACTCCCCCATAACTTCTCATGGCACAGCTTTGAATTAAGCATAAGGACAGCTTTACCTTTACCACTTGGCTAAAGACAGCATCCTCTTTAAGCAGTATTGTTCGGCGTAAATTGTTTAGGTGATGGCAGGTCTGCGGGTGAGTTTAATTAAACAGTGTGGTCATAGTCTGCTCCTTCCTGGCTGTAATGGTTTCGCTGTCTCAAATGTGTATTCCGCAGGTGTCGGTAATCGAATGATTTTGCTTTGGAAGGCGTTAAAGTTACGTGTCTTGGTTTATGTATTTACGGCCCTTTAGCAGATAAAATAGTTAGGGTTTACAGAAACACGAATAACTGCAAATTGCAAAGGGCTGTAGAATGGAGCAACAGTGCGTATTTCATGACATTATTTGGCTTGAGGGCGGGACAAATTTTACCAAGTTGGCCGACGTCTGGACTTAGGGGTGAAGGCCGGACTTGCAACGTTCAAATCATAAATACTAAGCACCAGAGCATGGTTTTTTATTAGTTACATTTATCTAGGTCTCGTATTTTATAACTTAATGGACATTGTGACTAGGCTACTAGCTGGAAGACCCACGGTTCAAATCCCGGCAGATGAAAATTATTTTTCTCTTGCCCAGATCGTCTAGACCAAATCTGGGGTTCACTCAGCCTGCTACTAAGTTGCCAGCGCAGTACTGGTTAAAGCAGCCGGGGCGTGAATTTCATCACTCCGCCTCATTTAGTAACAAGGTTACGAATGAGAAGAGCGGTACCACGACTCTCCTTGTGTGCTTTACTTTAACTTCACCTTTATTTCTTGTATCGATAATGAAACGTGTTTTACCATTCTGATGGTTTCTATATCTTTACCTCATTCTACTTCACCAGTCTTGTTTAACTATACGATAATTACAAATTTAGATAACTATTTCAAAACAAAATTTTTGGCTTAATTGGAGTTAGGAACACAACATCTGTGCAGTTATGTGCCATATATCCGCATTGTTTCGTCATTATTCCTTCATGTTTCACCAGTGACCTGTACTTTAGACAATGTCAAAGTCAGACCTCGCTTAGCAGAGTGCGGACAAAATTGGATTGTCGCCGGAACATGTTCCGTGTTACCAAAGGAACATTTGATGCTGCGTGCCTCACTGTCATTTGCAGGATACACGTTGGCAGTACCTGTCCCGGATGAGAGCCAGAAATAGCAATAGTTATATTACGTTGTAACAAATAAATTGTCAATTACTTTTTCACAGTTCTCTTATTCTTTTGTTAAACAAACGACTCTGTTTTTCTGTTTAAGGTTTGTTTCATTGTTTCATTACCCTGTGGTAAAATTATTATCTCCTACATTAGTGATTGTCGCCCTCGGTGGACTAGTGGTTAGCTTGCTCGCCACTGGACCCAAGGTTCGCGGGTTTGATCCCGACCGAGGTCGATGGATTTTTAAGGGTGATAAAAATCCGGAGCACCACTTCCTTCGGAGGGGAAGTAAAGCCATCGGTCCCATGTCGTAGATTTGCGGCATATAAAAGAACCTTACGGCATGAATAGAAATGTTTCGTAAGCAAAATTCAAAGCGGCCATTTCTCACCCAAGATAGAACTTGAATAGAACTTGTGCGGTCAGTGGGCTGGTCACTCACTACATCAACGCACATGACCATAGAAACCTCCGAAAGGAGGCCCCTATGCTCCGCGTTGGAGCGACAGGGACAAACGACAAAAACAACATTAGTGATTAACAAAGTGGTGTCCGCGGGCCAGCAGTTGTCCTTTAGCTTCATTCAGTTGATCAATTAAACTAGTAGGCATACCGTATTCACATGTTTATGTTTATTTTTGCTTCTATTCGTATTACCTTTTATTTCCCACTGCATTTTATTCCATTAAAATTCCTTAAAGTAATTTAGCTCTTCATAGCAGGACAGCATTGCATTTGCTAATACTTCAACCATTGGTAATTAGGCGTACCACCTGCTGTAACATTTAAATCTGGATATTTTGCCCAAGCAGTGTATTTATATTTCATTCTTTAACAAAGACATTAATTCATCATCATCATCTTTTTGTCATTCCTACCTGAAATATAAGGCCCTCATAAAGCACTTCCATTGCACACGATTCCCCGCCAATCACTTGACTCCTGACAACGTTTTTCCGTGTTGCAATGCTTCTTCTTCCACCATTTTCCTTCAGGTGTGTCGTGGTCAAGATCTTCTTCTACCACTTGAGGATCCTCTCCAAAGAACTTCTTTCTATTGCTTCCCGCCATAAACTTAGGAAACTAAGTGTATGGCCAATCTATTTCCACTTCCTAATTTTTATTCGCACACGAGGTTATATTTATGTGTTTTCACATAATTAGAAGATCTAACAGAGATTATAAACTAGTTAACCTTCATAACAGTGGCGGTATGTTTTTCTCTGTGAGGTACGATATACATTTTTACACATGATTTAGATTAACTTCAGTTCTAAAGAAATTAAGCAGTAAGCAGACAAATCATTACGTAGTCTGCCGAGAACATGAGCAAGTTTCGAGATCGCTGAATTGAAAGCAGATAGTGTGGGAGCAGCTGGTCTGCGCGACTCGGAGACCGGATCTCATTGCCCAGACGTCAGAAACGGGTTGTGACAGCCCTGCCAGGTAGATGGCGCCACATGGCGTCATGGTGTTGGTGGTAATGACAGTGTGCTGCGGATGACAGGACAGGATTCTGCACCCGACGGTGCAGGAGTTTATGCTTTACGAGTATAAAGTATGACGGTGCAATTATCTTCACAGCTTGTCGGTAAAGTAGGGTGATTACGCGACAGTCGTGGATCCCTAAACATAGACCTATTTATTGCCCACGTAGACATTTTCCATTCAATATTTACGTGGTAAATATGAATTTCCTAAAAGAGAACGAACCCAGTTTCAGAGAGTGATTAGTTCAAGGAATGTTGTAACATGAGCTCCCTTCATTACAGGGTGTAAAAACACTTGCGATTCACCAAGCACCACATCGCCATCTTCACTGATTCGATCTAACATGTGACCATTAGCATGTCCTAATTCTGTGGCCGATTACGCTAATCACGCTGAATGTTATCATTACTCAGATAAACTCGACATGAGAGACTTTTCCCAACCTTTGGGTCTCTTAGGAGGGGATGATAAATGTCTACATTGAGTAGAGAAACATTCCGCAAAACCTAGGCGTGGATGGAATGGGAATACGCCAAACTGATATTTAAAAATTAAAGCGTGGAAATAATTCGTCTGAATCATCACTGGATATCCAGTGACAGTGTTTTGGAAAACATGATGAAATTTCTACGCTCTCTTTCTATAAAAGGATCATATATTCGTTCACAGATCGGCAAATGTCGCCATCACAAGAAGAATGTTTCTTCACGGGCTTAGTTAATTAGATTGTGCAGAGGTCCCTGAAGTTTGTAATACCAAACCCTCTAATATGACAAATGAACTTCTACGACAGCCATTATTAAATGAATGATTTTACTGCGGTTAAGAGAGGAAAGGAATAAATAACACCCCTAAAATCATGTCCAGCTACTTCCACTTTGACCTTTAGAAAAACTGTTTCACGTAATTGCTCTAAATTTGAGAAGTCCAGTTCTTGTTTATAGACTCTAGCACAATTTGCTTTCCAAAAAAAAAGCAAAGAATTTTGATATTCATATAAACGTATTTTAGTCACTTTCCACTCAATAACAGAGATTTTTTGCTTGATTCCAAAAGCTGTGGATAGTTTACTATGAAACAAATTGTTTTTGGAGATTTTTAGGTTTGTAAAGCACTTTACGAAGGTTGAATATTTGTTTGTACCATATTTATGAAGTTTCTTTTTATTGTTCTCTATATACATTAATTCTTGAATAAAATATAAAATAAACACGACACTTCAGAGTATTTATAACAAACTCCTTATTACACTTTAAGTTCTTTCAAACTAACCGATGTAATTATTTTTATTTTTAGCAAATATAAGTGTAGACAAATTCTACAATAAATGTAGAAAAATGTATAAAGCACAGTATTCCAGCCATTAAACTTTGACGTCTTCTCATTTTATCAGTGACATAGGCGACATACTTGAACTCGAAGCGATATAATTCCAAACATAGGATATATTTATTTATTTTTAATCACTATATCAGTACTATGAAAAATCCACATCATAACTAACACGTAAAATAGACTTCATAGCAACTATAAACAGCAAAATCTCATTAAATATAAAGCCTAGAGCACAGTCATTTGAGAAAAACATAGCCCTTCAAATTTTAGTCCAAAAACCTTGTGGAAGTAGCCTATTTTGAATATTCAAATATACAAGGGAAGTTGACAGTAAAATATATGTCACACCCCTACGATTTAAGTATTAACTAGGTTGTTTCGGCTTTGAGTATTATCCAGTGGCTGCTTTCGTGGGCAAGTTAATGGACATATCCTATTCATAAATGCAAGCGAATTTTTAACAAGCTGAAACTTTGCTCCTACGTACATATTAGGAAGTTCTGCTGTTTGCAATGGCTTTCTGACATTTACGAGAGGCCAGACGCTATTACCAGAGGGTACAGCTTGAGTGGGCCTATATTGTAGGATAAAAATAGCCCGTAGAATTCTGTCTGTCAGGAGGTCAACAGAACTATTGCTTACAAGGATTTCAAGGGACAGAATCCATTTCCCAAAATATTACTTTCTCATCCCATTCTTGGTTTTCTGAAATACTGTTCATATAAATATTTCGTAAACATTGTCTTCTATCTTGCATTAAATTATTGTAAAATCCATTATATTCATTGTATTCCAGATTTCACTACCTGACCGCAATGATTGTCGTGCATAAGTCACGAATTGTCTAACATTACTGTAACCGAAATACCCACTCACTTCTACTTCTGTTTCTTCTGTTAAAGTACATTTTACTACCGATTACTCTGTTAAAGTCTTCAGATTCTAAGCCTTCCATATTCGAGATTCACAAAGTCTGTGAGTCTGTGCTTTGAATACTTGGGTACGGAGAGTGATTTTTAATTACACCGTAATCCTCAAATCTTGCAGGGTACAGACACAGAGTTTGCGAACATAATCCCTTAAAACTATGTACCAGCAGTTAAAGTAATGAATTAGTTACCACGAGACTATACGGCCTTTATTAATGACTGCCGTCCATTACGTTTAAGTACAGTGATGGGGGGTTTTACAACTCACCCTAGGGACGCCAGTTCTCCCTGCTGGCCTTAATGATTGTTTTGATAAAACGCAGTCTTACGTTAAATCTCATTTGCTTCGAAGTCCAGGTAAATGGGAGAAAAATATGTAATTTTAGGAAAACAAGAAGCATCTAATTGAAACTGACGACGTAAATAATTACGAGGGGTGACCAGAAATTTAGATTGCATGACTCTTGCTTTGAGTGTTTCGTAGAATCATCATACTCCTTATGCTATTGTGGACCAGTGTTTGTCAAGGTTTCTGGTAAAGCTCACGCCTTAAAGAAACTGTCAAAAATTTCTGCGGACACCCTCTTCCAAGTCGTCTCAACCGCGACCTCGCTAGGCGCAAATCGCAATAACATTTAAAAATGTAATAACTGACTCAATGAAGCATAGTCGTTCTTGAGAAGCTAACAGTTCCTCACTTAATCAAGAAATTCACCGTATTTTATGGAACTTGAAGTTTCATTACCACATTCTCAATATCTCGCCATCTGTCCCTATCCTGAGCCAAATCAAACTGGTCCATGCCTCCCCATCCCACTTCTTGAAGAACCATTTTAATATTATCCTCCCATCTACGCTTAGGTCTTCCAAGTGGTCTCCTTCCCTCAGGACTCCCCCCCCCCCCAAAACCCTGTTTGCACATCTCCTCTCTCCCATGCGTGCTACATGATCCGCCCATCTTATTCGTCTGATTTGATAACCCGAATAATATTTGGTGAGGGGTACAGCTCATGAAGCTCCTCGTTACATAATCTTCTCCACTCCCCTGTTACTTTATCCCTCTTAGGCCCAAATATCCTCCTCAGCACCCTATTCTCGATCATCCTCAGCCTATGTTCCTCCCTCAGTGTGAGACACCAAATTTCAAGCCCATACAAAACAACAGGCAAAATTATAGTTTTGTATATCTTAATCTTTGTATTTTTGGATAACAAACTGTAAGGCAAAAGATTCTGTACCGAATGATAGCAAATATTCCCTGATTTCAAACTGCTCTAAATTTGTTCATGAATGGAAATTTAACTTGTTAGGGTTGTTCCTAAATCTTTGAAATGTTCTACATTTTCAAAAGTTTTATTAACCATTTTTATGTTTTTATTTTGTCTTAAAGGCTACTTACCAGACATAACCAACTCAGCATTTTCTTCCACACCAGTCCCCTTACTAGCGACCAATAAAGCTCCTGTGTTTTTCTTTATAGTATATGTGTTTTCACCCAATATATTAACATCATCAGCATAAACTAGAAGCTGATGTATACCATCCAATTTCAACACCTCCTGGTTTGCCAAATCCTCGTAATGACATATTCTAAAGCAAAGTTGAAAAGCAATGGTGATAAAGCACCTTCTTCTTTCTTTCAAACCATTCTTAATTTGAAATTACAGTTCTTTCAATTAAACATATTTATTTTGTAATAGTTTATTAATTAAATATAAAAATCTATTACAAAGCAGTATTTTTGTGAGAAAGATTAAGGAAAGTCCCGTCTGCTTATCCCGCAAACCCCGTAAGCGCAAACAAAGAGAAAACACAGAAATAAATGCTGATATGGACACCTTCTGCTTTCCAACCAGAAAATAGATACCGAGGAATATAATATGGATGCAGCTAGGTTTAGATACGACACGTAGTTTTAATGAGATCTGCGCTATTCTGGGATATTACGCAGTGTTGAGTGGTAGTTTTGTACCGACGTTTTGAGACAACGTGTCGGTCCAATCTTCAAGGACCAAGAAGTCCATCACGCATGCGAAACGTAGATTTGTTCCTCTCAACTAAGGAACACTTTTAATAGGTCTACCGTGAGATTATGTTCTGTCGCTTCTCAGGTGATCTCGTAGTCATATTTTAGTTATTTGTATTTGCACGTCGTTAAGTATATAAGTATATAAGTAACACGCCACCCATAATTTATTTTATTCAGCTAGTCAAGAATTCCCCTTCTATGGAATACAGCGCGCCACAGAATCCTATATTGATATAACCCAATCCAGGCTCTTTGTGCTGTGACATGCATGTTAATGTTATCTTCTCGAGGTGGTACTTACTGGCTTTAATTTGTGGGGGTGTCCAATGTTTCATTTCCTGAAGCATGATCAGGCTGACTGAGGGCAAATTGCTCCTTTTAACTGTGTCGCATGTTGTGCAGGAAAGTTCTTCTCAGCTGCCCGTTAACTAATAGCGTCGCTGAAAACATGGACTGAAAAACATGGACTGAAAAACATGGATTGAAAAACATGGACAAAAAAACATGGACTGAAAAACATGGACTGAAAAACATGGACTAAAGAACATGAACTGAAAAACATGGACTGAAAAACATGGACTGAAAAACATGGACTGAAAAACATGGACTGAAAAACATGGACTGAAAAATACTCTTTTTTATCAAACTCCAATTACGTCTCCTACACTCGATTTCCTGGTTTTGTTCAAAATCATACATAAAACCCTTCCTCTCTCTCGAGAATACTCCCCACTTCTCCACCTGAAATAATATCGTAACTGTTTTAATGTATAAAATATTTTATTATACAGCTCTCAAATGCTTTCTTTAACCGCTTGTGGCGCTTTCGCGTAACTATTGTTGCAGTGAAAACACAACAATGCACTCTGTGTGTGTTGCTGGACTATATGTCACTGTCAAATATAAAAATCCTGATTGTTGCAGAACAACGATTTGGGGAAAATTATGTCGCCAGCAACAACAACAGGTACGCAGGTCTTCATGTAAAGTGCCCGATGCTGCATTGAAAAAAAGAATGTTCGTTTACTCATGGCCTTCTGTAGACGTACAATTTGGCTAAACAGATTGTAATGACAAGTAAATCGTTGCACAGTTTCTCAGTTTTGTAACTGTTGCTATAAAGCATTTTACGAGATCAGACGGAATTAAATATTAAGGAATCAATAAATATTAAATATTTTAAATGTGTGTTTGTATCATCGCCTTAATTATCCGGCAAGCAAACTGCATGTTTTGTAAGCAGCATTTTATTGTCATCTGTGGCCTGCCTGGCTGTACAACATTTTTTCACATTATCTCATAAACTGCAGGATTTTCGTAAAAAATATATTGAACATAAAATGTGTGTTTTGATCTTTCCTACAACTTTGCCGGTACCATTTATCATTCTAAGAAGAATTGAGCGAGATATTATCATAAATGTACATTTATTCTTGTTACGTGTCCGTTATTCTTGTCGATTTTAATAAAACTTTAATTTTCTCGACAGATTTTCGAAAATTGATCAAATTTAATGAACATGCTTTCTGTGGAAGCAGATGTTTTTCATGCGGACGGACAGACGGACTGACAGACGGATGGACAGATGGAAGGACAGAGAGAAATGATAAAGTTAGTAGTCGCCTTTTGCAATTTTTCTCATACTCCTAAAAAGTGACCAAAAGAAATATGTGTACAGATTGTAGCCTTCATTGATAACGTAAATTTGTAAGTTTCATAATAAACAGAATTAAGGAAATTAGTATTATTTCAGAATTACAAATTATTTAGATAAAATGAAGTAAAGAACTCAAGATTTTGTTAATTGTCTAAAACAATCATTTATGTAAGGCCTAAAATTACATAAGTTTTTAAAAAGTAATTGTTTTAATCTCTGTCGCCCTAAGCTATATGAAAAACACCAAATACAGACAGATATATATGTATATATATATATATATATATATAACTGGTTTTCCTATAATTTGTTCGAGCAGCTGACACTACTGCAGTATTGTGA
The DNA here is from genome assembly GCA_021186555.1 of Reticulitermes speratus. Lineage (NCBI taxonomy): Eukaryota > Metazoa > Arthropoda > Insecta > Blattodea > Rhinotermitidae > Reticulitermes > Reticulitermes speratus. Next base: position 8,144,962 of record JAJKFL010000009.1, read on the forward strand.
ATCCGTTAGTTATTTCGAGGATCAGAATACTTTTTTGTCATCATTTGATTGATCTCGCCATGGTGTCGTCCACAGTCGTTTCCCTCACTTTCTTCCTTTCTCTGCAATATATTTTCATCTTTGCAAAAATTTGTGCGCACTATTCTTGATTCACTACGTAAAATTTTTCTTATCTCAATACGACTGCATCGTCCATTTCGAAAGTTATATCCTTGTGACTACAGATATTTGAATTTGGATAATTTGTCCTTAAATGAGTGTGAAAAATAAGGCGGCTGTTGAAGAGCAGTGTGGCCATGGCGAGGCATACTTGCCTCCTCCTCCTCCTCCTCCTCCTCCTCCTTCTTCTTCTTCTTCTTCGAACCCACAATCCCAGCAATCAAGCGATCACAGACATACGCCTTAGAAAGCAAGGCCATTGGGATTGTCATACTTTGCCTTCACTTGTGTAAATCTGTTAATCCAGAAATTACAAATGACTTTGATTTTTGAAATATCACTTCAAAATCAGAATAACAGATAATAAATTTATAACCAACTGATACACAATTGAACCACTTTTATTGTAGCGTCTATATTATTATACGTCTATATTATTATACGTCTATATTATTATACGCCCCTACATACGTTTCGGACCTCAGTCCATCCTCAGGGGGTCTCGTTCGTAAAAGCCACTAAATCAAATACATGTTGTCAGGGGATATACAGCACTTATATACTACTATTTTAGTAAAATTGTCTTAATATAACAGTAAAATGATTAAAACACAGTTTTTTATGTTAAAAACCTTATTAAAAGATTTTTATACTGGTTGTATAAAATGTACGGATGAGGAAATACTGGCTTATATTTAAAAGTCTGGAAATGCGTAATCTTTCATTGTGTGTCTATGGCTCACGATGCTGCGTGTACTGTCTGCCAGGTTACGGGATGTTGTGTAGAGACTGGCCTTGTACTGTACCAGTACAGTAGTAAAATACTACAAGATAACGGTAAAATATAACAAGACTTTTAGTAGAAAACGTTGAAAATTTTAGTTCATTGGTTCCTTCCTGTGAGATCAGAACTTGAGAGTAACAGACGTATTAAAAATCGCTGAGCAGGACTGTGAGTTCTTAAGTGGAAGGAAGAAAGTTTATATCACATTAGAGAGAAATTGCACATTAACGAAGTTTCGGAGCCCTGAACTAATTAATTATATTTGCAAGGAAGAATTCCCTGAACAGTCGAAGGGGTCTATTACTGTACCTATTTATAATAAGGGCAATTAAATTAGGCTGTAGCATTTAGCGAGTCATATAAGTCTTATCAACCATGTATATCTCTTATGCGCCGATCCAGTGTTCGTGCGGTCTAAGGCGTGGGTATGCGGCCGCTCTCTTACTAGGATCGTGGGTTCGAAGCCGATCCCAGTGGCCGTGCGGTCTAAGGCGTGGGTCTTCGGCCGCTCGCTTACTAGGATCGTGGGTTCGAATCTCACCGGGGGCATGGATATTTGTGTTGTGTTTGTTGTAAGGACGGTAGTATGGAACGTAAAGTGACATGAAGGACGAAAAGGATTTAAACAGTACAAAAATGGATCAAAGGGGAAAAACCCCGGACAGGCAAAAAAAAAAAAAAAAATCCCACCGGGGGCATGGATGTCTGTCTCTTGTGAGAGTTGTGTGTTGTCAGGTAGAGGTCTCTGCGACGAGCTGGTCCCTCGTCCAGAGGAGTCCTACAGAGTGTGGTGTGTCTATCATTGTGATCGTGAAGCATCATAAAAATGACGAGGTCTAGGCCCCCTAAGGGCTGTTGAGCCATAGGGGAAAAAAATATCTCTTACGCAACATTTCACTCTCAGTTTTAACACCATATGTGGAAGAAGTTTTTGCAGATCATCGTTGTGGATTTCGATGCAATAGATCAATCGCTTATTAAATATCCTTCATTCACTAAACGCTTGAGAAAAATGGGAAGAAAATGCCGAATTATATCAGTTAAATACCAGCATTAACATGGCCATGACTCGATTAGGATTAGAGATTTCATTCATTCTGTAGTCTGTCTTACGAGAGGTCCGTTGTCTCTTACAAAGCGAGTTCTCCACAGAGTGCGATCTAGTGCTTCCTCTTTCAGTTTCCAGTATCTTCTCTTTTCCTTAAGGTCATCCAGTAGCTGCTTAAGCCTTAGAGATTTATACGTAAATATATTCATTCAATAAAACTTTTAAGATATTTAAAATGTGTTGAGGACACACTTGTAAGCCACCCACTGGATGTCACAAAAATGGCGTTTCGTTTTGCCGAATAGGCACTTTTCCAAAGTGTCCTTTATATAATGTCCAAGTGAAGAGTATGTGGAGCTATGTTTTCACTCCCATATACGTCTTCATGGCGTACACAGGGACAAGTTTTTCTTCAACTTCACCTTAAGATAAACCTGTAACAAAGTCCGGATATGTATACCTTTGTCTGATGACTTAATATTAAGTATTGTCAGATAAAAGGAGATGCTTTATCGCCATTACTCTTGAAGTTTGTTTTAGATATGTCATTAGGAAGTTCCATGAAAACCAAGGGGGGTTTAAATTGGATAGGAAACACAGTCTTTGGTCTAGGCTAATGATATTTATATAAATTAACTGACGAAAAGTAAAAAACTTTATTGGAAAGCATAAACCTGTATTATTTGTTAGTAAGAAGTTGGGTGAAGAAGGACCCAGAATGCAGTATATGATTGCAAACTAAACAGGGATAATAAATTCTTTTGAATTCTGAAAATTTCATTACTTCAGAAGGGCACTGATGTATAAAAACTGCATTCACAAATGCATTATGAGCAGACTAAATTCGGAGAATGCTTGCTACACTTCTATTTAGGATATTTTGCCTTCTTTTTGCTGCATAAGGTATGAAGATTAAAATATATAGGACTATAGTATCGCCTGCTTTTTATATGGATTTGGAACTTGATATCTCACGTTAAGGAAGAACATAGGCTTAGGATGTTCGAGAGTAATGTGCTCAGAAAGGTATTTGGGCCTATGTGATTGGAATTAAAATGGGAGTGAAAAAACTTTTCATAAAGAGAAGCTTCGTGACTTCTACCCCTTGCCAATTATTATAAGGATATCAGGGTAAATAAATCAAAAGGAATGAGATGAGTGGGGCACTTGGCTCGCACAGGAGAGAAGAAATATCTAGGCTACGTAGATATTTATTGGGGGGGCCGGGATAGCGTAGTCGGTATAGCGACTCATGTGACTCATGACAGCGACCACTGACATTTATGTGACTCATGATAGCGACCACTGATTTTCATGTGACTCATGAAAGCGACCACCGACATTCATGTGACTCATAATAGCGACCACTGACATTCACTCGTGAAAATGGCCCTTTCCGGCTGCATAAAATGTGAGGAATTTCTGGACTTTCTGAAAACTTACGAATTTCTCAAGAATTACTCTGCTCTCTGGGTTTAGTTATTTACAGACAAAGCTGTAGACTGAAATACAAAATATTAGTGAAAGGATGCAATTATAAAAACGAATCGTGTTCCAATGAACCTTCGGTTATGACCTACAAGGAAAACAAAACATTGGAGGGCCAGCAGTAATATTGACCACTGACAAGTCTGAAGATGGCGAAAAATGACTCTACATCAGATCTGAATCTAATCATGATTAACATTTTTCTTAAAAACTGGATGAATATTTGGCAAGTTACGTTTATATCTACACAGAAGAGAATGTAGGTCTTCGTGTAATTGTCCTTTATGCTTTCCGATTTTTACGTGAATTTTGAATGGAATGAAGATTTAATAAACCTGTCCAGTATTATACTTCATAAAAATCCTTTACACGATTTTCTAGCTTTCACGAGCTTGCAAAAAATAGAGCAACTAATAGTCCCTTCTTTCGCAACTCTTCTTTGCAAAAGCACCAAAAATGGAGTTCCCCTCTACTCTATTCCGAGCTTATAGGTGTTGTAGATCAAACGGATCTAATCCCCGGAAAATCGTATTATACCTTCATTTTGCAGGACTTTTAAACATTCAGTCTGTGAAACAGATCTGTTACAGTCCGCTTATGGTGTAATACGAAAGTCGTCTCTAAAAAGGCCTGCGGTTATGCACGTACTATAAATTTCTCATGAGAGCTGCATACGCCGTGCAAAGTACAACTTTAAAGTGCCTCACTATAATGTAACATACACTTATATAAAAGTCTTACAGGCTTAGTACATGAAATTTCGCAAAGTACTGGTCTATTATTTATTCTGTCGCGAGCAGGGTATGCATTGGGTCTATTTTCCCTGGAGAACCAGAGAAATGCTTCAGGAAGAAAGGGTGGGGAAGTGGTGAGTAAGCTGTGTTTAGTAAAAAGGAAAATGTTTGTGACTTTGAAAGTTCCTAGGCACTGCCTGATGATCCTGCTAGTAAAGGCTGGATGAAGGTAGAGCGTTGGGAAAAGAAGAGGTCATGGAAAGTGTACAGTTAAATATAAAGAAGAGGGAAGATATTGAACATTTGATTTCTGTTTTGAAAGTTTTGAATTTTGTAATTGATGGCTCATTATGGCGAGAGTTTGATATTGTCATGAGGACTGCACGAAGATCGTACAGTGAAAAGTAAGAGACAGAGGAAAACCACGTTAAACCTTAACAGATTTAACCGCGATTTCAGGCTTCCGCTGCGATGTTGATAAGATCTGCGCTCTTCTGGGATATTACACAGCTTCGTGTGTTATCCCATAAGAGTGCAGATCTGGACAGATTTGGCCAGTCCAAGAAAATTCTGGAAGCCTACTACTTCTAGCCAGCATTCCAGCATTTTAGTCCGCAGATAGTAATAACTCTCTCCACAAAGGCCAGTTGTTTTATTTTTAGCACTTCTTAAAACTGTTTGGCATAGTGTAATTCCGGGAGAGACGCCACACTTTTTGCATCTTTCGCTGTAACTCAGTCTGAGAATGGTCAAAAGGGCTGAATATTCAAAGATGTAATATTTATGGCTTCTACTTTACCAAGTTTTATACAAACTTTCTGCAGAAGTGAAAGTCTCTGAGATATAGGACGACGAAAGAAGTTGTCTCTGCTGCGTCTCTCCCGGACATGCCGGTAGAGACGCAGCTTTTTGGCAGGGACAGATGCCGCTATGTAGGGAGAGATGCCGCTCTTTGAAAATATCCTGTGAATTCCAGAAGCAAGATAAGTAAATTAAAAATGTTGAACTTTATTCAAGTTGCAGCTTCGTTTTTGAAATGACTCTTTTAAGGCCCAAAAGAGCACTTATCCCAAGGCAGTGAAGCATGAGTACAGTGACTTGTTAGACAAAGGATAGTGACGTTATTTTCAACAGCAGCCTGAAGCAGTCAAAGGGAGCTGCAATGAGCCCTGTGGCCGTCTAATATAGAACGACCTTCCCTGAAGATTTGTGATTGAGGAAGTGCTGTGTGAACCACTTGATGAATAAGTCGGTGTTAATGTATGACTATTTCCGGTTCATGTACACTTCTGACCGTGGGGATAAGAACACAGGATATAGAACAGATAATGTTTAGTACTCTGTAATACATATGTGCGACATTTCCAAGCTGATTTGGAATTATTTATGTGCCGCATCTCTCCTTTAATTCTTTTTCCGCTTCTCTCCCAATGTTCAGGGTGAGAAATCACACCCCTCCCCATTTGCCGAACGGAATGAATAACATGGCGGGTACGTGACCTGAAGGCAAGGTCGACAACCCTGAAAACTTCTAATGTATAGTGTTTGCATAGGTACTTCGATTGGAACTAATTAAGAGACATTTCGTGAAAACTAGAAGAATGTTCGAGCATAAAATTAATAAACTCGCCGCATAAAATCAGTCATAAGTCTCGCAAAACAACGCCGATTTTCACTACGTTCACTCACAACACGTCTCTAGACTCAATGAATAAGCACATGTGCTGCGGTCTGCAGAGGATGGCCAGAACCCACCTAACTAAAAAATGCGGCCTGTCCCACAGCGGCAACTCTCCCGGAATTGCTATAGAATTTTTTAATCTGTTGAATGAGTAACAAAAGTCGGCTTGACAAAGCCAGCGCCCTTTTTTAGGACGTCCATTCTAGGAATGTTCTTGGGTTTAAATATTACATTCAGTCTTGTTACACTGCTCTAACTAAACGCCGTTGAAGTTTACATGTATACGTATAAAGATTACTCCTCTCTATTAATATTTGAGGTTTTGCGGTTAGTTGGAAACTACACTTACATAAATTGTAAGCAGTGTCACGGCTCAGGCGGTTACTCGCCGGCCTCTCACAGCGGAGGCCCGGGTTCGATCCCGGTTCGGTCCATGTTGGATTTGTGGTGGACAAAGTGGGACAGGTTTTTCTCCGAATACTTCGGTTTTCCCCTGTCAATTTCATTCCACCGGTGCTCCATTAAAATAGAAATGCAGAAAAACCTTACCATCGTCATCACAGGGTTGCAAAATAAGCCTTCAATGCAGCGGTGCGTCCGTAGTATCTGCTACGGGGCCCTTCAATAATAATAACAATACATACGTTGTAGTGGAACTAACAAGGTTTACGACAACTTAACTTACACGGCATGATTTTAAAATATACAGATATTAAACAAACACCACTTTACAATATTTTAATGAGATTTTTCATACACAATGTAAATTCGTGTATTTTTTTATTTTTAATTTACATAGCTTTATTTCCTTGACATGTACATACAACAGTACACAGAATATGGGCTAAATTGTTCCTATCACCAATTTTGAGGTTCGTGCATTTTACACTTTGGAACATAATAGGTACAGTGCACCAATGAAATAAACTCGTATATATTAAATGCATGTAAGCCTTATTACTGTCAGAGGGCAGACGTTTCACGTAAAATTGTTGGTTTTTGCATGTTTTTATCTTTAACTTTGTACACAAGGGCTTGTTTACATGATGCCATTCCTCGCTTCTTCCCCCGTTACCGCCACGTCTAGGCTTACATTTACACCCTTCAGGTACACAGCGCGATTATACGGGTAATAACTTGGAGAACTTCCGGCTTCATAATCGAGAGTGGGTTAGACACGTCTTGATGAAAGAATCGTTTCCTGTAAACACGTGATTTGTACGGCTTTACAGTTTAATTAGTTTCCATTCATGATTCTACTGTATAGTTACACCGGAGGAGATTCTTAACTATCTACAGGACGTAGCCCATAGAAGTAAGAAAAATACCATGATAAAGTGCCTAGCAGTTTTGCTACGAAAACTTATTTCTGTGGGAATTGTAAACTTCGTTTTATTGTATATTTACATGTTTATTCGGGTTTTTCTCATTTCTGTGCATTTCATTTTTTCCAATAAGAGCAGTTTTGTTTTCCGTTCAGGAGGTCCTAGGTTCGAAATCAGCCCACAAACCTGCTGTCCTGAGAGGATTTACTATTATTTCCTTCAAGACCTCTAAGCAAGGACCAGGATAATATTGGGCAGAAACATGATCGCTTTCTTCCACATATTTTTCAATTATTTGTCAGTAATATTTCTGCCATTCATAAATAAAGTATGACTAAACACTCACATGAACTTTGAACTCATGGAATTCCTGGTACCATTCGGTCCAAAAGCTTTTTATTTCCGTTTTCTATACAAAAATATAAATACAAGCTTATACAGAACTGTAATTCAACATTTTGTTTCATTCGGTTGTGAAACTTGGCAGCACTGCAAAGGAAGAACGTACAGTGAGGTGTTGCAGAATAAACTGATGAGGAAGGACTTAGTGCCAGAGGTACAGACAACAGGTGACTGGATGAGACTGCATAACGAGGAGATTCAGATGTGTACTGGGGTGATAAAATCAGGAAATATGGGATGGGCGGGGCATGTAGCAAGCGTGGGACAGACGATATATGCGTATGAGTTTCTGAAGGGAAACCTGAGGGAAGAATTCCACTTGAGAGGCATAAGCGTAGATGCAAGGATAATATTAGAGCTGATCTACATGAAATAAGATGGAAGGACGTAGACTGATTTAATCTGGCTCAGGATAGGATACATACATACATACATATATACATTCTTTCATACGTACATACATACATTCATTCATACATACATATTTACTTACATACATAAACACACATATATGCTTACACATACGTACATACATATATGCATATGTATATACATACACACATACATACATACATACATACATACTTACATACATACATATATACAAACGTACGTACGAGTACTTACATGCATACATACGAGGTCTGTCCAAAAAGTATCCGACCTTGGGCCGGGAAAAAAAAGTTCTGTATCTGGGTGGTTACAATACCTAATCCCCTTCAAAGTAGGCCCCTTGTGACTCCACACACTTAGCCCAGCGGTCCTTCCATCGCTGGAAGCAATTCTGGAAGGCTTGTTTTGGAATGGTGTGCAGCTGCGCCGTCGCGTTCTGTATGATGTCCTCGCGTCTGTCAAAACGGGAGCCTTTTAGCGGTGTCTTCAATCTCGGGAACAGCCAGAAATCACAGGCAGCCATGTCAGGAGAGTAGGGAGCCTGGCGAACCTGCGGAATGCCGTGCTTAGCCAGGAAACCCTGCATCAGGTGTGATGAATGAGCTGGGGCATTGTCATGATGCAGCTGCCAGTTGCGTGCGTCCCACAGCTCCGGTCTCTTGCGCCGAACTGCATCACGAAGATGACGGAGGACTTCTTGGTAGTACTCCTTATTAACAGTTTGGCCTAGTGGTGCGTACTCATGATGCACAACACCCCGGTAATCGAAGAAAACAGTCAGTATCACCTTCACATTGCTCCGAATGTGTCGTGCTTTTTTGGGCCTCGGGGATGTTGGATGCTTCCATTGTGACGACTGGACCTTGGTTTCCGTGTCATTTCCGTACACCCACGACTCGTCACCAGTGATCACAGTCTTCAGGAACTCAGGATCCCTGTTGGCGCACTCCAGCATGTCCTGCGCGACCTCAAGGCGGAGTTGTTGCTGCTCCGGCGAAAGCAGCTTGGGCACAAATTTTGCCGCCACTCTTCGCATGCCCACATCCTCAGTTAAAATCGTGTTTGCGAAACCTCTGCTGATCCCAACCTCATCAGCAATTTCCCGGACGGTCAAACGACGGTCCTCCATGATCAATGTCCACACTTTGTCAATGACATCAGCATTTCGGCTCGTTGACGGTCTTCCAGAACGCTGGTCACTGTCCGCCGACATGCGGCCATCTTTAAAGCGGTTGAACCACTCTTTAATTTGAGTGACCCCCATTGCATCATCACCGAAAGCCTGCTGAATTTTGCGGATTGTTTCCGCTTGGGTATCCCCAAGTTTCTGACAAAACTTGATGCAGTATCGCTGCTCCAAACATTCTGTCATCTTGAGCGAAACGAGAATGCGACGAACACGTGTTACACCACTTCGCTATCTGGCAGCGACAGACGCATCCGGCGGTGTTGCGAGGAAGCAAAAAATCACGCATGCGCATGAAAGTCCCTTCTACCACTACGCTCAGTTTCCCCACCCTTTCGCCATTACTTACCTCGGGAAAAAATATAGTCGGATACTTTTTGGACAGCCCTCGTACATAAGTACGTACTTACATACATACATATATACATGCATACTTACATAAATACATGCATACATACGTACATACATACATACTTACGTACTTACTTACATACATACTTTAATACATGCATACTTACATAAATACATGCATACATACATACGTACATACATACGTACGTACGTATAAACATGCATACATACGTACATACATAAATACGTACGTAGTTGATTTAGCTGTGCCGATCAATTTAACAGAATTTTTTTTCCTCCCATGTCGCAACAGCCCCTTGGGGGCCTAGGCCTCCTCATTTTTCGAGGCTTCACGATCACACTCATTTAGACACACCACACTCGGTAGAACTCCTCTGGACGAGGGATCAGCCCGTCGCAGAGACCTCTACCTGACAACACACAACACTCACAACAGACAGACATCCATGACCCCAGTGGGATTCGAACCCACGATCCTAGTAAGCGAGCGGCCGTAGACCTACGCCTTAGACCACACGGCCACTGGGATCGGCTAGACATTCCTTTAGAACCCATAATTCATATAATTAGGAAAGGAAAAAATGTACCTCATTAACACCAGCCTCCTAATTTCTAAGGTCACACAAACACAAATAACGTAACGTAACATAACACACTGTATGCAGCTATCTACTTGGAAGCACGCCCGAGAATAGAAGCTTTCCTTGCATTTCCTTACTTTTTACTGTGCATTGTGTGCACTGTCAATATCCAATGCACAACACTCAGTCCAACAAAATGCACAATAATGTTGCCAAATATTTTATATTACAATATCACGTCGAACACTGCTACATGTTTCGATCCCCAAGGAATCATCATCAGGGAATAAAATAAAAGCATCAGCGCAAAATAACCTTTTCATAGCTTTCTACGCTATGCAAAGGTAGTTGGTTTTGTGCAGTGGTGCTCTGATTTGATTCCCTGATGATGATCCCTTTGGGATCGAAACATGTAGCAGTGTTCAAAGTGATATTGTAATATATAATATCTGGGAACAGTATAGTGCATTTTATTGGTGTAGTGTTGTGAATTAATGTCCTTACTTCTCTGCTCGCATAAAATTAGGTCTGCGAAATACTTCAAATTTATTTCTAACTTAAGAATTACACTGCAATAAAAGAAGCTGGTTAATTTTCTTGAGTGGATAGGAGATTTAATTTGTGTTGCTGATTGTGAGAGTGCTTGCTCAGACCAGTGTCACTTCAGCTCGTGTGATCTTCTGACAGTTGTTTCCTGTGGAATAGTATTTGGGGATCAAATGTACTCTCTTTGACATTCAGCTGATAAAATTTTACACAAGTCTGATGAATATTTCACAGCTGTGAAGGAAATTGTGGTTGAAGAAGAAAGGAGGAACCCGTGTATGTGTTATTGCCGTCGGTGGCGCGCAGGAAGGCAGCTGTACTGATCGTCAGTCAGATGCTGCAGAGTGAAACAAGCAAATACAAATTTCTTTCTTTCTTGCCTCTTCATCTCAGATTTTAAAGGCGACAGTTGCCCCTTTCAAATTCAGGGTTAAACGAACGTGCATACAACAAATTATATTTGAAATTACTTTGAATAATGTTCTGTTCTGGGATGTGACTTAGTGCTGCTTTGCAAATTGTTTCAAAAACTTTTTCGGAAAAGTGCTACACGCGATAACAGGGTAGAAGAGTATAGATGGATGGAGTACTTTCTTCCGTAAAGTTGATATCTATCTAACAAATTAGACATATCTATAGAAATATTAAGTCTGTGTCAATAGTATAACTATGGGCGGCAACATCGGAATTAGCATAGAGATACACACAGTCGAGTCCTTATGTGTTTTGTTGTTGTTGTTGTGCAGGTATCTCTCTGATACGTAGCGCCTTATGTCTTTCTATTGTCTGTTATCATCCCGGCGTCTGTTCGCCCAGTTTGAATAAAATCATTACATTTAGTTTCTTCTTTTTCCGATTTGCAATTTTCATGATAGACTTTATTTGTATTTCATTCTCCTTTAGACACAACGGAAGTACGAATAAAATAAAATATAAATTAAGAGTAGGAATATTGACGTTGTAAAAGGAGAGAAATGAAGGATATCCTTACATGGGTTTGGTGAAGAAACACTGAAGGGACTATTTCGAAGATCTAAGAATATATATATGGGAGAATAATGCCATCTGTTTCAGAATAAGGGCAAGTTAAGGGCTCATGTGAAGGCTTAATAAACCTTGTATTTCCTTAAAACGCGGGGAATTTCTAGAATAGGTTTTAGTCTGTTAGCTTCTCTACAAGAACTCTGCTGCATTTAGTTTGTTTGTTTATCCGTTAGAAGTACAAAAATATATGAAAAAATAAGAAATGCAGCAATAACCAATCCGAATAATTTCCTCGGAATGACTTCCGTGGGAGAATTTAAAGGGCAGTTGGTCCACCACCGTCCTCCATTGGCCGAAATGTTCGTTTCCATACGGTCTACTTAGCCACATAATTTCTCTGTGTACAACACAGTGTTTAAATTAGAAAGACCATAAATTAAATAGTGTAAGAATGAAAGAAATAAGAAGAGAAACTAAGCAGTAGAAGAACATGAAGAAGGGAAGAAAAGAACACAATTAAGAAAAGAGACAAAAAAAGAAGAAGCAAATAAGGGAAAAAATTATTGAGAGGTAAAAATTAAAGAAGGCAGGCAGAAATATATGGAAGTTTGAAGTGAAGGACCAAGCGTGCTGAAGAAAGTAATGAATTTGTAAAAGGACAAGATAAAAGTCACAACGAATAAAACGTCTTCGAATTTAAAGTTAATATTGGTAAATGAAATACAAATACTGTAGGAGAGGTGAGAAGTAAAGCCTTGGGAAACGTAGCATAACACAGAGGAAAAGAACACATAGAAAAGGGAAAGGCTACTGGATGTGTTGGAAACGCCTTTAAAACATTTCTGAGAAAAATAGTTACCCTGGATGTACAATATTACGGGAAGAACATCGGTGTAGACAGAGGCATGTTTAGCCTACTAGCAGCAGTAAGATATGACATACCATGACACCAACTTCTGCTGCGGTCATTATCATCATCATCATTATCGTCATCATCATTTGCGACGAATTTCAAATGCAGGTGAAATATAAAAGTTACTGACTCTATAACCTTGTACTGCACAAAAGTAGAGTTTTCATTCTAGAATTAGCTTACATAGTATCCTAATAAACACAATATATAAGCTTTATATTTATTAATATCTCGTACTTTTTACTTTGTCAGTTTTTCTCTTTAACCGTTTAAAACTGAATGGTTATTATAGGTATGCATTTGTGTGTATCATTTAACAGGAACGTCTATCTCTAAACAGTGCTAACCGATTGGTATTTTTAATTGAGATGAAGAGTGTTCTCTGTGAGATAGAAACATTACTTTGATGAACCTCAGACATCAAACGGCTAATTTTTAAGCCTCTTAGTTTAAGAATACTTTGAAACTTAATGTTTCTTCAGTTGCAGCAAATTAGGCAACATTCGGTGCAGTGAAACACTGCGATAATTAAACCATTCATATTCTCCTTTAATATGTGCATAGAGCAGGCTTATGGTATTAGAGTATCGGCATTTCCGTGTGTGTGTTTCCCTCCTGTAATAAATCGTGAACGTTAAATATTTATGTATTGGAATCGATATAAATATCATGACCAAAACAGCACATTTGTACTTTCAACTTCAAAGATTGTTTGGAGACATTTGTAAGTAGGCGTCAGTACAGAGGAGCATCTGGGGTTCGTTCCTTGTCAGTGTTCGTGATCTCTCGAGGGGATTTCGTCGTTTCCGTTTGAGAAGTTGCACCCATAATTCCTCCGACATGGTATTGTAAGTGTCCTCTGGAATGAAAAGGACTCCCTAAACTGAGGCTGTAGAACTCTGTTCTCCAGTGCTCAACTCTGCTTGTCCATACTTCTACTTTAGCTTGTGACAATGTCTTCTCCAACTGCAGCGTTCAAGTGTTTAGTCTGAGAAACATAAAGGCTGAAGGGGAGGCAGCTTCTCTGGTTTAACTTCATAAGTGTCCACAGTACTGACCAAGAGCCATAATACAATCAGACTCAGGGTTCTGTTATACTCGTAACCTTTTGTGTGCTAGGAACATCAGACGCCATTTAATTTCAGTCATGATGTGTTCATTGCTTCTGTCATGAGCAGCCTCTGGCGAAAAACGACTGTATATATGTTTATTTTATTTATTTATGGGTTGTTTAAAAACACTGTTAACATCTCAGTTTTCAAAGCGTCAAATTATAGGAAGATTATTTAATAATGAACTGTGAGTAACTTGTCAGTGGCTGTGATATAACTTAAGGTAGGTCAATCCCAGGAACTTGACTGTAGGAAATGAGGAGACCACAAAATAACCCATTGTAGCCGGTTACTGGACTAAGATTTGCACCCGGAACCCCCGATTACGAAACAGAAGTGCTAACCACTGAACAACAACTTTCTATTTGTGTCTTCACGTACGAGTGTCTCAACTGTGTTTAGAAATCACGAGCATATTATACTCAGTCTACACGGCTTTATTGGTAAACAAATTCCTTTTATTTACAATAGTTAACCCTTTCGACTTTTATACCAAACCATCGTCGGGTTAAACCACTATGAAAATATGTTAAGGAAATTTTACATCACATTATTTCTATTCTAATGTGGTAGTGAAGGAATGTGTATTATTTGTTTTTGTTAGTCAGGCGGTGATACCACACCACCCGACACGACACACTTCACACGCCCTAGCAGGAGGAGAAATCTTCTGATCACATAAGATCGAGATATGTTTTTTGTATACATGCATCATACAGAGTGTAAACTACTGGAAACTTCTACCCGGAACGGCTCACTTTAAAAATTTAACTGATTATCATTCACCAACAAATGCACAAAGATAATTTTTCAAAAATTACTTTATTAAAGGATTTCCCCTATACGTATTTCGGCAATCTATATTGCCATCTTCAGGGGGTCATTTTGGTTTGTACATAGACCAATGTACATGTGTCAATATTGGTTATTTTAAATTGTATAATAACCAATATTGACACATGTACATTGGTCTGTGTACAAACCAAAATGACCCCCTGAAGATGGCAATATAGATTGCCGAAATACGTATAGGGGAAATCCTTTAATAAAGTAATTTGTGAAAGATTATCTTTGTGCATTTGTTGGTGAATGATAATCAGTTATATGACGATGCACGGTGAATACAACGGAAAATTAAGAATTTAAATTTACAACATTGTAAATTTATGATTATTAACTTTGTATATTGTAGAATTTTAAAATTTTAATCATTTTAAGAAGGGAGGCACAATACCTAGATTAGCTGTTGGCTTTCTTGCACCCCTTTGTTCTACATATCTCCCAGATGATGGCACCCCGGTGTCGAAACATGTAGTTTTATACGTGCTGCTCAATATATTTTGTTAAGTGCATAAGTTAGTTGATGTATTAAATATAATTTAGTGTCTGACGATGGTTCTTGAGGACCGAAACTTGTAACATTTGTTGATGATATTATTAAACGTTTGTTGTGTTTGATCGTAATATATATATATATATATATATATATACCAATATTAATAGCTAACAGCAAAATGGGATGGACTTAATTAAAATTGAACTCTTCTATATTTACACATTTAATTATTGTAGAGAAAATTCAAGTTTGTTCCTTAGTATCCGTCATTGTGTGAAAATGTCGATACTCGTTTCTAATTTTCTTTGATAAAACTTAACGGTTTTAATAGATTTAAGTTTGAATGCAGTTAAAATAATGGAAACTCTCATTTTTGCGGAATATAGAAAGTGACTTTTATTAATCATGTAAAAAACCGTTATTGAATATTGACAAAAAAAACTGCCATAAACAGTACAGATATTTGGGTTCGGTTTCTTCCGGAAATTCTAGTGTGTCCGTCTGTGTAGCTTATGGCAGTATATGCATAGCCTCAGGTGTTTTTAGAAGTGCGTATCTCGGGACTGAGCTTTGTGTCTCTTGACAGAACTGGGGAAATAAATGGGAAAACACCTTACATAGCTCAGTGCAGCACTATATGTGCAATAAAAGTTCAGTATTTTTACTTTCATCTTTTACTTAGAATTTCTAACCTCTCAAAGTGAAGAGATATTACTGGTTTGAAGAGAATGCTAAAGTCAAAACATCTACTGTTAGTGCTTATAAAAAGTAAGCCGAAGTCAGGAAAGAACAATAAATTGTAAATACATTTTGTTTCGCAAATGTTTTTTTTTTTTACTGAAGGGGAGCGGTGTTTGTTTGTCTTTTGTCAGAAAAAGCTGTCCGCTGGGAGTGTGAAACAAAGCAACCTGAAACGACATCTGAAAGAAGTCATGCAGACTTAGTTAGCAAACTCAGAAATATATTTATTTGAAGAATACAAAAAGTGGTAATAAAAATAGGCATAGTTACATGTATAATCACACTTTCAAAATAACATTTCATTTCTTATCAAGTCACGCATAGAATCGCTGAGAAAAAAGGCCCAACACATTTGGAGAAAATTTAATTATTCCAGCAGCTATAGATATGGTTGTGGCTATGAATGGGGGAGTAAAGCGACAAACTGTTTTGTAGTAGTCTCTTCAGTATGACGTTTTTCCCCGCCGAATTTCAGACACATCAGAGGACTTAAAGGGACAACTATCTGAAGGAAAAAATGTTTTAATTCAGGCAAATCAGGCAACGAATAGCACTAAAGATCCTCGTTTTATTTACTTCAGTTGTATTTTTTGCTGAGGGTAAAATGAATGAATCTTTACTCATATGGGACTCTATTACAGGGACAAGTAGTTGTGAGGACTTTTTCGGTGTTACTGTTAGCCATAACTACCGATATAACTAACAATATCCATGGAGCAGAACGCTTTGGGTAAGCTAATATTTCAGCTACAAAGAAACTTCCGCATTTTATGGAACCAGAATATGCATAACAGTATTCACAATATCCCTCTAATTGGATGCATCCTGAGTTATGGGGCACTAGTTCAAAGCCTCCTATCCTATTTCTTTAAAACCTATTTTCATATTATCTTTCTATCTAAGCCGACACCTTCCAAGTTGTCTTTTTCATTTAGGTTTCTCTACCGATGTTCTTAATATATATATATATATATATATATATATATATATATTCGAACTCGTTTATAACGTCATGAAAGGGACTGAATATTTTGTGTCGTTATAACCGAGGAGTATAATGTTATGGTTAACAGTCAGGAATTAATTAGTACCACAGAATATCTGACGCTATAGACGAGATGTCGTATAAACCGATGTCGTTTTAACCGGGTTCAACTGTATGTATATTTTTTCCCCCACATATGCCACATGACCCTGCCATTAAGCCCGCCGTAAGTTGATCAGCCCAATGATATTTGGTGACTAGTACAAATCATGGAGTTATTCCTTACGTAATTTTCTCCTCTCCTCAGGTACCTTACTTACTCCCCATTTGTTCTCAGCACCTTATTCTAGAATCTCACCTATATTCTGCCTTATTTTTAATGCCTATTTGCACACTCATATAGAAATATGCGAAGTCATAGGTCTATAAATTTAATACTTACATTCTTAGAGCTCAATCGGAAAGACAAAATGTTCTAGACAGAATGTTAACAGACATTCATAAATTTAAATTGCTCTTAATTCCTTCATGCATATTACTTCAACCTCCTGGAACCCTCAGGGTCTGTCCAGGCCTGCACAGGAATAGCTTTATAGTCGTACGTGTTGCTGTCACAGAGACTTCAAGCATTTATAGACAGAAAAAACTGTACGACTCGTAGCAAGCTATTTACTGCGAAGTTTTGAGCTCATATAAAAGCCAGGCTTGTAAATGCAAGAAAGTTTACAAAGTTCTGTGAAAATATGGCTGTGTCGGGGAAACGTTCTAGCACTTTTCTTGTACTGAGAATTTAAAATCGAAATATTTCGAAGCATCTATTCTATGTAACGCACCTCCCTGACGATGAATGGCCGAAACATGTAGGAGGTTTACGGTATATATAATATACTTTCATACACTTATGTGCATTTGTTGGTTTGGTTATCATATCTGATTGCTTAATACACGGTTATGAATGATTTAAAATTTTAAAACCCAAATTTTACCCTTCAAGTCCGGTGCACTGTACGAGCCTATAATTATTCAAATGCTGCCGGCCTCGGTGCACCGTACATTCAAGAATGCATTTAAGGTTATTACATATGTGTAATACTGCGCTGTCCTGGACAGGGGCTGTAATTTAAACACCAGCGTTACTGAGGTTTTAAAGAAGTTTCATATTTTAAAACAATTTACTGTGAGCAGTAAATAAAAAATTTGTGAATATGTGAAAACTTATATTTTAAGCCATTGTGAATGATGTTTTGGGTTCAGTTCTTTGGCGAGTTCTGTCAAGATGGAGGATTATAAAGTTTAGCAATTGGATAATAATGCAGTTCATGTAGATGAAAGAAACAGCAGGTGTAATGAAGTATTCCTGCCACTGTTCCGCGATTATGAATTAAGGAAGCATTGAATTAACAGTGATCATATTCTGACCTACTTCTAAAGAGACAGCGTGGGATATTCGAAGTCTCTTAAGCGCCAGGATGACCCTAGTTCTCAGCAAGTAATTTGCATGGACGTAAGGATTTCTTACGTTGCTCACTGAAATCCTGAACTCAACAGCGTCAAGCATTCGTTGAAAAAGTCGGATCCTTTGACGTCACTCAGAGCAGATGAAATTCAAACAGGCTGAGTCCCGCGGGAATATGTCATGTGGTAACGAAACTTTGGATAACCATAATTCCCGATTGATTTCAAAATTCAAAACAAGCTGTGGTAACAAAAACCTTTATCTTCGCGCTTTTTGTCAGCTTGCACACATTTGCCTTCTGGTCTTCGAGAAACGGTTTCATTCCATAGATCTTTTCTGTAGTTAAGAAGGGTATACAGCCGATCCCAGTGGTCGCGCGGTCTAAGACGTGGGTCTACGGTCGCTCGCTTGTTGGAATTGCGGTTTCGAATCTCGTCGGGGGGCATGAAAGCCTGTTTCGTGTGATTGTTGTGTGTTGTCAGGTAGAGTTTCTACGATCATTCGTCCAGAGGGATACTACCGTGTATGCTGTGTCTGAGTGTGATTGAGGAACCTCACCGAGGGAGCCTAGGTTCACTAGGGCTGTGGAGCTATGAGGTAGTATGGGAGGGTGTAATTTCGCGCAGTGAGTTAGACGTTTATTGAGGGTCAGTTCAGTTTTGTGGATATTACGGGCATCTAAGCACACAAGCAATTACACATGAGCGGCGTATACACCGAATTGCTACTGTCTGAACAAACCAATTAACCTTAATTAATTACACATTTTGTAATTAAATATCGATCGATATTAGTAACTGGAGACAAAATGCCGTGGTTGAATTTAAAGACCTCTCTGTCATATTCCCTGATATAAGTTGAATTTTTCCCAGAGGCTAAACCTTATTTAAATGCTCATCCTCAAAACTTACCTAAAAAAGGTACATCATTTAGACCCAAGTCGGAAGAAGCAGCACAATTATCGGCGGTGATAGCTCGACAGTGAATACGGAATGTAGATCACTGTCATTCTCCGAAATATTTCAGAACTATTTGAAGCATGTGCCGATCCCAGTGGCCGCGCGGTCTAAGGAAAGGGTCTCCGGCCGCTCGCTTACCGGTATTGCTGGTTCGAATCCCGCCGGCGGCATGGATGTCTGTCTCTCGTGAATGTTGTGTGTGGTCATGTAGAGGTCTCTGCGTCGGGCTGATCGCTCGTCCAGAGGAGTCCTACCGAGTGTGGTGTGTCTGAGTGTGATCATAAAGCCTCGATAATAAGGAGGCCTTGGATCACTGGGGGCTGTCGCGCCATGAAGAAGAAAATAAAATAATATGAGAATTTAAATATTTATTAGAGAAGCAAACAATTTTATAATGAAATGATAGCTGGTACACTCAATAATAGAGAGGAAGGATAAATCTTTGGTGTTTATTCTTACACTACTCTGGAAATAAAAGTCCTGAAACTGTAACTCGCCGAATTTTATCTCAGCGTGAAAAATTATTACAAACCATTAGGTGAGAAGCCTTTGAGCGTACTGATTCCCTTTGCAACTATCTAGTTGTGCGAGTGTCGGCTTCCTACTGTTCCTACTATAAAGATCAAATATTGATCAAATGTAAATATAGGGGGAGAATAGAAAGTGGCTGATTCAAAAATTAAATACGGAATTCAGGAATTACACAAAAGCAAGCAAGGTCCTACTTTACATTAAAACAATTTTGAAAATTTTATTTTATCCTCTTCATTTCCAATGAAAATATTTTCCATTATAAAATTTTATTTTTATTTGATTATTAGATTTCAATTTGTTTACTAAAAAGCGAATTGTATATTTATATCTTGCCAGACCCTAAACAAAATCATTTCTTTTATTCACTGGGGCAGAGTCGAACAAATCCGTTTTTAATTTCAGGCACTTGCACATTGGCAACCACGTAACTACACTACACATTTCCAGACCATTCCCTCCTGTTTTACAGCATACTGCTTTGGAATTTTAGTCCTATTGATCTGTAGAGGCACCACAATGAAAGTAAACTGTATAACGCAGCACATTTCTCACCAAAGCACAACGTTATTCTCTAGCTTTCTAATAATGCAAGGCAGTCAAATTCGAGAGCATGCCCGAACGCATTATCCTCTTCACATGTTTGTGTTGTTGATGTAGCAGTGAGCCGGGACTGGCTTCTTCCTGCTACATTTCCGAGTCAGCAGGAGAAATTTGCTCGGTCATTACCTCCGAACTGGGTGTTGTTAAAATATCCTCTTTCGTAATACAGTAGAACCCCCGTATCCGCGGTTTCAGTTATCCGCGGTTTACCGCGGCCCGAAAATATTAACACATTCACTGCCAAAGTCGACCATGGTCGATTTCAGTATTTACGTTTTAATTTGCCAGCGTCGACTTTAGTCGATCTATAGTTTACTCTGCGCTTTTATATATAGTGTTCGCTACTATCCGCGGTTTCGGGCATCCGCGGTAGGTCTTGGAACGTATCATCCGCGGATACGGGGAGACTACTATATATGCTGGGGTCTTCTGTCACAAGGAAAACTATCTGGAACATGAAGAAGGCCTTTTGTTTCATCTCAAGGCCGAAGCTATGAACGTATAAAGCCCTAACTCCATGTCCTTAAAGTCTTCATAAATTTTCTAATGTAGCAGTTTGAGGGAGTAGAAATGGAACACATTCGCTACTATATATTTATGCTTATGCACGCATTTTTTTCAAGTTAAATCCCTAGTAAAGCAGGAGTGATGAGGTGCAGTCTACTCGGAAGCACACAATTTAACATTCATATACCACATACGAGGTCTGTTCAAAAAGTATCCGACCTTGGGCCGGGAAAAAAAAGTTCTGTATCTGGGTGGTTACAATACCTAATCCCCTTCAAAGTAGGCCCCTTGTGACTCCACACACTTAGCCCAGCGGTCCTTCCATGGCTGGAAGCAATTCTGGAAGGCTTGTTTTGGAATGGTGTGCGGCTGCGCCGTCGCGTTCTGTATGATGTCCTCGCGGCTGTCAAAACGGGAGCCTTTTAGCGGTGTCTTCAATCTCGGGAACAGCCAGAAATCACAAGGAGCCATGTCAGGAGAGTAGGGAGCCTGGCGAACCTGCGGAATGCCGTGCTTAGCCAGGATCAGGTGTGATGAATGAGCTGGGGCATTGTCATGATGCAGCTGCCAGTTGCGTGCGTCCCACAACTCCGGTCTCTTGCGCCGAACTGCATCACGAAGATGACGGAGGACATCTTGGTAGTACTCCTTATTAACAGTTTGGCCTAGTGGTGCGTACTCATGATGCACAACACCCCGGTAATCGAAGAAAACAGTCAGTATCACCTTCACATTGCTCCGAACGTGTCGTGCTTTTTTGGGCCCCGGGGATGTTGGATGCTTCCATTGTGACGACTGGACCTTGGTTTCCGGGTCATATCCGTACACCCACGACTCGTCACCAGTGATCACAGTCTTCAGGAACTCAGGATCCCTGTTGGCGCACTCCAGCATGTCCTGCGCGACCTCAAGGCGGAGTTGTTGCTGCTCCGGCGAAAGCAGCTTGGGCACAAATTTTGCCGCCACTCTTCGCATGCCCACATCCTCAGTTAAAATCGTGTTTGCGGAACCTCTGCTGATCCCAACCTCATCAGCAATTTCCCGGACGGTCAAACGACGGTCCTCCATGATCAATGTCCGCACTTTGTCAATGACATCAGCATTTCGGCTCGTTGACGGTCTCCCGGAACGCTGGTCACTGTCAGCCGACATGCGGCCATCTTTAAAGCGGTTGAACCACTCTTTAATTTGAGTGACCCCCATTGCATCATCACCGAAAGCCTGCTGAATTTTGCGGATTGTTTCCGCTTGGGTATCCCCAAGTTTCTGACAAAACTTGATGCAGTATCGCTGCTCCAAACATTCTGTCATCTTGAGCGAAACGAGAATGCGACGAACACATGTTACACCACTTCGCTATCTGGCAGCGACAGACGCATCCGGCGGTGTTGCGAGGCAGCAAAAAATCACGCATGCGTATGAAAGTCCCTTCTACCACTACGCTCAGTTTCCCCACCCTTTCGCCATTACTTACCGCGGGAAAAAAATATAGTCGGATACTTTTTGGACAGCCCTCGTATATGATATTCCATCTGCTGAATATCACAATAAAAGAGCATCCTCAGTTTAACGTGACGACATACATTTAGTGTTCGGTCTGACAATATACGTGTAGGAACTGCAAAACTAAACAATGCAGGAAGCCCCTCAGACCTCTGACTTCTGAAATATAGAATTAAGGTCAGTACTGACAAATGCAGTGTGATTCTCTTTTCCTAACTATTGCTAGATAACTCTGCAATATTTATCATGTTAAAATTTGTAATGAAAGCAGAGAGTAGATCAGTGAAACAAAACATCCTGCCATGACAATAAATTCAAAACTGATATGCAAGGAAAATATATCCTGCCTTTTAAGTAAAGGAAAGAGCAGAATGAAGCAACACCATACTGTATTAAATAAATCCTCTTAACATTCAAATTAATCTGACAACCACTGTTTATGAATCTCTCCTTGTGGCCACATTATTTTCCCCGCCTTGGCCAATGATGCAAAGACCCATGAAAATACACCACAGAATTTTCGAAATAAAGTTTACTTAATAATAAGAAAATTTCCTAAACTAGCCCCAGATACGTACAGTAATGTTTTTAATAAAGCGTTATATCAAGAGTCTAGCAAGTGCCGTATACCAATAATCTGTAAGCAATGAAAAATGACATATTCAAAAATTGGGATAATACGAGATCTGACACTTGATTTTTGCTTATAAGTTTGTCACTGCTTTGGTAAAAAACGAACAAAACACATAATATATTAGCAAATATGAATTTCAAATAAATACAAGCCAGTACTAACCATACATAAAGCACTAATCGACCTGAGATCGTCTGTTTAACTATATAAGTAAACAGGTGCATCTTATAAGCGTTTCTTTATTCTAAGAGCAATGTAAGCATTTTTTGTACCTGGGTGCTAACGTCTGGTCGTGATATTTTGTATTATATGCTAGATGGTCAACAATTCCTTCAGCCTTAGTTCGTACCACACAGAGAACATGTTTTGTGTCCATTACGAAAAGTCGTTCTTCGGCCTCTGCGCGTACCTCATTGAGAAGAGAGTCTCAAACTCTATCGTAGCTATGATAACCGGTTTACTATCGACTGCTATCGATTAGTATACATTTGTAATGGTTCATGTCAATTACTCAGGGTTACTGTCAACTGTTTTGATTACTATCGATTGTTATGGTTTCGGGTGGAAATTGTCCATTAATATAACTCACTATCGGCTATTAACGAATGTTAAGTATTATTATTAATTATTAACGACCCGGTTGCAAATCAGCTATTCACAATAAGTGTCTGTTACTATCGATTACTATCGATTTTTATCGATTATTGTCAACACGTGCATGACTCTCACAATAAGGAAATCATTATCCCTGTCAACTTTATTATCTCTCAGTAAATTATGACGTCTTCAATCTGTGTCGTAGTCCCTACAAAAAACCATGTTCATTAACGTGACTGCTTTGATTTTCTGATACTGCTTGATTCAGTTTTTCGAATTGAGACTCTTGCAGGTTTCGACAAGCACAAGCATAGATATTATTCTGTATTATTGATGGATGCATCACATTTATATCAGAGTTGTATCTCTTTATTTGTTTGGCTATCCTTTCGCTGCTGATTCGCCGTGCCAGAATAGATTGCATAATGCTGACCGTACTGATTATTGTCTTTGTCAGCATGCACGTGGCATGTCCAATGATAAACCTGTTCCTGTACTCTAAAACCTAAGGCCCATGGCCAGCATTATGATGGATTTTTGCTACCAGAGAAGCAAAAATCAGTGCTGAGATGTGTCCATTTCGATTTTCTGGATTGTTCCAGAGTGTTTACAGTATTACAGGAATTTTGGGCGTATATTCGTCCAGATTCTGCCCAAAACCTCTCCTTGAAATTTAAAGAGAAATAATACTGACCCTTACAATTAAGGTAATGAGAATCTCAAGGCAACCATACACAGTAAAAATTATGATAGATCAAAAATAATTGGAGAATGTGGAATATTTCAATTATTTGGCTAGCTTGATAACAAATGATGCAAGGTGTACACGTGAAATTAAATCCAGAATTGTCATGGCAAATTGTCATTCAATAAGAATAAGAGTCTTTCACCAGCAAACTGAACTTCAATTTAAGGAAGAAACTAGTAAAGTGCTACATTGGGAGCATAGCTGTGTGTGGTGCTGAAACGTGGACACTTCGGAAAGTAGATCAGAAATACCTGGAAAGTTTTGAAAATGTGGTGCTGGAGAAGAATGGAGTAGATCATTTGGACCGATCGTGTGAGAAGTGAAGAAGTATTACACAGAGTCAAGGAGGAAAGAAATAACCTACATACAACAAAAAGAAGAAAGGCTAACTGAGTTTGTCACATCTTGCGTAAAAACTGTCTTCTACAACACGTGACTGAAGGAAAGTTAGAAGGAAAGATAGAAATGTCGGGAAGACGAGGGAGAAGACGTAAGCAGCTAATGGATGACCTTAAGGAAAAGAGAAGACACTGAAAATTGAAAGAGGAAGCACTAGATCGCACCCTATGGAGAACTCGCTTTGGAATAGGCTACGGACCTGTAGTAAGACAGACTACAGAATGAATGAATGAATGAATACTGACCTCCGACATACATCGCTCCATAGCTATAAATATCCACCGCACTTTCGTTGAACACGTCCTTATTTGAAATCAGCATTCGACCTCCTGCACGCTATCTACTTACTTAAATTGCATCCTGTGAGTCTTTTAGATCCTTACTGACAATGGTTCTTGACTCACTTTTTCGACGTGGTCTGCGCGTCGTGAAGCTGCCCCTTCAAGCTTTTCAATTCCTCATTGACGTTTTCCCCATCTCCTCGGTCCTCCAGAATGCTGTGCGCATCGTGGGGCCGCATCCCCAAGCTTCTCATTTGCGTGCCTGAATGACATCGGCTTTGCTTCATTCAATCTTTCGCGCCAGTTTTAAAGAATCCTACTTTTGGGAATCACTAATCTGAACCGGCAGTGTGCCATAATTTAGGGACTCTGTTGACCACTAAAATTTCTCCTTACTTCAAAGTTAACCATTATTTATCGTGGCGTGTTAAATGTTTTAATTACTTTGCAGGAATGATGCACTTCTGCAAACAATTATAATTTTCAAACATCAACAGGAACGGCGTATTGAATATAATACCTATTTTCATATATTTTCTTATCATAACAACAATTTTACATTCGATACTGTTTTCTTAGATTTCTTTCCCCTTTCATATCTCAATATGGTTGTCCCTGTTTTTGTCTTAGAGCCAACCAAGCTCCAATTTCATCTGTCGAATTGCTGCCAGATATTTGTTCTAGGTTGCATGATATGCTAGATGCCCAACAAATTTTTCAGTCTCAGATCTTACTTCACATAACGCAGATTACATATTGAAGCATCAAAAAATTATTGCTTTAAATGTGTTAAGAATATGCACTAGTTTTAGGCGCGTTCGGATAAATAGTGAAAGCACGTCTTGGCTTCGTCACGTCTGCCCGTCAGTCTCTCCGCATTTACCAGCGCGGCTCTCACTGGAAATATGTTCGTGAAATTTGATATTGGGGACTTTTACGAAAATCTGTAATAAAACTCCATATTTGGTTAAAATCGGACAAAAATATCGAGAACTTTACATGAAGAGCTGTAGGAAATAGTTTGTAGTTTGACAGCAGTGCAAAACGGAACCCATGTTTCCATTTCCATGGCAAAACTCATCAATGTTGTATTGTTGACCGCTTCATGCAGGTCAATAACAAAATAAAGGAAAGGCGATGTTACGTTTCCATGGCAAAAATTGCTACAGGAAAGCGAAACAATTTTACGTTAGTCTTACACATAGTCTACACTCTCTACCTTGTCGTTACGCAAATTGTTTGCTATTCGTCTTATGGACAAACAGACATGAAACAAATATTTTTAAAACAAAACTGTACGTGTTTAGAAAACAGCTGCACGAAAGACTGCTGCTGCGATTTGCACGCTTGAACGCCGAACTGCTGGCTATAAGTAAGCATTCATCCGGAATCCCTTTCTCCGGCCAAATCGATCAAGAATTTCTGTAGTTCTGTAGTTTCTGTAGAACAAATGTTTCACTGCTAAATTCTACTTTGCACTGCATGCGTCTCAAGCAGCCCTTCCATCCAATTGTACTTCCTTCGAAACCAACATCAAAATGTAAAATTCAACCCAAATACAGCGACTGCTCAAATTCTCTTCTCTGTTGCATATTCAAAATCTCTACTTGCCATCTCCCTGCCTTCTTCACTTCCTATCGTTCTATCTTGCCTACAATTGCCTTTACCACAAGAACGATTTGGCATTGCCTGCGAATTTCCGTAACCATAATGCTTTCTGCTTCCCTGTAAAAGCGTACACCCCCACTTTATTTCTTTATTCTTCCTTTTTCTTCATGCTCCAAAATGTTAAAATAATTTTTAGCAAATTTATGACATAAATAATACGTTTGCATTATGTGTACAGGCTGCTCTTGGGTTCAAAACCCGGTGCTAGCCAGCCCAGAATAGAGACCTAAGCTTGAACTTTGTCAACCGATCAAGTTCATATAAATCAGAGTCATGCCGCAAAGATTTCCAAGCCTGGGAGAGACGCCACAATTTCTCTATTTTGAATTTCTGCCGCTAGAAGGAAGTTGCGCACACATCTTATTTGATGAGTCATTTGAATGAAAGTGATTGCTTCATTCGTTAGGGACACAGCAAGTAGAGCCAACTTAATGGGGAGAGAAGCGACAAACAGACATTTTAAAATTAAAATTTCGGATACTTTCTTTTTTTGCTCAAATTTCTTCAGTACATAAATACTAGATATATTAGAGTTATACCTGACTGCAATCCAATTATTTTTAACTCTATCACAACAAATACACACACATTTTCCAAAAACTGTGGCATTTCTCCAGGAATGACTGTAGAAAAAATGTGCAAGCATTGTATTAGAATATCAAGCAACTTCTTGAATTAATTAAAATAAATAAAATCGTATTTTTAGAATTAGAAATTTCGGTAAAATATATGTTCCACTCTTGTAACAGGTGTCTGCAAGGCTTAGTGATTAAGAAGGGGGAAGTCACTATTCCCCTTTTCACTGGCACGTAAGTTCTTTCCACGCTGATGGAGCACGTAGGGAGCTGGACACCTGGTCGGCAATATGCGCTAATAATTTAGAGGCCAGTCTTTCCCTGCAGAACTACTCTCCTGCGGCGTCGGCGAAGAGCCAATTAGAAACGTTTGTTTAAAACTCCGGAAGCCGCGCAAAGTCTCTGTACATATTGAAGTCGGGCCGGTTACGGGGTTTCCTGATTCTCTGTTCCCGTCATTCGGCAGTTCTGTTCCCGTTCACTTTTCTCAACACACGCTCTCAAGGCATCGACATTCGCATGCACCTGTGGTGGAGTTGTGTTTGTAGTGAGAACTAAGTCGTTGAGATAAAGCTAGCAGATTAAAAGCGTGTTTTACTGTTTGATAGCAACCACTACAGATAGTTTAATTAATGCTGCGTGGTACGAAAGAAAATCAGCTGTGAGGGTGTGGACTGGATTGATGTGGCTCGGGACAAGGAAAATTGGCGCGCTTTTTCGAAGGCGGTGATGAAACTTCGGGTTCCATTTAATGCGGAGAATTTCTTCACTAGCTGAGGACCTGTTAGGTTTTAACGAAAAACTCTGTTCCATTGGTTACTAGTTTTACTTAATTAGTTAGTTAGCCACTTAGCTAGTTAGCCAATCAGTCAGTCAGTGAGTGAGTCAGTTAGTTAGTCAGTTAGTCGGTCAGTCAGTCAGTTAGCAACAAGAGTGAAACAAAAGATAAGTGTCTGGAAACTTCGGAGTCAGTATGACAGGCCAACGTAGCCCACGATATACAGATACATTTGTCCTTCATACACGCACTACTTTATCGTTGTCCCCACGCACAAAACACCACACCCATTAATATAGGCCTACGGCCTGTCACGTACGCAGCGTCGTGTCCCTTTGTGTGAGGAAGGACTGATAATGGGAGTTATTTATTCATTCAGGAATTCATCACTAGACACTACATTAATCACAGGTGATACGTCGATAACGCGAGGTTAATAGCTCATGCAACCTGTGTCCTCGGATTATGTAAATTCTTTACCAGCGACTGGCATGCTGTAAACTGTGTGAAGTCAGTCGCATAAGAAATATAATCATGACTGCTAATTATGATATATAATTGAAAGTTAATTATGTTGAATGTTGTCAGTTTACTTGGATTGACTGGGGCTCTTCTTTCTATACCTTATTTTAACATTGGACCATAAACAAATTCTACAAACCCATTAATCTCTATCATCCTAAATTTGCAGAACTGAATGGCCTGCTATTTTTCAATATTTAAAATTGAAATCGCTTTTCGGAATTTGGCTGCCAGGCTGCTTAGGCCTTCTTACTGGTTATCTGTCCAGTAAATAGTGTATAATTTAAGACGATTCATTTCCATTGTGTTTTATCTTCTTTGTGTTCAGAAGCTGGAGAAGTTTTGGGAATTTTAATTCCAGCGTAATTTCGAATTACATTATTCCACAAATATTCTAGGTTAAAATGTGTATTAGCAGTGCAACTGTGTATTTTTCTTCTTAAATTCTTGTACAGATGGATGTGGGCATGACTGGCGTTTAAAATTTTAAGAAGATTCCGTAGAGTACGATCAGTTAAATTATAAACACACATTACAGGTTAATGAATCATTCGAAGCCATTCTAAAAGGTGAAGGCCATATGACGTAACGGCAGACACCCCCTACTTCCTCAACAACAACAACAACACTGACAGTAGGGCTTCAAATCCCGTCTAGACCAGATGTGCCACAAGATTCTATATTATGTTACAGTGCGTCTCAGAGTAACAGTTCTTGAAAACATACACCAAGTCGACCATCAACGTGCAAATCAACCTAATAATAGAATAGAAATATATACTATAGATATATAAATTTTCAAATTCACGTAAGTTTTTAAAAAAGTTTTCACTACTACTTTTAATTATCATTTCCATATTACTTAATTACTCTACACCACTTACTAATTTATCACATAACGTTCCAAGTTTTTTTGAAAGTTATAACAAGAACATTCCCTTAGTTTTCATTCTTCGAAAAATATTCACTACTTGAGAGGCTACTACATACAGAAAGCCATCTGAAGGAGTGCCTACTTCTCCACTAATTTTTACTTCCAGTTTTAATTTTTCACTTTAAACATTGTTCTATGTACTTTTCTAAATCTAACCCTCAACATTGTAAAATATATAAATTCAAATCTAATCCGTTATACATAATATATATAAAACAAAGAAAGGAATCGAAATATAAATTTCCATTCAGAACCGTGTATCCGTCCATTTTTGCCAACCTGATTATGATCCGTTGGGCCGAAACATGTTGTTGAGTTATTACTTAATAAACGAATTGCTGTGTTTGACAGAATCCAGTGTGATTCTTGTTAAACAGCTTATAACTGAACGAATAATTACGAAGTGATTACTTTCCATTTCCTCCGTTTCCGAAACAGCGTTTAACAATAAAAATGACAGCCGTTATTCGCGTTTTTTTTACACTGGGTACTGAAAGTCTGATCAGATGAATTGGAGGAACGTACTGATCCTTCAAAATTCGAAATATTTGTTTGCGGCACGGTGCAAAGGCTGCAAAATTACCATAAATTTGAACAACAACAGTAACAAAAACTTGAAAGTCTGCTTACCACAAATCACTGGTCACTAAAGGGGGAACTGCTGGGGTACAGTTCCCCACAAAGCGAAATTTTAGAAACACAGATTTTGTAGACATGAAGATTTCAAAGGTTTTACGTGATTTACGCTTCAGCCTAAATCAGCCACCGAAATCGGCTGATGACTGCTATATTGGAATATTGAAAAATATAATAAAATCTTATGAATATGTAGATTTTTTCATTTTGAGTTTGTTTTAATTTCCCTTGTGAACTAACTAGATGTCGGCTCGGAGAGTTTGGTATAATTTTCATACCACAATTTTCAAAATAAATATAAATTATATATAGCCTAAGGATTAGCCCCCTGAAAGAAAAACTCTGAGTTCACCGGTGCCACAAACACCAGGAAAATTTATTAGGCATATTTGCTTTAGATTTAAAGTGTGTGATCATTCCCTTTATGATCTTCTATTGGAATGTAATTTATACATAAACGAAGGTTGACCCGAGTGGTTATCGATTTCGTGAAAAACCGAAAAACTCCTTACGTTCTACAAAGCACAAAGAGATTAATTACATTATAAACTATAGATTAAAAATTAAACTTTTTTCGATGCAGTGGATATTTACGGAGAAGGAAGAAAAATTCTTTCCCTGTGCAGCGTGACATACCTACCTGTGTAATGTGCTTGATTGGTTATACAAAAGGGTCCTACTCTTAGTACCTGCAGTAAATCAAGGGCTCTGCTAGAGAGGCAGCGGAATGTCAAACAGCAAAGACTGCATTCAGAAAATGTGTCCAATTACTGAAAATTCGAGTCTATCTTCAGCAAAGTGTTGTACAATTCTCTGGAAATTCCTTCTTTCCTCTCTTTCCTTGCTTGAAGGAAAAATTCGACTTAAACCGGATTTTAAGGAACTCACTGTGAGGGTGTAAGTAGCTGGGTAAGTTGCATTGACGGCTGAACACGAAAATTAACGTTAGAATTTTATAGCGAGCTGCGAATTTCTTGACAAGCTGAGGGACTATCAGCTTCTCAAGAGAGATTGTCCTGCCCGAAATTATTTATCTTACGTTACAGCAATGTGGCCTAGGTTAAAACGTTACTCCAGGCCTAACTTCACGGTTATTGCTTCGCCTCCTTTGTTCTGAAAGCATGGCATAAAATTACTCACTCATATGGCGTCAAAAGTAGCTGGCGTATCCTCTGGCTGTCCTATAATCTGCGCCATCAAATTTAATCAACTTAGACCATTCCCCATACGTTCCATTGGGACTTAGAATTTGAGAAACAAAACTGATTTCATGAAGTGAAGTTAGCTGACTTTCTTAACGACGGTTTAATATAATTACAGTAATGAACGGCAAACTGAATTACAAGCTTGTAACAGTGTTTACATTTACGCCAGGTTGTCTGCCCAATGAGTTCCGGTGCAGTAATTCCTGTGTCGACCTGGTGAGGCGCTGCGATCGACAACCTGACTGTGCGGATGCGGAAGACGAACATGGCTGCGGTAAGTAACACAACCGTGGATTAATATTCGAAAATGTAGGCGTCACCTGCAGTCAAGCAAGAAAGATGGTGAATGGCCACAAAGCACGCAGAAATAGAGCTGCTGTGAATTGTGATGTTGATAGTTGCTTCCTCTTGACAATCTCCTACTTCATAATGCCAAGCCTATCGTCTTAGTAATTACCAGTAGACGAATTTATGCGTTTATAGTATTCTTTATACCTTGCTACATATACAGTCGAACTCTGTTATAACGTCATGAAAGGGACTGAATATTTTGTGTCGTTATAAACGAGTATTGCTATAACCGAGGAGTATAATGTTATGGTTAACAGTGAGGAATTAATTGGTACCACAGAATATCTGACGTTATAGACGAGGTGTCGCATAAACCGATGTCGTTATAACCGGGTTCGTCTCTATTTCTCGGTGCTAAAATACATTTACATATCGTAGGTTGTAACAACCCTATCCCGTTACCGATTACAGGGCCATGATTTTGAATGACCAAAATAGCTAAGTCTTTTCCTGTAGGATTGCTTATGTTATATGCCTAGCCCACGCGACGGGTCATTCCCACACTACGTGTCGAAAGTTCTGCGATGCCTCTGTGACTGAACTGCACTAGATATGCATAATTCTGTATCGTGTATACGCCAAATTCTATTGCTACGAGAACTGTCGTCCACACGTTCCCCATGCTCCAGTTTCACACAGGAATACAGTTCACAAGTATGTGAAGGTTTCAAGAAACTGATCCTGTATTAGACCGAAAGACAAAACGTAAAAGATAGGCCTATAAGATAACTCAGGAAGAAATTAACGAATCGGCGCTAAATCAGAGGCATAGAAACGAAAATTTAGCATGAGTTTGCGAATCACACACTTGTGTCTGCTTCATTACCACTAAATGCTACAAAACTGCGGAATATTTATCCATAAAACATAACTGGCTATGGAGATCCTGAAGCTAAACTGAATTTTGTGCACTTACACCTTCAGGGGATGTATGACGGAGAAATATATCGTCCATTTTTTTCTCTTTAGCCATGAAGTTGGATTCAACTCACTGGATGCGTGAACACTCAGAATAACAGGTACTATTCTGCAGAAAATCCCATGTTAACTCACGGAATGTCATTAGGCTACGTGGTATTAAGGTTCTTGTGTGGCGTGTTATAATTGCAGTTAGGGCTATCTAGACCGCGTATTTCTCTGAGACCATAAATTCACACTGACATAGGTCTATTGCACATACTTTGACACAATCTTTTGAAGACCTGTGCTATTGCAAGGTAATGTACATCTGTTCTCCGGAAGATAACAGATAACACCGCAAATCAATTTAGCTCCTACTTTAAATAGGGTAAGTGAAATGGTAAGGTTAAATTTAATACGCACGTGGCAGCGTGCAGTAAGGGCCATCGCCACCCTGCCTGTCATTACGCGAAATATTACGAATGTACAAAAAAGCATGAGGCCGTCAACAGGGTGTCTGTGTTAGTTGTTCAGGTCGTATTCACAAAATGAATGGCAACGTATATTTGTAAGTTTTGATCAAAAGATATTTAAACATGTTCCAGATGAGGGACTTCCACGTGTCAGAGAGCCGTCTCTGAGGTGCATGTTATAACGGTACGTTCTGCAACGTAAAGGGGGAATATTTTATGATACTTCGTTTGGAAAGTACCCTGAAGTCCAATGTTGGCTGGCAAAAGTACTGGGTGCTGGAAGAATAGTTTGGCTGTTATAGTCAGTAATTTTATGGCACACGTAGTAGCTGATTTTATTGCGAGTATGTGAAACTAGTATTTTCCTAAGTGCTTCCAAGTGTTCTGTATGTGACTGGACGGAGTAATGAGCTTCTTGAGAGATATGCAGCAGCGAAATTCTTATGCCCAGACTGACGAGTCACAGAATTTGAAAACTTCGAATCAAGAAATCAAATGAAATCTTTGTAAGTTTACAAGCAGCCTAAATACGTGTGACTAGACTGAGGAGCAGCTATTATGTAGCTCGAAAATCCGGTGACTAAATCAAATGCCAGGCACTTTAAATATGATATAAAAACCAACAAATGCGCATAGGTTGCTCAATACACGGTTATGGATCATTTAAAATTGTCAGACACTTTGATTGGTCACAGGTTTAGGCGAACAGAACGTGGGTTTGATACGTGGAAGTTTTAAATAATGCTACGCGCCTTCTTCACAACGTCTGTCCTGCAGCCATGTACCTAAAACCTCAGATTACCTTGTTAATGCCTTTACGAAATCTAAAGTAACACGCTCTGCACATGGCCGTTCCATGGCTCAGGCGGTTAGTCGCCGGCCTCTCATCGCGGAGGCCCGGGTTCGATTCAGGGTCGGTCCATGTGGGATTTGTGGTGGACAAAGTGGCACTGGGACAGGTTTTTTCCGCGTACTTCCGTTTTCCCCTGTTATTTTCATTCCACCGTTGCTCCATTACTTGGAAGAATGAAAAAAATTATCATCTTTCTCTTCATCTTCATCACAAGGGTTGCATAATGAGCCTCAAGGCTGCGGTGTGTCCGTAGCTTCTGCTGCGGGGCCCTTCACCAAAACAAAACACGCTCTTCACGCGTCCATTTACCAACTTGCGCTTCTACACGTCTATTTAATACGGTAAGTTACATAACCATTGTAACCTTCTACACGTCTATTTATTACGGTAAGTTACATAACCATCGTAATCTTCTACACATCTATTTAATACGGTAAGTTACCTAACCATCGTAACATTCTACACGTCTATTTAATACGGTAAGTTACATAACCATCGTAACATTCTACACGTCTATTTAATACGGTAAGTTACATAACCATCGTAACATTCTACACGTCTATTTAATACGGTAAGTTACATAACCATCGTAACCTCTCCGGAAATCCATCTGACTAAAGCCCCAGACATTATATCGACCGACCCAGAAGGCTAAAGCGAAGTAACGAGTGTTTTAATGTCATAAGTTTACCAAGTTTTAAGTTAATAACAGCCAGCAGAGTGCAGTGTGCACTGATTGAAAATAACATGCTTAAGCACAACCGATGAAACAGCATATCACTCTGTTATAGTTCTCGACCCACCAAGGAGCATAAGAAACCTCATGCTGTATTTTTAAGTTCTCCAATCCCTGCATTTTAGATAAATATATTCAATTTATTATACCAACTAAATGCATATTATTATTAGCATATGAGTGTTAAACACGTAGCTCTGACATGTTTCGGCATAAGCTTACCATCTTCAGGGAGCGCAATATGCCAGGTTTAAAACCAACTGCCAGTGACAAGCCACTATTTACAAGGTTCCACAGTCTGCAGTAGGCTGCGTTGTTGAAGTCATTTGTGTATAGAAGGTACAACTTGTACTGTTTTTTAAAATCTTATGGATAAAATATGATTAAAACATTTCTTACAAAATAAATATAATTTATACAAATTAAAATTATTTTTGCTGTATTTACGTAAACCGAAATATTGTAATTAAACTATGCTGCTCATTTTAATAATATCAAGATCTCCAAACACATATAACCATTCATTCTAACCACGCTTAGAATCCTGATACAAACATGCTAAGTAATCTAACCAAACAAATATTAGGAGAACTTTCGACTATAAAGACGGATGGTGTCGTCACGGGGTATACCTTATCGGGTTGCGTCATTGGTGTTTCATCAGCAGGCCATATAGGGAGGATCTACAACACAGAGCAGGCACAACAGGCAGGGCACTGATGTTGAGCTCAGCAGGGACTAAAGCAGATTAGTGTACCGCTTCCCACATGCAATCAGTTCTGCGGCTCAATCAACAAGAAAGGTGTATTGTTTATTGTATTGTCCAGGACTTACAGACGCCTGAAGAGGGAACGTGTAAATACGTAACACGTTACTCAGTGACATTCGAGGTTATCACAGGGGTCACTATGAATAGTGCTGTTTCATGTGGTGGGAGGCCGTTTAGTCTGGTAGACGTCACACCCCTTAAGGCAACAATCTTCAGATGCTATTTTAAAAATACAATATCTCTTTCTCGAACCTGACAATTCTGAGGCACAAATTGTTTGGTTGAGAGGGGCATGCAGCTCTCAAGAAAAGAAGAGAGTTTGCGCACGTAGGCTTGCGTCTTTCCGAATGTGTAGGCTTTATTGCTATAGAGTAAACAGTTGATAACTGGGTAACTCCATTGAGTTCAGTTCTTAAGAGACCTATCATCACCCAACCGGTCAAGAAATTCTTCGAATTTTGTAGAACTGGAGAGTTTACTGCTGTGTTCACAAGATATCAAGCCAGCCTATTTAAATTCACTTCACATCCTGATTTTATACTTCTTAAAGTTAGGTTTTCAGTATTATCATTCCATCTACGTCTCCGTACCCTGTACAGTCTCTTTCTTTCAGCTCTTCGAATAAAATTGTGTTCGTGTCTTATCTCGTGTCTATCACACGTCTGGCCAATCTCGTCTCGTGTGTATCACACGTCTGGCCAATCTTATCTCTTGTGTATCACACGTCTGGCCAATCTTATCTCGTGTGTATCACATGTCTGGCCAATCTCATCTCGTGCGCATCACACGTCTGGCCAATTTTATCTCGTGTGTATCACACGTCTGGCCAATCTTATCTCGTGTGTATCACACGTCTGGCCAATCTTATCTCGTGCGCATCACACGTCTGGCCAGTCTTATCTCGTGTGTATCACACGTCTGGCCAATCTTATCTCGTGTGTATCACAAGTCTGGACAATCTCGTCTCATGTTTATCACACGTCTAACCAATCTCGTGTGTGCCACACGTCTGGCCAATCTCATCTCATGTATATCACACGTCTGGCCAATCTTATTTCGTGTGTATTACAGGTCTGGCCAATCTTATTTCGTGTGTATCACAAGTCTGGCCAATCTTATATCGTGTGTATCACAGGTCTGGCCAATCTTATTTCGTGTGTATCACACGTCTGGCCAATCTTATCTCGTGTGTATCACAGGTCTGGCCAATCTTATCTCGTGTGTATCACAAGTCTGGCCAATCTTATATCGTGTGTATCACACGTCTGGCCAATCTTATCTCGTGTGTATCACAAGTCTGGCCAATCTTATATCGTGTGTATCACACGTCTGGCCAATCTTATTTCGTGTGTATCACACGTCTGGTCAATCTTATCTCGTGTGTATCACACTTCTGGCCAATCTCATCTCGTGCTTAGTACACGCACGCTCTGTCTCATCGCGTATGTACTAAATTCGGTCCATCTTATCGCGTGTATATTAAACGTCCTGTTTCAAGCCAGCCTACGCGTCATTTTTAGTGAACGAAGTGGCATTCTGAGAGGTTTTTCTCTGAGCACTCTCATTTTCTTTTGTAAGTATAATTCCGCCCATGTTCCTTATCGTTTTATTTTCTCTGCTGCTGAATTTGTAGGCTATAAACTTAGCAATTGACAACATCTTTACAACTGGTCCACTTCTGCTTCCTTAATTTGGCGACTAATTAAATAATAATACACGACCTGTAAGTTTATCTTTAGAATAGGAACCAGCTCAAAATTGTTGGTGGCCCATACAGATTGGCCTGCTCCTTCTAAGCAACGCAATCCAGACTTCGCACTAACTGATGGCATTACAAATGAAATGTCTACAATATTTTACGGCACAATATGATGGCAAATGGGAGATAAATATAGATTTTGGGCTGCAGGTATTTCGCTGCCGGAGACAACCAATTTTGGTTTGTTAATGCAAGCATGAACGAAGCCTAATTTAGTACAGCCGTGATGATATAATGCTGGGATTTGTCGAGTCGCGCACTGGAAATGTTTTTCCAATACACGTACTGAAGGCAATTAGGGAGTGATGGTCCAGATTCACTCATTCTTAACCTCGGCACTAGATGGAGCTAAGTATTAGTACTTATTTTAATATTTCTCTCTTCGTAATGTGTAAATAAATCAATTACAAAATAATACCTTAACAAAGATCAAGGTTACGTCTGAACTAGTAGGCTTACTAAAGAGTTTAACAACGCTACTTAGCATTTGGATGCCCCGTTTCGAAATTCGGCCTCGACACCAGCTGTTCTGATAGGTTTTCCCAATTATTTCAGTCCCACCAGTCAAAATAATTGATTTTCTGCGTACCTTCAATTAATTCACACCTTTATTTGTGGAATTCATCACGTTGTGGTATATCCTATTTAAATCGACATACGTGCTGCCGTCAACCACAAAAATTTGATTAGTTTCGTCAATGCGTGCTACATGTTTCGATTGTACTGAACGTCATCAGACTTTTAAATACATTACTTTAAAACTCGAAATATAATGCATATATGTATTAAATTTGTGAGATTTTACATATTGTGCAATCTATAATAATTTTTATTTAGGTACTGTCCTCATTTCCTATGTATTTATACATTCCGACTATGCAATAATGTGACCGCCATTCTTTACCAAAATAAAGAATATTTTGGCTCTTAAAATATGTGAGATCTCACAAATTATACAAGCCAAAATTTGTACAATTTGTGAGAACTCACAAGTTTAAAAAATATATATATATATATGTGCAATTTATTTTGAGTCTTAAAGTCATGTATTTACATGCCTGAGGATGGTCAGCACGACCGAAATATGTAGCATATATTGACGAAATTAATAACTTTCTTTTGTGATTGACAGCAATATGTATGTCAATTTTAATACTCCATAGCTTGATTTCTTCCTTATCTTTTCGGAATTCATTATTCAACAGTATTTTACGTAACGATGTGTAATCTCATCTGCAGGAGTAGAAGCCATCGTTAAATGAATCAAGGTTAAATTAATAAATTTATAACATCCATACAATAGACCCAATTGCAGAATGACACAATGATTTTGGGTTTACTCAACACTAATTTGGAGCAGATCACTCCCTAACTTCGAATTGTATCGAATTAATCCGAAACACTCCTAAATGTTACTACCTGATGTGCCAGAGACAAATCTAATCACAGTTAAACTACACACGTAAGTCTAATTCCAATCACAGAACCAAATTACATTAGCATGCTACCGAATACAACGCAAACCCACTGTGTTTACCAAACTGCATCCCACAGTAAACTGAAGATCAATAAACAACAAACAAAATTTGAACAATTTCAAGGTCACATCTCTTGCGCAGATACCTTCGCGGAGACTGAAGGTTCCAAAAACCCCTCGTATTTTATCGCGGTTTTGAATTAAAATTGTTCCGCGTTGAGATATCATGTTGAATTTAATGCACCACATTATAATTGTATTGAATATGCTTTCTGGTACACGGCTTAATTGTAAGTTTCATTAAAGTTGTTTCTCATGCAAATCTGTGCTTTTATTATCGTCATAAAAGTGTGTTCCTTTGTCTCGAAACGTTTCTAATTGTGTAATATATTTACCACCAAGCTGCAAAATAAATGGATTACAACCATATTTATTACTTAGCCCCTATATGTTTCGTCCTCAATGGCCATCCTCAGGAAAAATATTTTCGAATGGTAATCGAAAACACTCAGTTGTCGTAAATGCCTTAAAATTGTTTAAAGTACTTGGGACACAACGTAGAACAATTACGTATTAGTTATTTTGATAATTTTAATAATATAACTATATAATAATCTGTAAATCAGATTCGTGTTTAAAACATTTGGATATATTGATCCACACAAAGACATATTTTATTGTATTTAAGACAGTTGTAAAATATTTTGTGCATTAGATCAATATTCAAAGATAGTCTCCCTGAGGATTACCATTGAGGCCGAAACATGTAGGATATAAGTAATAAACACAGTATTAAATATAACGTGTATTTTCTTGATCAGTGGATTAGTAATTAACCTGCAGAACATGGTAAAAAATGAGTCACAGAATTCTGTTCATGTTTGAAGTTAGAGAGACAAATGAACGTAGACATGGGCGTAATCACGACTGATTTCCAATAAAAGTATTTAAACGTGCATACTGTAAAGAACTTTTATTTGGTAAGTAATTCATGAGCGGATATCTCAAAGGTGGTATATTCTTTAAGTAAGCACTGAAGAGTGCGCTGTAGAAGGTTCTTATATAATTATGGCAGTGTCGCATCATGCTTGTAAAGTTAAGCAGCTTGAAACACAACACCTAAATTCAAGTGCACTGGATTCCAGTGAAAAATGAAATGCATACTGATGTCACTGTACCAGTGTTGTGTAAGGTATCAGTTGTGTCAGTCACGTGGGGTGTGATCATTGAGTTATTAAATGTATATAATATTTCGCACTTTCATACAAACGCTGAACAAAAAATTGAGGATTTTTAAGTCATCCAACCTGAGAGACCATACTCATAATAACCCGCAACTACAACATACCCAGATTCAATTAAATCCAGTTCTGGCTTTATTTCTGTTAAAGTCTTCTTAATTCCACCCTCCCATTTGTGCCACCCCTGCTGCTCCGTTTATTTTATATTTTGTATGCAATTTTTATCACACCAATACCTGCAACATGTTTCATCCATCTTGTCATTTTTCATTCAGTTAGTAGTATAATAACTTTTGCCGATCCCAGTGGCCGCACAGTCTAAGGCGTGGGTCTACGGCCGCTCGCTTACTGGGATTGTGGGTTCGAATCCCGCATATTGCATGGATGTCTGTCTCTTGTGAGTGTTGTGTATTTTCAAGTAGAGGTCTCTGCGACGAGCTGATCACTCGTCCAGAGGAGTCCTACCGAGTGTGGTGTGTCTGAAGTATGTGATCGTGAAGCCTCGAAATATGAGGCGGCCTAGGCCCCCCAAGGGGCTGTCGAGCCATTGGAAAAAACATAATAACTTTTAGGGTGAAATACCAGAAAATCTTCTAGGTGACGCGTAAAAAAATACTC
Source organism: Reticulitermes speratus (assembly GCA_021186555.1). Classification (NCBI taxonomy): domain Eukaryota; kingdom Metazoa; phylum Arthropoda; class Insecta; order Blattodea; family Rhinotermitidae; genus Reticulitermes; species Reticulitermes speratus. The sequence continues at coordinate 8,185,445 of JAJKFL010000009.1, forward strand.
TTTGCAATTTCAGCGCGTGTAGTATAAAAATTATGTCAGCTTTTGCAATAAAGCGTGTCATACCACCCTGTCCATTCGGAACTTGAGTTTTAGTTGAAAATCTTTTTTAGTTTGAGTTACATCTGATTTTTAATCCATATTAATAAAACGATGAATTCTCTATGCCAGAAAATGAGGAGACATTTCAGAATTGTATTATAATTAACATCTTTCAAATATCTGCATACTTTTATCTCTTTAGTATAATCTAATTGAACATGGTAAAAGGTTTAGTATTTTTGGTTACGTTGCTTGGTAGGTCTGGTGCACCGAAATCAGTTTGACTTATTTCCTTGAATATTCTTTTGTGTTACAGCAGCTTCCACATTTAATTAGGTTACAAATCACGTTTCAGCGTAACTGTTTTGTGGAAATAAAAAATAAATAACTCTGAATTATGAAAGCAACGTCCCTAAGAAGCTTTTCCTACTAATCCACTCAAGACAGAAGAGGAAATTTAATTTTAACAAAACAGATCCTTTTCTTGACTTATAAAGAGAAGATGTGATGCAAGTAGAAACCAAGCACAAGTAGAGACACAGCAGGCAAACACATGATGAAGATTTGCATTTTGGTTGGCTGTGAATATTAATTTTGCTTTCATGTAAATTGTGCAATATTCAGCCAGAAATTACACCCTTATGTCATTTCTCGTTTCTTTAATTATCGATGTAAGTAAAGTGACATTGAACTGCCTCTGATTACTTCAAGATTTCAATTAAACAGCCCGCCATTAGACACAACGCTGACCGAGTTCTATACACATCTGACCGCCATAATCTCTGCACCTAAAATTCGCCTTAATATTATTCTTCCATCTTTCCATATCTTCCAAACAGCCGTTTAATTAAATTTTCCAAAAACAAATTATCCTCCTTACACCTGCTGAAATATTTCAAACATTTCGTCCAAATACAGAACTTAGGAAGTTTTCTCATTCCCCAACATTGAGAACTGCCCCTTGTCGGTTGTCAGCACCTGCTTATTTTATACATTCCAGCTATTTTCCATGTAAAACACAACTAAGGTGTTTAAAATGTATTTAGACAAGAAGTTATAAATATTTTAGTTAAAGAGAAAACTCTAAGCAAATAACATAGAGAGGGCTACTATAGTGACAAGCCTGTGATAATCTGTGGAAAAAACCAGGAAATTTTATTAAGAGTGGTTTGACATGAACTCATCGTCATTATCATCATCTTCATCATCTTATTATATTTCAATTCAATCCAATTCAATTCAATTCTGGTTTATTAATGTGCCGAGTCAACAGCCAGATGGCCAATTACAGAAACAGCACAACATACAAACACAAATAACAATGGACAAGGAACAAAATAAAATAAACAAACACAACAAAACAGATAAATAAGCAAACAATAACTTACTGAAAGAATTAATAAGAACACCTTAAAATAATGTAATAAACTATTACATCTCACTAAGTGTAACAAATTCTCTTCTAAAAACATCCATATTGTTACAAATAGAATTTGCCGCGATAACACACCGGCCGGAGGGACAGTTTTTATAATATGAGCTAACATAAAACAAAGAAAAGTCTTGGAGGTTTCGAGTGGGAACTCGTAGACCAATAATGTCTAAGGTAGACGGACAGGATTTAGAACCTAATAAAACATTAATGACAAAAATTGCATCAAGTTTATGTCTTCTGACATGTAAAGTACGTAAATTAAGTACTTGAAGAGCATTAGCATAACTATAGCCATTGCTGTCATTAATGAAAATAATAACATATCTCCGTAAATGAGCCCAGTAAGATGTGTTATATACAGACGCGACACTTCAGCACCATCAAACATTCTGCGCTGTGCAACTTATCATAGCATATGTAGCAGATTGATCTCGTATTATTTAATTCTTACGTTATTTAACTATGCTCTTCCAAATATTTGATCATATACGTCGAGTGAAATGAGAAGTCTTAGACAATAAGTTGGTGCACAAAATTTAGTGGAATTGGTCGTGGCATATTTTAATTATTATCCAGGCTTCACTAAGGAAAGCCATAAAAATGTAGTAAGATTTGACGTCACCAAAAGAGTGTCCATGAAGATTAATGTCTTCTGGTAAGTTATGCCGTGAAGAGTGGTAAATACGTACCGACCTTTCGGAAGACCAACTTCCAGCTTTCACAAAACGACTAAATACTTCAAGGGATGCATTGCTTACAAAGAAATAATATTTGTGGGCAAAATGTAAGTAATATGTCTACAGAGACGTTGTAATAGGCCTTTGTAATACTCGTACCGGAATCTGAAATTTAGAGTAAATTTTATTTCAGGAGGTTTTTATAGGACTAGAAACGAAGCAGTGCCGATCCCAGTGGCCGCGCGGTTTACGGCGTTTGTCTGCGGCCGTTCGCTTGCTGGGATTGTGGGATCGAATCCCACCGGGGGCATGGATATCTGTCTCTTGTAATTGTTGCGTTTTGCCAGGTAGAGTTCTCTGCATCGGGCTTATCACTCTCCCAGAGGAGTCCTACCCATTGTGGTGTGTCTGAGTGTGATCGTGACGCCTCGATAATGAGGAGGCCCTGGCCCACGAGGGGCTGATGCCCCAATGAAAAAAAAAAGAACCGAAACAGTACTAATTCACTCTCTATTTCTTCCTCAATTCTACTTTTGTCTCTTTGGCACACTCATTTATATATATATATATATATCTTCCTACATTCGATGAAATCCATTCTCGATCCTACGTCACACCTGGAGTATAATTTCCGCTGTTGTTCTGAATTATATTATCAAGATAAGCTAGCAGTTCCTTTTCGTTTATAACTGATACTGAAAAATTCAGAAAAATCTGAAGGCAGTTCTTAACGAAATATATCTTTCGTGGCACGGAAAAGCTAGCAATGCAGACATCTTCCAATGTTATTCACATATTATAAAGGCATCACTTATCCGACAGCGTAGTTACCGTGCTGCAGTATATACGAAATCTGACACGTTCACGCACGCTGAAACCCCCCTGTAGACTTATGTAAATGAACTACACAGCGCCTGTGTGCTTACAGTGAGACCAGTTGGGTCGCCGCAGCCAATGGGGTTTCTGTGTCTCATGACAAAGATAACCTTATCCCAAAGGGACTGCTTACCATCTACCCACAACAGGGTACAGATTCGTTAATTTTGCACGTCAGAGGAAAGGCAGACTGCGCGTTCTGTTACGTCTCGTTCTTTTTTGTTGCTAACTCCGCAGGGCAGAAGAGGCATTCACAAGCTGCTGGTTTTTCAGTTTTTCAAGAAATTACCTGTTTTATGGAAAGCGAATTTTTTAAACTGATTTGCTTGTATGTGTTCATCGATACCGAATCGCTGTCGATTTTAAATTTCGATTCATGGATATAAACGTGTAACCTATCGATACGAAATTCCTTATCGACAGGCCCCCCAAAGACCTATTATTTTTTCTGGCTCCTACTGCTCTCCAATGGCATCAGCCAATATATATAGGACAGGTACATAACAACTGATACTCGGGCACTGAGCTGTACACCATGGCTTCCTAACTCCAAATTAATGACACAGAAGGACTCAAGAGACACGGCCTTTGGAACTCTCAGAAGTACAGACAGAGCAGCAGAAAGTGGAGACTGGTGTTTCGGGCAGCAGGCTTTCGAACTCTGATGCAGGTCTCCCATGCCCGGTACAAACTACGTGTTAAGAGGAAACAAGTTTTTGAAATGCTATCACTAACATGAGATCATATAATTGAACTTATGCAAGTAAATTGAAATAAATAGCACGTATATACAATTTATTCAAGATGTGTTATGCTTTCAATATACACGGAAACTCTCGCAATGCCTGCAAGGTAAGCAGTTTCCATCCAATGGAACTTATATTTCTCACGTGATTATTGCGTAACTTAATAACGCATTTTAAAATGTCGTCATTGTTTGCTTCTAAGAAATTTGCCGTTCTCGAAAAGCTTTATTAGTTGTTTACACTTCTTACCGCTTGTTGTCAATGAAGCTTTAGGTTCCATAACATGGGGGAAACTTCTTGACTACTGAGTAAGTGTTTCTTGAATGAATGTATTGATATGTGGGTACACTACAATATATCGAAGGAAGGACTTCACACCATAGATACTGTTCATTGTTTAGTTAGTTGGTCAGTCAGTCAGTTAGTTCATTAGTTAAATAATTATTTAGTTAGTTAATTTGTTTGTTTGTTTGTTACACTTATCACGGCGATAAAACTGGAAGTCAACAATACAAGCAATATACGTATAACGTAATATTGAGGCGCGTTCGCGTAACCATTGCCGAGGAAAAGCAATAAGTATTACATATTCTGAGTGTGTGTCTGTAGCCTTAGTTATCCAGCATGCAAAGCGCATGCGCCTTATTATATTGTCATCTGTGGCCTGTCTGGCTCTACCATATTTTTCCACATTATCTCTTAAAAGGTAAAATTTTCGGAAGCTTTATTGAAGATAAAAGTGTTTTGATCTTTTACAACATTTGTCTCATACATTTCTCATTCTAAGAAGTATGATCATAAATGTACATAGGTCTTCATGTAAAGTACCCGTTATTATTGTCAGATTTTAATGAAACTTGAATTTTCTCAACAGATTTTAGAAAAATACTCAAATACCAAATTTCATTAAATTCGGTCTAGTGGGTGCCGAGTTCAATGCGGGTAGACACACAAACGGACGGAGAGACAGACGGACATATAAAGAAGCTAATATCCGCTTTTCTCAATTTTGCGAACATGCCTAAAATCTATAACAGTAATTTTGTTTGTATCAAATTTACTATTGGTTACGCTCGGACGTCAGGCTACTTCGTATGCTGGATGCATCATAGCTCTTTCACAGCTTTCATCAATGTAACAATTTTCATTGAAGTGGCAATAGAGCTGTGTTATAGGCATAGCAAATGAATAAGAAATTGTCTGGAATTAAAATACACTATAGTATCGACTATAAGATAATTTACATGAACCACAGGTCTGTCCAAAACACTGAAGTATGCTTCAAGTATTTGAAGCTGTGGTATAAACAAACGTGATAAGACTGTAAAATTCTGAAAATGGTTTGCTGTAACTTCTTATTTTCTACCTCTTCCGCCAGAGACTTTGGAGTACCCGCGAGTCTGTGTGTTCATTTTTAAGACATCCATTTCGATTCTAGGCCGGGCACAGGCGATAGTCTTTTATATTTTCTCTAACTTCTCGAAAATATCTCAAAACTAAAGTTTTCCAGTATTCCTTAAAATTGTTATCCTGATAATCTTCTTGTGACATTCGACGGTGTGTGGTGTTTCGGCTGGACTGCGTCACTAAATGAGTCCGGACTCTGTCGTTTCTGTGATTGTAGCTTTGCAAAGAAATCAGTGAAAATCTATAGCACATTGCCTATAGCCCAGGAAACAGCGGACTGTCTATAATACTGAATACATATTTATTGTAAACGATAGTTACCAGGTTAACCTTCGCAGTACTGGTGTATCAATACGACCAAATCTTTTATGTATATGTCGGAAACGTCTATCGCATTCCTGTCGGGCAAGCTTCCCCGCACCCGTTCAGGCTCACCCAGTCTCTTGTAAAATGGGTACCAGCTCTATTTCCCGGGAGTAAAGCAGTCGGGGCGAGGTGAAGACCATCCAACACCACTAGCGCCGACGTTAAAGAAAGAGTAGAGCTGTACCTCTATTCCCCCTCTGGGTTTTCTTCGCCCATTCTAGCCTAAACTTTAAATTTGTCAACTTTTAGTCCGGAAACGTCTAATTGCGACAGAAAAAAAAAACACTCTATAATAAGCTGCGTTAAAATAAAGTCAGAATCGGACAGTAAAGCACCTGACATGCAATTGCTTCGGATTATGTGAATTCGGTTTCAAAACTTCAAATATATAATTATTGTGCTCTTTGACTGACACTTCAAATCATGTATTTAAATTCTAATCGCCGAATAGAGGCTAAATCAATTTTTCATCACCCGTTACAATTATAAAGGATATGTACTTATATTCTTGTACATGTTAAATCTTATAGTCGCAAATTTCGAAGTTCCACTTATGCAACAAGTTATTAAATTTTCTTTTCTTTTCTTTTCAGTTTTTATTTGTATTTCATTAAGTCATTGCTGCCGAGAAAGGAATTTTTATATTCCCACTCCTTCCGATGACAAAATTACTTGAAGCAACAAGCAAGGAAGAAATTACAAAATGGCGTGCATGTAGCATACGTAGGATTAATATTACCGACTCCGACATTTCTTGCATTCTAGTTTGCTGTCGGTTTAAACGATTTTGCGAATGTAAATGTTGAAGAATGAGATATAAACTTTTCGAAGACTGAGTATCAAACAAAGAAATAAAAGAAATATTAGAGAGTTTGGTGAAAAACACTAAATTTCAACCTCTGGTTGGGCGGTTAGAGGGTGGTGGGAATAAAATTTACCCTTATGAAGTGTCCGAAATATTCCTCTCTTCCTTCTTTTAAAGTTAGGGAAAAGCAGAAGGGCAGTGGTTAGTGAAGGAGGTAAGACAAAGGGAAATGAAATGTTTGAGTATGCAGTAGCTAAAGAAAATGTTACAAATTTGGGCGGTATTTTGAATTTTGTAATTGGATGACTGAATTTTGAAGAAATCGTGATCAAATTTGGAGTTCCCACGTCACAGAGAACACGGTCCATATCAGTGATAAAAAATCAATCTATTAATGCTGTTTAGGGAAATAATTGGTACTTAGTATGAGAACCATACGAGACACTTGAATACATTTTGAGTGGAAAATGCACAGTTTAATGTGGCATTAAGTGGATCATATAGTTACACTGGGCTTAAAAGATAAAGCTGCCTTTTTTTTCATCAAAGGCATACATATTATATGTTTATTTTTATCTATTTATGTACCAATTCCTTATCCTTGCAAATCCTTTATTTCTTCGCAGAAGTACAAAGAAACAGACAACAAAAACACATCAATTATTAATCACAGGTGTTTAAACAGAGGAAATGCCGGCAAGTTATTCACCGCATTCCCCATTATGATACGGTACGTGTAGCACGTAGCTTGTCTAAGAGCTTGTGAAGAAGCAGACGTGCTCAGACTCGAATGCACCCACTTTTAAGTTTCAGGTTTATTCTGCGGTAAGGTTAATGAATATTATATGAGTGTACATAGGTCGCTGTTCTTTCTATTCTTTATCTGCTCTTTGTATGTCAGAGAGAATTGTTAAGCAGCCACAATCTAACTACGTATATTATCACACACATTCCCTGCAGTGACAAAGGATAAAACTCACATCATAAAGGAAGAAAAATTGTTCTGTAAATCCTTGTACGAATTAAATGCATTGATAGCGGCAAGTGTTGTAAAAGTTTAGGTAAATTCTTTTCATTTTCTTTCACTTCGTTCCTAATCTACTTCTGAGAGCAAAAGAAAATTCAGAGTAATGTGATGGAGAATAGAAATGATTAGACCCTTTACATTGCCCCAAAACCCTGTCTGGTAAGTTCCTAATAAGCAGGTAAAAGGCAAAGCAAATCCTATACGGGCCTGGACAGGCACTGAAGGATCTAGGAAGTTGATGCTCCCAGACTTTCTAGACAATCGGCACATGAAAGTGGCAAGGTTGTCAGTCCTACGCACCGGCAGCCTTTACCCCCCCTCCCCCCCCCCCCCCCCCCCAGGAAATACTCCTGGTACTCTTCCCTATTAACGACTGGGTCGAACCCAGGGCCATAGTGCGGCCAGAAGGATTCCCATCGGGATTATAACCTGCGACTTTCTGGCTTGTAGCGCAGTGCCTCAACCAACTGCGCCACCGCGTGCCCAATAATAAGCAAGTAGCTCTATATTTATTACACAAAGCACCGAAAAATCTTTTATTTTTCAAACTGTGATATGTGTTGTCCAGGGAGTTCAACTGAAAACCCAACTCAGACGCATGGCAAGCTTAAAGGCCTTATATTTCCGCATATAATATACATAACGTATATTATAGTTTAACTTACCGAAAGTTAAATTATGTGTTTGGAATGAACTCCTTCTCAGACATGTTTGATTTCGAAGGAACTAAAACACCGGGAAACCTTACTATAAGATCTGCGCTCTTCTGGGATATTACGCAGCGTCGTGTGGTAATTGTTTACCGACCTTTGGGACCACATATCGGTCCCATCTTCAAGGGTCAAAACATCTTCAAGGGTCCAAACATCTTCAAGGGTCAAGAAGTTCAAGAAGAACGTCTAGGACTTCTTGACCCTTGAAGATGGGACGGATATGTTGTCCCAAAACGTCGATAAACAATTATCACACGACGCCGCGTAACATCCCAGAAGAGCGCAGATCTCATTAACTTTTGCGGCGTAACCCTGATATCACAACCTTATTATAAATTTCCTACGACACTTCATGTGATTTATTGCTTACGTAGCTTCCCACAATGAAAATCACAACCGTATTATAAATTTCCTACGACACTTCATGTGATTTATTGCTTACGTAGCTTCCCACAATGAAAATCACAACCGTATTATAAATTTCTTACGACACTTCATGTGATTTATTGCTTACGTAGCTTCCCACAATGAAAATCACAACCGTATTATAAATTTCCTACGACACTTCATGTGATTTATTGCTTACGTAGCTTCCCACAATGAAAATCACAACCGTATTATAAATTTCTTACGACACTTCATGTGATTTATTGCTTACGTAGCTTCCCACAATGAAAATCACAACCGTATTATAAATTTCCTACGACACTTCATGTGATTTATTGCTTACGTAGCTTCCCACAATGAAAATCACAACCGTATTATAAATTTCTTACGACACTTCATGTGATTTATTGCTTACGTAGCTTCCCACAATGAAAATCACAACCGTATTATAAATTTCCTACGACACTTCATGTGATTTATTGCTTACGTAGCTTCCCACAATGAAAATCACAACCTTATTATAAATTTCCTACGACACTTCATGTGATTTATTGCTTACGTAGCTTCCCACAATTAAAATCACAACCGTATTATAAATTTCCTACGACACTTCATGTGATTTATTGCTTACGTAGCTTCCCACAATGAAAATCACAACCGTATTATAAATTTCCTACGACACTTCATGTGATTTATTGCTTACGTAGCTTCCCACAATGAAAATCACAACCGTATTATAAATTTCCTACGACACTTCATGTGATTTATTGCTTACGTAGCTTCCCACAATGAAAATCACAACCGTATTATAAATTTCTTACGACACTTCATGTGATTTATTGCTTACGTAGCTTCCCACAATGAAAATCACAACCGTATTATAAATTTCTTACGACACTTCATGTGATTTATTGCTTACGTAGCTTCCCACAATGAAAATCACAACCGTATTATAAATTTCTTACGACACTTCATGTGATTTATTGCTTACGTAGCTTCCCACAATGAAAATCACAACCGTATTATAAATTTCCTACGACACTTCATGTGATTTATTGCTTACGTAGCTTCCCACAATGAAAATCACAACCGTATTATAAATTTCTTACGACACTTCATGTGATTTATTGCTTACGTAGCTTCCCACAATGAAAATCACAACCGTATTATAAATTTCCTACGACACTTCATGTGATTTATTGCTTACGTAGCTTCCCACAATGAAAATCACAACCGTATTATAAATTTCTTACGACACTTCATGTGATTTATTGCTTACGTAGCTTCCCACAATGAAAATCACAACCGTATTATAAATTTCCTACGACACTTCATGTGATTTATTGCTTACGTAGCTTCCCACAATGAAAATCACAACCGTATTATAAATTTCTTACGACATCTCATGTGATTTATTGCTTACGTAGCTTCCCACAATGAAAATCACAACCGTATTATAAATTTCTTACGACACTTCATGTGATTTATTGCTTACGTAGCTTCCCACAATGAAAATCACAACCGTATTATAAATTTCTTACGACACTTCATGTGATTTATTGCTTACGTAGCTTCCCACAATGAAAATCACAACCGTATTATAAATTTCCTACGATACTTCATGTGATTTATTGCTTACGTAGCTTCCCACAATGAAAATCACAACCGTATTATAAATTTCTTACGACACTTCATGTGATTTATTGCTTACGTAGCTTCCCACAATGAAAATCACAACCGTATTATAAATTTCTTACGACACTTCATGTGATTTATTGCTTACGTAGCTTCCCACAATGAATATCCTGTGTGTTCAACTGTGCTACATACTTCCGAACAAAAGAAATGTACTTTACTCTGTGCTTCCCGCGTCAGCAGATTAAAGTGCACTGTGTAGGTTGACGCAACGTACCGTACGCACGCCGATAGGACTGGCAGTGTTAGAGTCACTCAGATGCCGTTAAACTTGCGGCGTACTATCGGCAATTTCAAGAAAGTAACTTCAAACAGTGTTTACTAATCTGTTCACCAGGTGTTTTGCATATCTGAAATTTGAAGAACGTAGTGTCGAATACCCTCTATAAAATGCGGTAATATATATGATGTGTATTATAACAGGAAATGTAAGGCTGTTAAGCTTGCCGTGCGTCTGGATTCGTTTTTCAATTGAACTCCCTGTATTATCACTACATGTTTTGACATGTAACTGTGTAGTACGAGTAGGCCTTTTTTCTGTACCTATAACAGGAATGTAAGTCTTCCAGTATGTATATGCTTTGTGTTAATAATACAGAAATATGGTTATATAAAATCGTGTTCCCACAAATGTACACTCTTTATTATCTGTTATTTAATACAGTTTATATTAAAAATAGTCCAACATGTTTCGAACTATGTTAGTTCATCTTCAGGGACTCAATTGTTTATTACACCAGCTATAGACGTATGGTATTTATTAAAATATATAAGTTAGTAGATAAAATGTCGCTAACTGTGTTGAGTTTGTGGTCACTGCATGTGCTGCTTCGTGTTCAACAGATAATAAAGAGTGTACATTTGTCGGAACAAGATTTTATATAATCAAGAAAATGTACGGTACCAATAACATGCAGACATATGGATCCACGCAATGTGAACGGCACTATTAAATGTGGAAGAGTATATCTCTTGGTACTAATATGAATATAATGAGATAGTGACCGCAACAGGAGATCCCGGTGGCCATGCGGTCTAAGGCTTACGTCTGCCGGCGCTCGATTGCTGGGATGGCGGGTTCGAATCCCGCTGAGGACATGGATGTTCTTCCTTTATGTTAGTTGTGTATTGTGTAGGTAGCGGTCTCTGCGACGAGCTGATCACTCGTCCAGAGGAATCCTAACGTGTGTGGTGTGTCTAATCGTGTTTCATCTAATAACCTCAACAAGGAGGCAGTCTAGGCCAGATTTTCTCTGTTGCTCCACAGAAAATAAAAATTGGCAACAACATGTAGTGATAATGTGCAAGGTGTCGTAAGTTGTAAAAGGAGTTGTGTAGACGGTGTTACACAGAATATATTGTCAACGACGTCGCCATATCAGAGAAACAAATAATGCAGCAGGCAGGTTGATGATACACCACCAGTGCCACCTGCCACACTGCCAGTCCTATCGGCGTGCGTACGGTACGTTGCATCAACCTACATGATAGTTTATCATCGACGTACCAAATATTTTATGGCACGGCGATTATACTCCAGTAGTGCCACCTTCTGCAGCTTTTACCATCCTCTAGGCTGGTCTAATATTTCCTTCGCGCTTGCCAGGCTGTGGTATAAGAATGAGAGCTTTCAAGCTTGCCTAAAGATGTTGATTCTTGGAATAAGTTCTTGATTAGGCAGAAATTGTCAGAGTATATTCAACAGAGGAAGGTTGCACTGTAGATTCCACTTCAACACTGTAGCAAGATTTACACTCTCGTTGTTAGATTGCTGACAACAATACAGTGTTCCAAACGAGTATAATCTACATCAGGGGTTTTTAACTTCAGTGCCAATATGTTCCGCTTCAAGAGAATTATCAGCTTCATCACTGTGAGAAACGATGGCATGAAACACCTGTTATCTTTTTTCAGCGTGTTTCTTTCTGCCCATATAAAGCTCTTATGTTTTATGTATGGTTTGTTGGATTTATGCAAAAATTTATGCGAAAGTGAGTACGGATCTATGCATTCGGTCGTGGTTTCGAAAAGTAAAAATTAATTTTTAAAGTGATGAGGGTAGATTATGGCAAACGATGGTTTTCAAAGCAACACTGTGTATTAGATTAACTTAAATCCGTTCGGGCATTAAAAGGAATTTGTTTGAAAACTTGTTAATGTGAACAGGATAACAGTTTTAACAATCTTTATTCTATTAAGTTATTCTATTATTCTATTAAGTTTTAACAATAAACAAATTATTTCTTCAATGATCAGTAGCTTACAGGACTCTGCAGTTTTCTCGTAAATTCAGCCCCTCAGTAAAAAAAGGTGTATTTCTTCTGGATATGATGCACATAATTTTAAATGACATTTCTTTTAACCTCCAAATTCGAATTCGAACGAGTTCAGCGATTCTTTTATTTCAGGAAATAAAGGTCTGCCTATTAAATTTAAGGCAGAAACTAGTAAAGTGCTACATTTGGAGCATAGCTCTGTATGGTGCTGAAACGTGGACACTTCGGAAAGTAGATCAGAAGTATCTGGAAAGTTTGAAATGTGGTGCTGGAGAAGAATGGAGAAGATCAGTTGGACCGGTCGTGTGAGAAATGGAGAAGTATTACACAGAGTCAAGGAGGAGAGGAATATCGTACATACAATAAAAAGAAGAAAGGCTAACTGGATTGGTCACATCTTGCGTAGAAACTGCCTTCTGAAACATGTGATTGAAGGAAAGTTAGAGGGAAGGATAGAAATGACTGGAAGACGAGGACGAAGATATACGCATCTACTAGATGACCTTAAGAAAAGAGCAGATACTGGAAATTGAAAGAAGAAGCACTAGATCGCACCCTGTGGAGAACTGGCTTTGGAAGAGGCTATGGACCTGTCGTAAGTCAGACTACAGAATGAAGAGGCTATGGATCTGTCGTAAGACAGACTACAGAATTTTGAGGCTAAGGACCTGTCGTAAGTCAGACTACAGAATGAAGAGGCTATGGATCTGTCGTAAGTCAGACTACAGAATTTTGAGGCTATGGACCTGTCGTAAGTCAGACTACAGAATGAAGAGGCTATGGATCTGTCGTAAGTCAGACTACAGAATTTTGAGGCTATGGACCTGTCGTAAGTCAGACTACAGAATGAAGAGGCTATGGATCTGTCGTAAGACAGACTGTAGAATGAATGAATAAAACGTCTGCATGTCGACAAGAGGCCATAACCGTGTTATCATAACATAAAGCTGCACTTACCAGAACATTAGCTACCTGTGGTACAGTTGAGTGCTACACGTCTGATAAAATAATGAGCCATACAAGTCACATAACCTCCGCTTCCATAGTCCACAATATTCTTAAGCGGAGAGACAATATTTACACTAAACTTGCGCCAGTTCTTCAGCAGAACAGTGAAGACAAAAGTTTAGCTATCACCACTTCCTTAGGTATGCAGTTTCCCATCCCGCGACCTGCTAAATCATGGTTGATCTCATCTCAACGTATGTCTGAGATTAACCTCGAACTTATTTCCCATAGGACGATAGAAATCCCCAAAATGAAACATATCCTTTATAATAGCTCTCTGAATTTCATTTCAGTCGGCAGATAAACTCGTACTAAATGATAAAACTGAACATAATGTTCCTTGTGTGGGCCGGGGTAGCGCAGTCAGTACAGCGACTCGCTATAGACTGGGCCGTCAAGGGATAGAATCCCGGTGGGGAAGAAATTTTCCGCACATGTCCAGACTGGCTCTTGGGTCCACCCAGCCTACTGTAAAATGGGTACTGGGTCTCTTTCCCAGGGGTAAAGCAGTCGGGGCGTGCCGTTGACCGCCCAACCCATAGCGCCGAGGTTAAAGAAAGAGTACAGCTATACCTCTACTTCCCCTCCTTCATGGCCTGTTCTAGGGCGAACTTTATCTTCATGCTCCTTAAGACTAGTAGCCACGAATTGAACAAGTGCTGGGGTAATAAAGGTAAAACGTCACACATTCCACACCTCGGTCTTGGCGAGGATAGTCGACAGATTAGCGCTGTGTTTTCTTTACCCCAAAGAAAAATTATTTGATTTTTGATATTGCTTCCAAAAAAAATCTGACCTTCTGCCGTAACTTAATCAAAATAACATTTTGCTTTACCCTGTTGAAAATTTGTTTGCCGTTGTCTGACCAATTAAAATAAGCGTAACAACAATGGTTCCTCTGTAGCCACTCCTGTGAGGAATATAATTGAATCGGTTAGTTGGAAAACTTAGCAGGTCTGCCTTTAATTTTCAGTTAATTAATTAAGTTCATGGCGCAATAAGTTTCTTGAAAACTTTGTTGTTACTTAGATACTGAAGAAATTACATAGTTTCGTGCAACATGAAACTTCACTCTGTGCACATAAAAACACTATCACCAACCACGTAAAAACGTTCACGCCATATTTCTTTAAGGTCGTGACACTAACATGTTTACTTTTTTGGGGGGTGAAGGGCCCCGCAGCAGATTCTACGGACGCACCGCAGCCTTGAGACTTATTTTGCAACCCTGTGATGAAGATGATTAGTTTTTTAGTTTTTCCGAGTAATGGAGCACGTTGGAATGAAATTGACAGGGGAAAACCGAAGAACTCGGAAAAAAACCTGTCCCGTGCCACTTTGTCCACCATAAAATTCACATGGACTGACCCGGGATTTTTTTTTTGTATTAATTCCTGGGGTTTCCCCTTTGATCCATTTGTACTGTTGAAGTCCTTTTTGTCCTGCATGTAACTTTACTTTTCATGCTATCGTCCATACATCTAACACAACACAAACATCCATGCCCCCGGTGGGATTCGAACCCACGATTCTAGCAAGCGAGCGGCCTTAGACCGCTCGGCCACTGGATCGGCTTTGGGATCGAACCCGGTTCTCCGTGGTGAGAGGCCGGCTACTAACCGCCTGAGCCATGGCACGGCCCAATATGTGTACTTACATATCCTAAGTTCTTCCTTCCCTTTATATTTTCTACCTAAAAGCTAAGTACATGAATATGTATAAGTATGTAGATATATATACATATGTTGTACGATATATATGTACATATATACGATACATAGGCTATGTAAGTGACTATTCTTGTCACGCTATTCAAATCTCCACACTAAGAATACATGAACGACGGTAGCAAAACTTTTTTAAAAAGTACATTTTATGCTGACATTAAGATTGTCAACAATTAACCACGTAGTCTAACAGTCCTTAAGAAAGAAAAAGCAAAGTTTAAATTAGCCTTAAGAAAAACACTTAAATACACACTTCTTTTACTCTGCAGATGAACTTTTTTTGTAAAGATGATCTATAGTACTGTTATGTAACATGTTTATAGTATTGTACACTGTAAAATTGTGTGTTTGTGTATTTATGAGTTTTTCCACATCCTATTTATTGTCTTTGTGACACACTTACGGACCTATGGAATGTATGTATTTATATATGTATGTACATATGTATGTATGTATGTCCTAAAGCTTGTTGGCAGCGCCGTTGCTAGGATGTTGAAACCCCCAAGATTATCTTCTCCTGGGGGAAAATCGAAAGTCCGTGCTAGCATATGGGGGTGTTATGAGGATAAGGCCAGGCTTCGTGAAGACCCAAACGGCGAGTAAAGCGCTGTTGTTGGAATACGGCAAGACACTGAACTATCCACTGCCACTTCTAGGACACGAGGATTAGAATAGAACGTACATGAAAATGGTGTGAAGAAGGCACAGAAAAGAAAGGGGAGAAGGACACAGACGTCGGTAAAGGAGAAAGTAATTTATTCTAGTGGTCATGTTTGACAGGTCATGCGCTGCATTGATATAGACCTTTTTGTTTACAGATTCCTACCTATTCTTTACATAATTTGCAAATACGAATTTATCGCATATTCATACAGAACAACACTGCTGTTTAATATTTTTCTTCTTTAGTGAAATTTAAGTTGTTTGGCAGGACAGAGATTACTTTAAGACGCACTACAACTCAAATTCGTATTGTGAAGAAATAATCACTGCAAACGACGCCCCTTTAATAACACTACTGCTGCTACTGTTTCTTATTCAATATTAACCCTTTAAAGACGAAACTTAATGTGTTTTATTTAAAGACCCAGTTCGTACCGCGCAGTAAACACACTCCGTCTCAGTTATACAAACCAATCAGTTAATGTTGTACAGTGAAATAATCGCTGTTTGTTCTGAGATCCACACAAAACACATAAATACAGTCCGTACCGCGCAGTAAACACACTCCGTCTCAGTTATACAAACCAATCAGTTAATGTTGTACAGTGAAATAATCGCTGTTTGTTCTGAGATCCACACAAAACACATAAATACAGTCCGTACCGCGCAGTAAACACACTCCGTCTCAGTTATACAAACCAATCAGTTAATGTTGTACAGTGAAATAATCGCTGTTTGTTCTAAGATCCACACAAAACACATAAATACAGTCCGTACCGCGCAGTAAACACACTCCATCTCAGTTATATAAACCAATCAGTTAATGTTGTACAGTGAAATAATCGCTGTTTGTTCTGAGATCCACACAAAACACATAAATACAGTCCGTACCGCGCAGTAAACACACTCCGTCTCAGTTATACAAACCAATCAGTTAATGTTGTACAGTGAAATAATCGCTGTTTGTTCTGAGATCCACACAAAACACATAAATACAGTTCGTACCGCGCAGTAAACACATTCCGTCTGAGTTATACAAACCAGTCAGTTAATGCTGTACAGTGAAATAATCGCTGTTTGTTCTGAGATCCACACAAAACACATAAATACAGTTCGTACCGCGCAGTAAACACACTCCGTCTCAGTTATACAAACCAGTCAGTTAATGCTGTACAGTGAAATAATCGCTGTTTGTTCTGAGATCCACACAAAACACATAAATACAGTCCGTACCGCGCAGTAAACACACTCCGTCTCAGTTATACAAACCAGTCAGTTAATGCTGTACAGTGAAATAATCGCTGTTTGTTCTGAGATCCACACAAAACACATAAATACAGTCGTACCGCGCAGTAAACACACTCCGTCTCAGTTATACAAACAGTCAGTTAATGCTGTACAGTGAAATAATCGTTGTTTGTTCTGAGATCACACACAAAACAATAAATACAGTCGTACCGCGCAGTAAACACACTCACGTCTCAGTTAACAAACAGTCAGTTAATGCTGTACAGTGAAATAATCGTGTTTGTTCTGAGATCCACACAAAACACATAAATACAGTCGTTACCGCGCAGTAAACACACTCCGTCTCAGTTATACAAACAGTCAGTTAATGCTGTACAGTGAAATAATCGTTGTTTGTTCTGAGATCCACACAAAACACATAAATACGTCCGTACCGCGCAGTAAACACACTCCGTCTCAGTTATACAAACCAGTCAGTTAATGCTGTACAGTGAAATAATCGTGTTTGTTCTGAGATCCACACAAAACACATAAATACAGTCGTACCGCGCAGTAAACACACTCCGTCTCAGTTACACAAACAGTCAGTTAATGTTGTACAGTGAAATAATCGTGTTGTTCTGAGATCCACACAAAACACATAAATACAGTTCGTACCGCGCAGTAAACACACTCCGTCTAGTTACACAAACAGTCAGTTAATGCTGTACAGTGAAATAATCGCTGTTTGTTCTGAGATCCACACAAAACACATAAATACAGTCGTACCGCGCAGTAAACACACTCCGTCTCAGTTATACAAACCAGTCAGTTAATGCTGTACAGTGAAATAATCGCTGTTTGTTCTGAGATCCACACAAAACACATAAATACAGTTCGTACCGCGCAGTAACACACTCCGTCTCAGTTATACAAACCAGTCAGTTAATGCTGTACAGTGAATAATCGCTGTTTGTTCTGAGATCCACAAAACACATAAATACAGTCTACCGCGCAGTAAACACACTCGTCTCAGTTAACAAACCAGTCAGTATGTGTACAGTGAATAATCGCTGTTTGTTCTGAGATCCACACAAAACACATAAATACAGTCGTACCGCGCAGTAAACACACTCCGTTGAGTTATACAAACAGTCAGTTAATGCTGTACAGTGAAATAATCGCTGTTTGTTCTGAGATCCACACAAAACACATAAATACAGTTCGTACGCGCAGTAAACATCCGTCTAGTTATACAAACCAGTCAGTTAATGCTGTACAGTGAAATAATCGCTGTTTGTTCTGAGATCCACACAAAACACATAAATACAGTCGTACCGCGCAGTAAACACACTCCGTCTCAGTTATACAAACCAGTCAGTTAATGCTGTACAGTGAAATAATCGCTGTTTGTTTGAGATCCACACAAAAACACATAAATACAGTCCGTACCGCGCAGTAAACACTCCGTCTCAGTTATACAAACCAGTCAGTTAATGCTGTACAGTGAAATAATCGTGTTTGTTCTGAGATCCACACAAAACACATAAATACAGTCGTACCGCGCAGTAAACACACTCCGTTCAGTTATACAAACCAGTCAGTTAATGCTGTACAGTGAAATAATCGTGTTTGTTCTGAGATCCACACAAAACACATAAATACAGTTCGTACCGCGCAGTAAACACACTCCGTCTCAGTTATACAAACCAGTCAGTTAATGCTGTACAGTGAAATAATCGTGTTGTTCTGAGATCCACACAAAACACATAAATACAGTCCGTACGCGCAGTAAACACACTCCGTCTCAGTTAACAAACCAGTCAGTTAATGCTGTACAGTGAAATAATCGTGTTTGTTCTGAGATCCACACAAAACACATAAATACAGTCCGTACCGCGCAGTAAACACATCCGTCTCAGTTATACAAACCAGTCAGTTAATGCTGTACAGTGAAATAATCGTTGTTTGTTCTGAGATCCACACAAAACACATAAATACAGTTCGTACCGCGCAGTAAACACACTCCGTCTCAGTTAACAAACCAGTCAGTTAATGCTGTACAGTGAAATAATCGCTGTTTGTTCTGAGATCCACACAAAACACATAAATACAGTCCGTACCGCGCAGTAAACACACTCCGTCTCAGTTATAACAAACCAGTCAGTTAATGTTGTACAGTGAAATAATCGCTGTTTGTTCTGAGATCCACACAAAACACATAAATACAGTTCGTACCGCGCAGTAAACACACTCCGTCTCAGTTATACAAACCAGTCAGTTAATGCTGTACAGTGAAATAATCGTTGTTTGTTCTGAGATCCACACAAAACACATAAATACAGTTCGTACCGCGCAGTAAACACACTCCGTCTCAGTTATACAAACCAGTCAGTTAATGCTGTACAGTGAAATAATCGTTGTTTGTTCTGAGATCCACACAAAACACATAAATACAGTTCGTACCGCGCAGTAAACACACTCCGTCTCAGTTATACAAACCAGTCAGTTAATGCTGTACAGTGAAATAATCGCTGTTTGTTCTGAGATCCACACAAAACACATAAATACAGTTCGTACCGCGCAGTAAACACACTCCGTCTCAGTTATACAAACCAGTCAGTTAATGCTGTACAGTGAAATAATCGCTGTTTGTTCTGAGATCCACACAAAACACATAAATACAGTTCGTACCGCGCAGTAAACACATCCGTCTCAGTTATACAAACAGTCAGTTAATGTTACAGTGAAATAATCGCTGTTTGTTCGAGATCCACACAAAACACATAAATACAGTCGTACCGCGCAGTAAACACACTCCGTCTAGTATACAAACCATCAGTTAATGTGTACAGTGAATAATCGCTGTTTGTTCTGAGATCCACACAAAACACATAAATACAGTCGTACCGCGCAGTAAAACACTCCGTCTCAGTTATACAAACCAGTCAGTTAATGCTGTACAGTGAAATAATCGCTGTTTGTCTGAGATCCACACAAAACACATAAATACAGTCGTACGCGCAGTAAACACATCCGTTAGTTATACAAACCATCAGTTAATGTTGTACAGTGAAATAATCGCTGTTGTTCTGAGATCACACAAAACACATAAATACAGTCGTACGCGCAGTAAACACACTCGTCTCAGTTATACAAACCAGTCAGTTAATGTGTACAGTGAAATAATCGTGTTTGTTCTGAGATCCCAAAACACATAAATACAGTCGTACCGCCAGTAAACACACTCCGTCAGTTATAAAACCATCATTAATGCTGTACAGTGAAATAATCGCTGTTTGTCTGAATCCCACAAAACACATAAATACAGTCGTACCGCGAGTAAACACACTCGTCTCAGTATACAAACCAGTCAGTTAATGTGTACAGTGAAATAATCGCTGTTTGTTCTGAGATCACACAAAAACATATACAGTCGTACGCGCAGTAAACCTCGCTGTTATACAAACTCGTTATCTGTACAGTGAATAATCGTGTTTGTCTGATCACCAAAAACAAACGTCGTACGCGCAGTAAAACACTCCGTCTCAGTTATACAAACCAGTCAGTTAATGTGTACAGTGAAATAATCGCTGTTTGTTCTGAGATCCACACAAAACACATAAATACAGTCCGTACCGCGCAGTAAACACACTCGTCTCAGTTATACAACCATCAGTTAATGTGTACAGTGAAATATCGTGTTTGTTCTGAGATCCACACAAAAACAAATACAGTCGACGCGCAGTAAACACATCCGTCTCAGTTATACAAACATCAGTTAATGTGTACAGTGAATATCGTGTTGTTCTAGATCCACACAAAACATAAATCAGTCGTACCGCGCAGTAAACACATCCTCTCAGTTATACAACATCAGTTAATGTGTACAGTGAAATAATCGCTGTTTGTTCTGAGATCCACACAAAACACATAATACAGTCGTACCGCGCAGTAAACACATCCGTCTCAGTTAACAAACCATCAGTTAATGTGTACAGTGAAATAATCGTGTTTGTTCTGAGATCCACACAAAACACATAATACAGTCGTACCGCGCAGTAAACACACTCGTCTAGTTTACAAACCAGTCAGTTATGTGTACAGTGAAATAACGTGTTTGTTCTGAGATCCACACAAAACACATAAATACATTCGTACCGCGCAGTAAACACACTCCGTCTCAGTTATACAAACCAGTCAGTTAATGTGTACAGTGAATATCGTGTTGTTCTGAGATCCACACAAAACACATAAATACAGTCCGTACCGCGCAGTAAACACACTCCGTCTCAGTTACAAACAGTCAGTTAATGTGTACAGTGAAATAATCGTGTTGTTCTGAGATCCACACAAAACACATAATACAGTCGTACCGCGCAGTAAACACACTCCGTCTCAGTTATACAAACCAGTCAGTTAATGCTGTACAGTGAAATAATCGTGTTTGTTCTGAGATCCACACAAAACACATAAATACAGTTCGTACCGCGCAGTAAACACACTCCGTCTCAGTTATACAAACCAGTCAGTTAATGCTGTACAGTGAAATAATCGCTGTTTGTTCTGAGATCCACACAAAACACATAAATACAGTCCGTACGCGCAGTAAACACACTCCGTCTCAGTTAACAAACCAGTCAGTTAATGCTGTACAGTGAAATAATCGTGTTTGTTCTGAGATCCACACAAAACACATAAATACAGTCGTACCGCGCAGTAAACACACTCCGTCTAGTTATACAAACCAGTCAGTTAATGCTGTACAGTGAAATAATCGCTGTTTGTTCTGAGATCCACACAAAACACATAAATACAGTCGTACCGCGCAGTAAACACACTCCGTCTCAGTTATACAAACCAGTCAGTTAATGCTGTACAGTGAAATAATCGTTGTTGTTCTGAGATCCACACAAAACACATAAATACAGTTCGTACCGCGCAGTAAACACACTCCGTCTCAGTTATACAAACCAGTCAGTTAATGCTGTACAGTGAAATAATCGTTGTTTGTTCTGAGATCCACACAAAACACATAAATACAGTTCGTACCGCGCAGTAAACTCAGTTTATACAAACCAGTCAGTTAATGCTGTACAGTGAAATAATCGTTGTTTCTTCGAAACCACAAAAAACATAAATACAGTTCGTACCGCGTCCAGTTAACAACACTCCGTTCAGTTATACAAACAGTCAAATAATGCTGTAATTGAAATAATCCGTGTTTGTTCTGAGATACCACACAAAACACATAAATACAGTCGTACCCGCCAGTAAACACACTCCGTTCAGTTACACAAACAGTCAGTTAATGTCTTGTCAGTGAAATAATCGATTTGTTCTGAAGAATCCACAAAACACATAAATACAGTCCGTACCGCGCAGTAAACACACTCCGTCTCAGTTATACAAACCAGTAAGTTAATGCTGTCAGTTGTAATAATCCATTGTTTGTTCTGAATCCACATCAAAACACATAAATACAGTTCGTACCGCGCAGTAAACACACTCCGTCTCAGTTATACAAACAGTCAGTTAATGCTGTACAGTGAAATATCGCTGTTTGTTGAGACCCACAAAAACACATATCATACAGTCCGTACCAGCGCAGTAAACACCTCCGTCTCAGTTAACAAATCAGTCAGTTAATGTTGTACAGATGAAATAAATCGATGTTTGTTCTGAGTCCAACAAAACACATAAATACAGTTCGTACCAGCAGTAAACACTCGTCTGAGTTATACAACCAGTAGTTAATGCTGTAACAGTGCAAATAAATACGTTTGTTTGAATCCCACAAAACACATAATACAGTTGTACGCGCAGTAACACACTCCGTCTAGTTAATAAACAGTCAGTTAATGTGTACAGTGAAAATAATCAGCTGTTTGTCTGAGATACACAAACACATAAACTACAGTTCGTACAGCGCAGTAAAACAACTCCGTTCAGTGTATAACAAACCAGTCAGTTAATGCTGTACAAGTGAAATAATCGCTGTTTGTTCTGAGATCCACACAAAACACATAAATACAGTTCGTACGCGCAGTAAACACATCCGTCTAGTTATACAAACCAGTCAGTTAATGCTGTACAGTGAAATAATACGCTGTTTGTTCTGGATCACACACAAAACCTAAATACAGTCGTACCGCGCAGTAATCACACTCGTTTAGTTATTCAAACATCAGTTAATGCTGTACAGTGAAAAATCGCTGTTTGTTCTGAGATCCACACCAAACACATAAATACAGTTCGTACCGCGCAGTAAACCACTCCGTTCAGTTATACAAACAGTCAGTTAATGCTGTCATGAAATAACCGTTATGTCTGAATCCACAAAAACACAAACAGTCCGTACCGCCAGTAAAACCTCGTTAGTTATAAAACAGTCGTTAATGTGTACAGTGAAATAATCGCTGTTGTTCTGAGATCCACACAAAACAGCAAATACAGTCCGTACCGCTAGTAAACACATCGTCTCGTATACAAACAGTCGTTAATCTGTACATAATAATCAGCTGTTTGTTCGAGATCACACATACCATATATACAGTCGTAACGCGCAGTAAACCAATCCGTTAGTTTACAACCAATCAGTTAATGTTTACAGTGAAATAATCGCTGTTTTTCTGAGATCCACACATAACAATAAATAAGTCGTACGCGGAAAACCTCGTTCTCAGTATACAAACCAATCATTAATGTTGTACAGTGAAATAATCGCTGTTTGTTCAAGATCCACAAAAACACATAATATACAGTCCGTACGCGCAGTAACACACTCCCTCAGTTAATAAAACAATCAGTTAATGTTTACAGTGAATATCGCTGTTTGTTCTGAGATCCACAATAAACATAAATATCGTACCGTGTAAACACATCCGTCCATTAAACAAACAATGTTATTGTCAATATGTTGTCAAACTAATACGTAGCGAGAACATTTTAACGTCGTTAGTGACATGATAATCGTTGTTCTGAGATCAAAAAAAATCAGTGTACCGGGTAACACGTGTTCACTGTTATGTGTAATGAATAATCGCTGTTTGTTCTAGACAAACACATATAGTCTACCGTAACACCGTGTTACACGTGTTATGTGTACGTGAATATCTGTGTTCTGGATCACAAAATATACAGTCGACGGCAGTAACCACTCCGCTAGTTAAACAGTGTATGTACGTGAATATCGTGTTTGTTGGCCAAAAATATCGTCGTACGGCAGTAACACCTTCATTACAACTCAGTATGTGTCATGATATCTGTGTGGATCACAAACTAATACAGTCGTACGGCGTAAACATCCGTTCGTACACAGTCGTAATGCTGTCGTGAATCGTTGTTTGTGTCACAAAACAAAACAGTTCGTACCGCGCAGTAAACACTCCGTCTCAGTTATACAAACCAGTCAGTTAATGCTGTACAGTGAAATAATCGCTGTTTGTTCTGAGATCCACACAAAACACATAAATACAGTTCGTACCGCGCAGTAAACACACTCCGTCTCAGTTATACAAACCAGTCAGTTAATGCTGTACAGTGAAATAATCGCTGTTTGTTCTGAGATCCACACAAAACACATAAATACAGTCCGTACCGCGCAGTAAACACACTCCGTCTCAGTTATACAAACCAGTCAGTTAATGCTGTACAGTGAAATAATCGCTGTTTGTTCTGAGATCCACACAAAACACATAAATACAGTCCGTACCGCGCAGTAAACACACTCCGTCTCAGTTATACAAACCAGTCAGTTAATGCTGTACAGTGAAATAATCGTTGTTTGTTCTGAGATCCACACAAAACACATAAATACAGTTCGTACCGCGCAGTAAACACACTCCGTCTCAGTTATACAAACCAGTCAGTTAATGCTGTACAGTGAAATAATCGCTGTTTGTTCTGAGATCCACACAAAACACATAAATACAGTCCGTACCGCGCAGTAAACACACTCCGTCTCAGTTACACAAATCAGTCAGTTAATGCTGTACAGTGAAATAATCGTTGTTTGTTCTGAGATCCACACAAAACACATAAATACAGTCCGTACCGCGCAGTAAACACACTCCGTCTCAGTTATACAAACCAGTCAGTTAATGCTGTACAGTGAAATAATCGTTGTTTGTTCTGAGATCCACACAAAACACATAAATACAGTTCGTACCGCGCAGTAAACACACTCCGTCTCAGTTATACAAACCAGTCAGTTAATGCTGTACAGTGAAATAATCGCTGTTTGTTCTGAGATCCACACAAAACACATAAATACAGTCCGTACCGCGCAGTAAACACACTCCGTCTCAGTTACACAAATCAGTCAGTTAATGTTGTACAGTGAAATAATCGCTGTTTGTTCTGAGATCCACACAAAACACATAAATACAGTTCGTACCGCGCAGTAAACACACTCCGTCTGAGTTATACAAACCAGTCAGTTAATGCTGTACAGTGCAATAATCGCTGTTTGTTCTGAGATCCACACAAAACACATAAATACAGTTCGTACCGCGCAGTAAACACACTCCGTCTGAGTTATACAAACCAGTCAGTTAATGCTGTACAGTGAAATAATCGCTGTTTGTTCTGAGATCCACACAAAACACATAAATACAGTTCGTACCGCGCAGTAAACACACTCCGTCTCAGTTATACAAACCAGTCAGTTAATGCTGTACAGTGAAATAATCGCTGTTTGTTCTGAGATCCACACAAAACACATAAATACAGTTCGTACCGCGCAGTAAACACACTCCGTCTCAGTTATACAAACCAGTCAGTTAATGCTGTACAGTGAAATAATCGCTGTTTGTTCTGAGATCCACACAAAACACATAAATACAGTTCGTACCGCGCAGTAAACACACTCCGTTTGAGTTATACAAACCAGTCAGTTAATGCTGTACAGTGAAATAATCGCTGTTTGTTCTGAGATCCACACAAAACACATAAATACAGTTCGTACCGCGCAGTAAACACACTCCGTCTCAGTTATACAAACCAGTCAGTTAATGCTGTACAGTGAAATAATCGCTGTTTGTTCTGAGATCCACACAAAACACATAAATACAGTCCGTACCGCGCAGTAAACACACTCCGTCTCAGTTATACAAACCAGTCAGTTAATTGCTGTACAGTGAAATAATCGCTGTTTGTTCTGAGATCCACACAAAACACATAAATACAGTCCGTACCGCGCAGTAAACACTCCGTCTCAGTTATACAAACCAGTCAGTTAATGCTGTACAGTGAAATAATCGCTGTTTGTTCTGAGATCCACACAAAACACATAAATACACTGTGTGGACAGAGCGTAGGATTTGTGAGAGTTAAACGTGGTGGTAGGTACAGTGAACGTTAGGCTTTAAATGGTTAACGCTGTCCAGCTTAACTATCTTTAATTATAACAGTTTTTCTAAATTTATTTCATTTCATTGGTGAAAATAAAGTGTATATATAGCTGCTCATTAAGCAAATCTTCTACTCCCTGTTACGTCATCTTCCTGATCAGCAAATAATTTCCTCAGAGCTGATTTTAAACCACAACCTTTTCCATGCTCTTTCCTTGGAGAGAGAGAGAGAGAGAGAGAGAGAGAGAGAGAGAGAGAGAGACTAAGTGAGATGTCCATCTCCAACAACAGTTTTGTTACCATAAAGAACATCGGAAGATAAGAGATTATGAATCGAGTGGCAGCAAATATTCTCCTAATTTAATATACCCTATTTTCATAATAAATATAATTACGATATGTTACTAACGAACCAATCAATCTATGGGTCACGGTCATTTCTTGGAAAACTGATGAATCTTTAGCTAGTTTTGAAGTTCAACAAATTTTTTGAACCAGAAAGTTCATTACCGTATTCACTACACGCTGCTACTTGTCCCTCTCGTGTGCCACATCAATCCAATCCCCCCTCTTCCAAGCGATTTCTTTAAGATCAGTTTTAATATTATCTCTCAACTACGTCTAGGCCGTCCGAACGGTTTGATTTGTTTTTTATTTCATTCACAAGTATCTATGTAAATTGTGGAAAGTTTTATCATTTATGCTTCGAATGATCATAAAATTTTAATTTTTGTTTGTCAAAAGCCATAAATGGGTTAAAATAGCAAGAGATGGATGAGAAGTTAGAGTAAGTAATAGCAATAAACTTAAAGCTGTTCAGATGAAAAGCGGCCAATATTTCTCAGAGAGTTATCTTGTTTGTACAGTTTTTAAACTGCTAAACAATTATGACATGACATTTGAATATCAATTATCGGTATTTATCTAGGTATTAAATTAATAATAATTTGGAATATATTTTTCTTAAATTACCCCATTGAAAACTGACTAAGCCTCTTATTAGACCCTAAGATTTTAAATAAATTGTACCAGAAAGCACAAAGGAATGGCAGTGTTGGGCCTGTTGGACGACTAAAGAGACAGCTCAATATACGTCGGGTAAAGTTTTAATTAGTATTCTCTTTACATCAATTTTGAGTTATGCAATAAATTCGAAAGCAAGGATAGGGAAACTAAATATAGCCTACATCTAAACTCAAAGAATGTCTCCGGCCAGCAGCTGACTGTGATCAAGAAGGGAAATTTTTATGCTAGGCTTATATTTTTTCTTCGTGGAATGAAAATTGTCGATAAGATATCTGACTGATAAAACTCAGTACGCTATTTTTTATAAAAACGTAAGGGCTCAAACCTTATGACCAGTAAACCAAGTTCTGTGATTTGGTGTCACTTTCGACCTGTTCATAGAAGCCGGTTTTCAGTTTGCCATTTATGTAATCATAAGCGTAACTTGGCTAATAACATTTGGGGGGGGGGGGGGGGGGGGGGAACAAAATCGACGATGGGTATTTTTTTTATGGCTCCACAGCCCTAGTGGACCTAAGCCTTCTGTACGAGTTTGCTCGATCACACTCAGACACACCACACTCGGTAGGACTCCTCTGGACGAGTGACCAGCCCGTCGCAGAGACCTCTACCTGACATCACACAACACTCACAAGAAACAGACATCCATGCTCCCCCGCGGGATTCGAACCCGCATCCCAGCAAGCGAGCGGCCGTAAAATCACGCCTTAGACGGCGCAGCCACTGGGATCGGCGACTATGTGTGTTAGGAACTTTAATTTACGAAGGAGTCAGGTTAGAAAGAGAGGGAAGATTGGTTTGAACAAGTCCTTAATATACATAAACCCCTTTCCACCACTCTAACTCCTATTTTTTTATTTTCCTCTCGTCAACTCAGTAACCAAAAAAAAAATATTCTTAGATAGAAAAAATATTGGAAGGGTATTTGCCCCCTATTGCCTCCGACGCCACAGCAGACTCCCATGCTTTGTGCAGACTGACAGCCAGACAGTGGCCAGTGCGCCACGAAAGCATGTTACACGTACACAGCCAGTGGTAAGCCCTCAGCACTGACTAGCTTACTGCCTCAACATGACGCACTGACTGTAAGGAATAAAGCATTCCTCCCACCAACTACAGGCCAGCTGGTTGAGTGACCGATCTGTTGACTCACTATTTAACTGGGTCTGTCCTGAGTGATGATTTCGGCCCGCCCGAAAAGCTGAGTACAATTTCCCTGTATGACATGCTTATCGGCGGCATTCACTGGAGCTGTCCGACAGCAAACAGGCGTAACCGTGCATGCTACGCACTAGATGTATCGCTGGTAACACGTGCTTCCCTCGTCCGAATTCATTCGTGTTTAACAGAAACATCTGTGTCTTTATTACATTTATTTGTGGCTTGAAGTCTTCTGCGATACCAGACCGTGTATTGCAGCACATAGGTACCAATGTTTCGGAGGAGCTTGTGGTCTCTATTTTCCGGGTAATCCAAGAAGAGTGGTCTTTTACGGAATTGAAAGAGGGGCCTTCTTCTGGGTTATCAGACCGTCTATTACAGTATATAGTAATTCGCACTGTGAAATATGCAGATGACCTTGTGCTACTGGCTAGGGAAGAAAACGTGCTACAGGGCATGATTGATAGACTAATTGAAATTGGAAGACGCTATGGAATGGAAATGAATGTGGGAAAAACTAAAGTAATGAAAATCTCAAGGCAACCATCCCCAATGAAAATTATGATAGATCAAAAACAATTGGAGAATGTGGAATATTTCAATTATTTGGGTAGCATGATAACAAGTGATGCAAGGTGTACACGTGAAATTAAATCCAGAGTTGCCATGGCAAAAACTGCATTCAACAAGAAGAAAAATCTTTTCACCAGCAAACTGGAATTAAATTTAAGGAAGAAACTAGTAAAGTGCTACATTTGGAGCATAGCTTTGTATGGTGCTGAAACGTGGACACTTCGGAAAGTAGATCAGAAGTATCTGGAAAGTTTTGAAATGTGGTGCTGGAGAAGAATGGAGAAGATCAGTTGGACCGATCGTGTGAGAAATGAAGAAGTATTACACAGGGTCAAGGAGGAGAGGAATATCGTACATACAATAAAAAGAAGAAAGGCTAACTGGATTGGTCACATCTTGCGTAGAAACTGCCTTCTGAAACACGTGATTGAAGGAAAGTTAGAAGGAAGGATAGAAATGACGGGACGACGAGGGAGAAGACGTAAGCAGCTACTGGATGACCTTAAGGAAAAGAAAAGATACTGGAAATTGAAAGAGGAAGCACTAGATCGCACCCTGTGGAGAACTCGCTTTGGAAGAGGCTACGGACCTGTCGTAAGACAGACTACAGAATGAATGAAGGTATCAATGTTTCGGAGGAAATGGCAGCCTCCTTCTTCAGTACAATAAAAGAAGAGTGGTTTTCTTCTGGGATATGAGATCATTTATTACACTATATAGGTAACAACGTTTCAATGGCGCTTACAGCATCCATCTTTACTACAATACAAAAGAGTCGTCTTATTGTACTAAACTAAAATGGCAGCAAATGACGTCTCCGTACCGTTGGTGCCCATATACCAGTACACAGGGGGTCACATCGCAGAATGCGGAAATTCTTGTCAGCATAGTTCTGACAATCTCAAGTCTCTCATTCTTGTCACCATCAATAAAAATATTGATAGGTTGGTTGGAAATTTACATGCACAAGCAACTTGCCACAAACCAGCAAGCAAGGTTTAAAGGAAGGGTGTCGTATGCTACATGAAACAGACGTGACTGTGCTGGTGTATGGCTACTTACTTTAAAGGAAGGGTGTCGTATGCTACATGAAAGAGACGTGACTGTGCTGGTGTATGGCTACTTACTTTAAAGGAAGGATGTCGTATGCTACATGAAACAGACGTGACTGTGCTGGTGTATGGCTATTTACTTTAAAGGAAGGGTGTCGTATGCTACATGAAACAGACGTGACTGTGCTGGTGTATGGCTGCTTACTTTAAAGGAAGGGTGTCGTATGCTACATGAAAGAGACGTGACTGTGCTGGTGTATGGCTACTTACTTTAAAGGAAGGGTGTCGTATGCTACATGAAACAGACGTGACTGTGCTGGTGTATGGCTATTTACTTTAAAGGAAGGGTGTCGTATGCTACATGAAACAGACGTGACTGTGCTGGTGTATGGCTACTTACTTTAAAGGAAGGGTGTCGTATGCTACATGAAACAGACGTGAATGTGCTGGTGTATGGCTACTTACTTTAAAGGAAGGGTGTCGTATGCTACATGAAACAGACGTGACTGTGCTGGTGTATGGCTACTTACTTTAAAGGAAGGGTGTCGTATGCTACATGAAACAGACGTGACTGTGCTGGTGTATGGCTACTTACTTTAAAGGAAGGGTGTCGTATGCTACATGAAACAGACGTGACTGTGCTGGTGTATGGCTACTTACTTTAAAGGAAGGGTGTCGTATGCTACATGAAACAGACGTGACTGTGCTGGTGTATGGCTACTTACTTTAAAGGAAGGGTGTCGTATGCTACATGAAACAGACGTGACTGTGCTGGTGTATGGCTACTTACTCTGCTTCCATTACGGAAGGTGTAAATGCATTTTGCATTCCATCTTCTTGACGATGGAAAGTGTTAAAAGTATCTTCTACATTTTTCTTCTTCCAACTGTCGCCTTTCATAAAAGTAAAATTCATCTCTTCTTTCCCTTTTCCATGTTTAGTGTTTCACACTTTTTAATATATAACCTCGTTTCTTTCACATCCTTCTCTGAAAGTATCTGTCAGAATTGATACAAGAATCAGTCAACTTACTGAAAATGCAAAGCAACCATGAATAAAATGAAATATTCTTTCATATATCTCACTGGTTCTCAGTTGAAAATTTTGAACTTAGAGCCAAGTTCACTTCTTGGTATTTGCTTCTGAAGGCAAAGTTATTTATAATTTTTTTATGCTCCAAACATATATCATTATTCATTCCCAGTTTCAGCACGTGTTTCCCTCTATTTGAAGATCAGACAGTCGCATTGCCTTAACCAACACAAAAACTTCTCTGTTTAAGACAAGTCATTTTCATTTCTTCGGACTCTTTTAATTTCTTGGCCTTTCAGTAGGCTTGCGAACGTTCTGTCCAGATTAGAGGGGCAAATTGTCGAGACGTTTAATAGAGTAATTACAGTAGAGAACAAATTTAAATTTCACCTCAGAATATGTCACAGAAATTTAAAAAAAAAGCAGAATTTTAAAATATACCATAATTTAACAACCGTGTATCATCATCGTTGTTATCATCGTCGTCACCACTTTCTCTTCCTCAGATGTTACATTAGTTAACATAAATATTACATTTCTATGAATATATTCACAGATATCAATAACCTTTTCTTTTTAGATTTGCGAAGAGTCTGTCATATTCCGAGCCCTGTCCCCCTTTGTATGCTTTTACAGATGTCTTTCTTCAGGTTTAGGAGTTTGAAACCTTTTTTGCACGCCAGTTGCTGACAGGAATATTGATACTTTTTCTGTTCTTTTGCATGCGAATGTTCTGCTATTTGATTTCATACGCCAACATGTTTATTATTGCTGCTACTAATTTTATTTTATTGTTATTATTATCATCATTAACACTATGATCTATTATTATCAATATTAGCCTTTATTTCTGAACTGAAGTGTCTGTACTCTACAGAACCCAAACATATTCCCATCTCAAGTCATATAATACAGAACACAACACTGTAAACTTGTACAAACCAGCCAGTCATAGGGCTGGCTAAGAGCTGGCTGCCTCTGGTTATATTCCAGGCATTTTGGTCTTCCACATCTACTGCTTTGTATATGCAAATATTTTTGTTCTTTGTTTGCTGACTAAATTTTTTCTAATAATAAATTTTTCGACTATTTTTAAATAGTCAACCAGGTAAAGCCTTGCACTGATAATGACATGGACTCTTCAAAGAAACTATGAATGCTCTTCACGTAAAGAGTCTTCTTCTTCTTTTTCTTCTTCTTCTTCTTCTTCTTCTGATGATGATGATAATAATAATAATAATAATAATAAGTTAGGTTGCTGTATAGAATGATCTCTCGAGGGAACCAGTTATATGTTACACAATAAAATCCCAAATTTTCCTCCCCTAAACAAAAATAATCGCATTGCGAGAAAAGTCCCCATCAGAGAAAACACGGCTTAGGCAGTACATTGCTGTGAGGGGAAAATTCTCCAATAGCTCAGGCTGCATTAATTATCAATACACAAATATATCAATAAGAAGCTTAAATAAGTTTGAACTGTCAACCGCACGGCAGTAGAGGAATGCCAAAGCAAACTTCAGTAAAACCTCACTGAGTGATAACCATAACTGTTCTGTTATAATAAGCTGAACACGAGATCTTAATGAAGGAAAAATTAAGAAATTTATAGACGGCTAAAATGCGATCTCAAAAATCAAGTATCGAAACCCTAATGAAGATATTAGAAGAGTTTGGTGATAACAGAGGTCAATACAATAATGAGAAACTTTAAGAACAAATGCATAGAATATTTCTATGTTTAAAAGCCTAAAGAATCAATGAGAACTATAGAAGTCTGTGAAATGTAACTACTCTTCTTTTTTATGGCGGTCTTGACCTACTGCGACTGAAGTTTATCACTAGGTAGCAGCACTGTTGGTTCTATCAAACTAACTTTCAAGGATTTCTCTAGTTCACAGTGTGCGTAGTCAGAGATAGAGAGTGATGTGGCGATGTTCTTTGAAGGCTACAATTTGTACGAATAGAGGTGTTATCTACGGAAAACGTAGCTGCAATGGGAATTGTCAAATTCTACTGTTGAAATTTCAGTGTGCGTTATACTACTTCGAAAAGTGAATCCCGAAGCTACTCTGTCAATAGAAACTTAAGGATTGAAGATGCCATGGACTTCTGACAAAAGCATGGTGCAAATGTAATCCTTGTTATGGGACAGGTCTAGAATTCCATCGATGGTATTGAGGGTGAAGAATAAATCTGGAATCCTTTACAAGAAAAATACAAATTTCATACAAAAGCTAACCTGTAAATCTTAGTGTCTACTGCATGTTTAACACTAAAACCGGCCATTTTGTCCACAAGATGTTTTCGTGTGTTTCCTACAACACGCCACTTTCCCTATGTAACATTCATTCGTCGATCTTTCCAAAAGAAGCGCGCAGTTTTCTATTTGAGGTAGGAAATCAAACTTAGTGCAGGATGCATTTAATTTTTTCCTTTAAATACTTAAAATTACATTAATACCATTTTTTAAATTATACAGCAAATCCATGCATCGAATTTTTCTACCCACTTTCGCTTACATTCAACAGGCCACAAGTTTCCTGTTATCATCATCAGAAGAACTTTAGGCTTGACCTTAAGCCATTCTTGTCCCACTCTCTTCGAAGTTGAATTTAACATAAAATGGAGCTTCGTCAGTACTTATTATTCAGTCGTCCCGGATACGCTGATAGATTTGTTTCTCAACATATTTTGCAGTCGAAATTGAGCACTGTTGTAACGGTCACTCATGCTTAATAAACCGGTTTCCAGTGAATTCGCGAATACCATCGCTAAGGACGCTGTTTAGTTTCGGAAATTCCTGGAATACAGACACTCCCCGACTTACACAATTTAAAGTTACACAATTTAAAGTTACACAATTCAAGAAAGTAAAGAATTAAATACAATACGTTTGAAAATCGCGCTGAATTTTTCCATGAGAGAAAAAAAGCACATTGAGACGGACGTGGCGGAAGAATATTGCTGGGCGATAACACATGCAACGGGGCGGTCCTGTTGCTGAGGATTATGTTACGGTAGTTCTCAGTTTGGATTTCAGCCGGACCTCCTCTATACACGTATTTATATTGCTGACCATATGTGTAATCTTCTTTTCTTTCTTTATCGTGTCCGGACCAACAAATTAAAGATTTTTTGCCCAGTATTGGGCTACGTCAAATCTTTTTCATTTGCAAGCCATACATCCTCGAGGGTGCATTTCTGGGGGCAGTCCCTGCATGACAGGAGATGTCCCATATCTTGTACCTCTCCACAGCCACAATACAGGTCGTCGGAGTTTGTTTTGCCCCATTTCACCATATTTGTTTTTAGTGATGCCACCCCTGTTATAATGCGGTTAACAGATTTCCAAGTATTGAAATCAAGGAGGTGGCTACCAGGGCAAATCTGGGTAAGGGGGAAGTCTTCAGGTGGTTCAACTTCCACTGTTCCAAGGAAGCTATTCCGTGATTTTAATCTTCTCTGTGGTGTTCTGGCTCCGTAGAGTGCGTGTCGCTCATCGACAGTTTGCTTGATCTTCTCTATGTGTTCCGCTGCCTTCCGACGAGATGTAGGAGCGCGAAGCCTGCCGCTCTATAGAGGTTTGGCAATGGCGTTGGTTTCATACATCCTGTCACTATCCTACATGTCTCGTTGAGCGCTGTATCGACTTGATTGGTGTGGGCAGATCTATTCCACACAGGACATGCGTATTCTGCAGTTGAAAAGCAAAGTGCTTGTGCAGTTAGTCGGAGAACGTTAGGGTTTGCTCCCCATCTACTTCCCGTAAGCCTTCTAAGAAGATTGTTTCTCGGTGTTACCTTCTGTCTTGTTTTGATGCAGTGATGCTTGTAGGTTAAAGCCCGGTCCAGGGTAATACCAAGATATTTAGGCTGGTCTGTGTGCTCCAAGGTGCTTCCGTTCCATGAGACTTGTAGTTTTCGCCTAGTTTCTTTTGTACGGAGATGGAAAGCGCATACTTGTGTTTTGGAAGGGTTAAGTCTTATGGAGTTCTCGTCATAGTAGGTAGACATAGCTTTAAGAGCGCTTTTAAGTTTTTGTTCTACTTCGGGAAAGTGTTTTCCTTGGACGCATGTGGCCAGATCGTCAGCGTATAGGAAAATTTCTGGAGTGAGCTGGAATTATGTGTACTGAAATTGGACTTGACCAAATTCCACATGCTGCGGATCTTCAGGAACGTAACTATTGCCTCAGTCGGGCAGTGTCTGTAAATAACAATATGTCGTTAAGTGAGATATGAAACTGACTTAGTTGTGTGCGACACAATAAATTGACAGCCCGTAAATTAAATTGTAGGGTCCTGATTGAAAGATCTGTTGGAAACTGCTCGCAAATCAAAGAAGCGAATGTCACTTTATAGAAAGGCCGTGTGTGCGTGTGTGTGTATGTGTGTGTGTGTTTGTGTGTGTTTGTGAGAGAGAGCCGTTGAGTGTGATAAGTTGCAACAATAACCCTCTACACCTACAATGAGCTGGTAAAAAAGAGGTCAGCTGAGAGAGAAACTAAGAAATGCCAGTTGGTCTGTGCTGTGCTTCAGTGTATCTGATTGGACTTTCCTTTCTAAACATGAAGGTGTTTCAGATTTCGACAAAACATTTTATCTTGTGCTCACAACATTCCGATTTTCTTCTATTCTTTTCAGGACAATTTTACTTAAAAAGCAACGAAACTTTTTATTCGTATGCTTCTTTCTTTCGAAATTTCGATTGTGGAGAGTAAAATTGAAAACAAGTAATTATTTCCGAGTCTGAGCGCCATGTTATAAAGTGTAACCTTGAGGTTTGTGGTTAGCTTCATTTTTCGACTGCTTTGTCTCGATGTCCGCTGGATATTAAAGTTGATGGTCCCTAGATTAGTCTGCAAATATTAATGAAGACAAAACTTCCGCCCTGTCTCTAAAATCTAAAGCCAGCGACACATTAGATAGCCATTGACTTTCTTCTTCTTCTTCCATGGCGTTACAGCCCTGGGTTGGCCAAAGCCTCCTTCTTTTGGGATTTCATCTCGCAGGTTTCCTGGTCGGTAAGTGTGCATTCTGTAGTGAGTGACCGGCTCACTGACCGCACAAGTTTTTGCTCAATCCTGATGAGACTGCCAGAGCCATCTGGCAGGCAGTCAGGAGACTTGGATGAGAAATGGCCGCTTGAATTTTGCTTACGGACATTACTGGTTCTATTCATGCCTAAAGGTTCTTTTACATGCCGTAAATCTACGACATGGGACCGACGGCTTTACCTCCCCTCCGAAGGCAGTGGTGCTCCGGATTTTTATCGGTCGGGATCGAACCCGCGAACCTTGGGTCCAGTGGCGAGCACGCTAACCACTAGTCCACCGAGGGCGACAGCCATTGACTTTACCGACCCAAACCACCCAATGATAATATAATTATAATTACATAGACTTTCATAGCCTACTTAAATATATATATATATTTATTATATATGTCATTAAAGGAAGAGAGTCACGTATCAAAACGGCAAGTTGAATTTTACAAGTCTTCAGATTATCAATATTGGTCTTTTATTATTTACACGTCCGATTTTAGAGAAAATGACACATTACAATACATGTGCAAATAAAAGTCATAAGTGTTACCGTCTTTCCCCTCAATTTTGCCCGATGCTTTTTTAAAGCTCACAGAGAAAGAACTAGCTAGCGTTTCACATGCTCTATCTCATGGAATATTTTACGTGTAGGCTATC
Organism: Reticulitermes speratus; assembly: GCA_021186555.1. Taxonomy (NCBI): domain Eukaryota; kingdom Metazoa; phylum Arthropoda; class Insecta; order Blattodea; family Rhinotermitidae; genus Reticulitermes; species Reticulitermes speratus. The sequence goes on from JAJKFL010000009.1 coordinate 8,222,421, forward strand.
TCAGTCGGACTTACATCTAGTCAGTTTTAGTAAGAACAAGTTTAACATTTAATATTACTTTATTCACTTTTTCTACACACTTATAACCTAGTTGACAGCAGTCTCTTAACACATCGCACGCGGATACCTCCGTCTCTGCCGGCACCCAAAACAATTCTCATCACCGAACATTATTGGATCAGTTCGGCTCCCCTCCCACTCCTCTATATTATAATAAGTATGGCTGGTAAAGGGGTAGAAGGGAGTAGGAAGAAGAAAGGACCAGGTGTCTCGCGCCAGTTGGTGTTATGTAATTGACAAAGGCAGACCAGTTGTAGTAAGTTTTGATGTTTGTATTGTTGTATTAAAGAATAAAGTTTAACCCATTGGAAAGAGCATTCACATTGTTGAGTGTATAACAAAATCAGTAACGAACGGTTACGTACTCTCTCTCCAACTCACATCCAACTCGCCCTTTTAACCTACACTCAAGCCGGACAATTCCCAGCGGTAACATAAGAAACTTACATTTGTAAAGTGGAAATATTTAAAATATGTTACCATAATTAGTCACAAAACACACTTGTTTGTAAGCAGTAACATGTTTTTCTTTTTTTCAGAAAACACTACAAGCATTCCTGCAATATTAATATTCCTACAGCAAACTTGCCCTTAAATACACAAACATTGCGTTAACAAATTAATTTTTTACCACAGATATGACGACGTTGACTTAGCAGTCAAGTCATTCCGTGAAATCTTCACGCGGCCTTTACAATTACCTGTGTGTAGAGTTCCAGCAGCAGAGAGCAAACAGTGGGCAGTAACTATGGCTTTTCCAAAAGCTGTTAAAGCTAACAGGTAGCTATGAGGACAGACGTTACTCAAACAAAGCTTACGGTTCTTATGATGACATTAATTCTAGCCACGAAGACTATTAATTACGTTTCTGTTCTGACATGGATGCCTGTGTACTAGGGTGGAGTGAAAATGTATGGTTTTTATACTTTTTTAAATTTCCGTTATGGAATAGTGCTTAAAAGCTGCTTTATTATGCCACTAAGGCATGTGCGAAAAATTGGTTTTCTACATTTAAGTTTTGAGGTGCCCCGAACGTCTCGGACTTTCAGAGATTTTGAATTTCTTGCGCATTTCTTATTTTTTTATTTAATTAAATAATAAGAAAATTAAGCTAGAATAGTCGTTACATCGTAACATGAACCTCAAAATGACAGTGTATAAATTTTCATTGCCCTTACCTAGAGCTAAGAGGTGCCCCAAAGGCCCCAAACTTCAAGATTTTTCGCAAGAAAAGAGTGAAAGAAAGTTGTTGAGCTCTTGTAGGCTTTTATTAGTTGATATTATAAAATGTTTGTTTACACAATTAAAAAATCAAAAGATACAATTACGTAGTATAATCTCTCTTTGTTTCAAAAGAGGGCATGTTTTTGCAGGATAAAAGCCTGCCCCTTATAAAACCATTTCGCTTTTCATAACCGCAGACTGCTCCTGAAGCCTCTGTCACCAGCTTAATGCATCGTTCAACTGTTTGGATGTGACATGGGAAGAGAGTTATGTTGTCTCCTGTTTCAAATCCACATTCAGCCATACTTCTTAATGTTTCAGCAGATAAATTTGCAGTTAAAGGTGGTTCGGTGACTTGAGACTCTTGCCAAAAAATGATTTCCGTATAATCAGAAGCCTCAAAATTGAAGAAAGCTATTTTGAACTTTCGAATGCCAGCTATTTTTTGAGATCTTGCTTTTAAAATACGACGAAAGGCTAGTTCTCTAATAATCTTCTTTTCATCTGCTAGCATAGCTATAAGAAGGTTTTCAGGATGACCATAATATCCATTTCTTTGGATGACGGGATCAATTACCCTTTTTAAGTCTTTGCTAAGATAACGGCTGTAATTTATGGTTGACCACAAATGTTTTGCTCCTTTTGTGCATGAAGAATTGCACTTGATTTCAAACCACATTCGTCCATATACTTTTAAAACAATAGTTGCCAGAGTTTTCAGATTTTCACCTGGATCAATCTTAGCTGCGTATAAACGTAAGATTCTATTTGTAGTTGTGACCCATCTGGAATGATTTAGTGGACCTGGGTCCTTATTTGCCAAATCGGAAAAAAATATTCGTGTTGAAATTGCTGTCATTATATCGAATAGGTATTTTTGGTCTGTACTGAGATGTTCGTCCGTTATTGTAGGAAGTGTCGTAGATATAATTTCAAATTGAACTACAGGAAGTTTTTCGCATTGTTGCAGTTCAGTCCCTATTTCACCTGAGAAACAACGGTGCCCTGTGGTTTGACCATCTAAATGTAGCATTAAATGGCGTAGAGGTAACTCGTTTGCGTGAAGTTGACAGACCAACCACTGCAACGGTCTCTTTAAGTTCTTCTTCTAAGGGCCGAATGACACCTCCTCTGGGTCCTGTGTTAACGACGGTTCCATCGCAATCAACAACAGATAAGAGACTTGCGTCAACGGACTTGTCATTTAAATAATTTATGATGCTAGTTTTGATGTTTGCTGCTGATCCTGAATGACAAGTTACATGGCCAAAATAATTATCGCCTGGTTCCGATACTAGAACATAATGTTCTTCAAATTGTACTTTTCGGTAGTTTTTAGACCCTCTCTTTTCCACTGTTATTGTTTTGTCCCTCCTGCCATCGAAATACAGACCAAGCATGGGCTCTATTACTTTATCTTGTTTTAACTGAGATCGCTTTTTAAATCTTTCGCGCCGAAACTTAGAACGATCTACTACAAGACTTTTATCATCTGACGTGATAATTCCAACATCGTGTAGCACGGCAGACGCTATAATTGCAGCAGACCTATCAGACACTCCAGTACGGTCGCAGGCAAGAGCAAGAGAAGGAAGACTAATTCGCATTTGTTTAGCTGGTCGTTCTGGATATCATCTTGCAGTGGCAGCGGATTTTCTGGTGTAACTGAGCTGCATACTTGTACTTGTATTTCTATTGACTGAACAGAGGACCTTACTTCTAGTGGATCTGATACATCGGTCATCTCACTTTCAACTGATGTAAGCCCATAGGAACAAGAAGGTTTCGGAAAATCCACGTCTCGCTGAGCGAGGGATAAATCTCTCTTCTTTCTCTCTATTCTATTATTTTCCTTTTTGGTTGCAACTAAATCAATGCACCCAATTATCATCTTTCTTTCTGTTCTTTGATCGATTAGAAAATCTATTTCACTTTTTGGAATTCGGCGATTTTTTTTCACAGGTACAGTTACCTATACTACACTTGCAACTACAAACGTCAAACAGTCGTTTTGAATTTTCTTGGAATATATTAATTTTTTCTTTATAATTTTCGTTCGCTTGACGTTCCTTATATGGTTTCATTAAATGTCTGTATTTATCGTGATAGGCCCTAATCATTTGTAGAATCCTTTTGTGAATTACTGTTGGGATAGACGCTTTCTCCCAAATGTCACGAATTCTGACAGCAACTCTTTCTGATATTTGTGTTACAGTAGGTTCTTTCGATGTTATTTCCGGTTTTAATTCATGTTTGACAAAAAGGTAGTATTTCATGACATCACGGTAAGTAGGTAGCTGAGACGACCATAACTCCTCGGGCGTGCCAAATATGGATCAATTAGTACTTTTTCTTGTCTTTATTTGAGCCATATTATGGTTATAACCTATAAAAAAATCATAACATCATAATTAGAATTTAGATGATATCGTGGCCAAAATACTACTGAGAATAAAAATATCTCACCTTGCTTGTAGCAGACACAAGTTGAACACCATTCACGAAATTGTTACACAATTAAATCGATGCGGTAAATTCTGGAGAAACGTATGAGACCTCTCCTCGCAATTGTTAGTTTCTGACTGAGTGACTGATTGGCGGGTGCGAGAGGGCGGTTAGTGGCGGTGGCTGTGGAAGAAAGTTGCGTTCGGTACAAGTATTTCACGACCATAGCAGACAAGTTTACAGTGCAGCCACTTTAGGCCAACTGTAGTGAAAGTCAGAAATCTTCGATTTTTTTCAAAATATTACGATTTTTATCGCGGTGGGGGCACCTCAATACGTGAAGCAAAACAGAAAATATTTTAACCAGTTCTTAGTGACCACTCTCCCCATATTTCCCCAAGTATTCCGAACCGTTTATAGAAAATTAATATTTTCGCTCCACCCTACTGTGTACCCAGTGAACGTTTGAGTTAGCAGGATGTACAAATTATTTGCATATTTTACTCTGCACATGTTAATTTGTTTTGGAGACGTTTAATAAAATAACAGTACTTAGATTCCAGACTCTGAAAAATTTGACATGATTTTACTGTCTACAAAACACCCTAACAGCACGCACCACCAACACGACAGCACGCACCACCAACACGACAGCACGCACCACCAACACGACAGCACACGAAACAAGCAGCTTTATATAAAATATGTTCCCCTGAAAATTACTTTATTTCCTTACATTTTGTCAAAGACTTGCTTTCAGAGATACACGTATTCCACGGAGATCTATTACGTAACACAATTTTGATTCCCCCACCTAAATTTTTGCACTGTCAAATCTTTGAAAAGTTATTAGGCGGAGAAACTCGAGAACGTGATATTTCTAGAATTTTATATTTTCTTGTAGCGTCCCATAAAGAAAGTACAGTATTCTGAACGTTTATTAGAAGGTAGAAGAGACGTCGTTTTGGATTCGTGCCCCTACCTTAATCTCGGACATGATATGATAAAGCAGAAGGGTATTTGGCCTATTGTTTGTGTTAACAGTGGACATATGTTTTGTTAGATGTCACGACTTCTGCGTCTGAGTCCGTGCACACAAAAAGTATAAAAATGTTTCTGCAACATAAAAGCTTTGTAGATTCGAACTCACCGAGGAATGACCTTTGTTTTTTATGCAATCTATACATTTCAAAACAAAATTAATCCTTCGTTACCTGAAAATAATTAATTGTTCTGCATTCATTTTTGGACGCAGTGTCATTAGATAGTACAGTTGCATTCAGTCACTTTTGGTATTTTATTTTGCTGAAATTTATATCACAACAAGTCGTTGCATGTAGATCCGAGTGGGCTTAGAGCGTGGACCGTTACTGCAGCAACATTTCTGTTTCCTGTTCCGGAACTGAGTCCTGTGTTTACACAGTTACCAACGTTGTTAAACTGTGTCCTCTAAGACAAATCTTAACTTATATTCGTGCCATAAAATACATTTCGGGCAGATCTTCCTTTCGGTTAAATCTCCACGTGCGATTAACGTTCTTAGTACATCAGTTAATTTTCAGATTTGTCAGTTAAACGTATTGCGGTTTTTCACCATCTTTGTTTTCTGAATATTGTTTGTTTCTTGCGCAAAGCTTAAGAGGTGAAATCATAATGGTTACGTGGTTTCAGTCCGTACTTCCACAGGTCATAAATTCGAAACTTCCGAACAGACAGAAAAGAGATTTGTATTTTGTGCCTACTCAAGGAATTTAAGTGCTTTTTTTCAGTTAAATATAATCTACATTGTATTATGACTGTGACTGTGAATATGTTTTCTTTTGTCTGGAACTGTGTAAGCCTTTGCAAAATTTCTTGTCAATCCGTAACCATCTGCCTCATAATGATTGGTATTGATCAAAACATGTTGGATTTTTATGAAAAGGTATTAGAAGCTAACATGTATTTTATAGTGGCATTTGTTTATGTACGAGTATAATAACTGAGGTACATGGTGACACAGAGAATCAGTGTAAAGTAGAAAATTGACGCATAAAAATGGGTGGACACCTTCCCTTTTATATAATTATATGGAACGAGGTAGCATTAAATTACTAATAGAATAAAGTGTTTAGCATTTTGTTCAATTGTATTTTAATGAAATACGTATTTGTGGACTTGTAGACTTAGAAACTATTTTGGAGAAAACTTACTTCATTTCTTTCCCAAGTTAAACGGAGCAACATTTTTCATTGTTGCTTATAAAAGTTTTCTAAAATACATGCACACTGCACCGATCTTTCAGTTACCTGGAAAAATTATGGCTTCATAAGTAATTGTAAGGTATAACATATGTAATCATCTCGTAAGAGAGATGTGAATTGAATTTGCAAGAGAAGTGTTAGTAAAAGCAATTTATTTAGCCCTTCTCGTGTGTTAGTATGGGACACATTTTCCTGCACAGTGCATCATTTTTCATCTTATCGACGTTTTCTTAAAACATATATGCCTACTCACAAGCCAAATGCTTAAAATCATATTTATATGAATCAGGAAATTGAAATCAAACACCTAGAAGAACTTGGCTAAGATAATTTTAATAACAGAAAAATCTATACATTTTTCACGTTTAGGTAGTGTCTGCAGCACATAAGAGACCAATGAACTTTGAAGTGTCAGTGGCTGTGTTGGATATTATGACTGGACAAACACGACTTAAATGAAACCTCTAGAGTAAATATGATACTACAGCGTGGACTATTTCTTGCTTGACTGAGAAGCAGCGGCCGGAGACTCCGTAAGCTTTGCGTCGCATGCCGCCTGTCGGGATGGGTTACAGTCGGTGAAGGTAGTTGTACAATATATCACAATGATATTGGCCATTGGAAATTCTAATAATAATTCACCAGTGTTACAACCGATGCTAACAATATTGCCCTCCCGACAGAATTCACTCAGTATAACTGGGGAACACGTTGTTCTAACTCTCCTGGCATTCGTCCCAACATGCTTGAAATTTCGCGGTAGATGTTGTTTGTGGGGACTCGTTTTATACACTTTATCCTTCAAAGCATGAACTAACATAGCCTCCTACGGTCGCGGTTTTAACAGTTTTGTAGTCCTTTGTGCAAACGTTTTCGAAACAGTCTTCTCCCAACCTGGAGGTTTAAGAGATTTTCTTGGTGAAGTTTCAAGTGTAGCACCAATATCATTAGATGTCTCTTCAGTTAGCACATTTCGTTTCCTGTCTTGCTTTTGTCTAGCAGCAATCCTGCTGTGTTCAGCTTCTTGACTAAATAGTGGTTGGTGCCGACAGCATATTACATACGCACCAAGTACTGCTTATATACATTTAGAACCTTGCAGTTGACATTTTACCTTAGTACTTTTTTAAGTTGTCGCCCTCGGTGGACCAGTGGTTAGCGTGCTCGCCACTGGACCCAAGGTTCGCGGGTTCGATCCCGGCCGAGGGCGATGGATTTTTAAGGGTGATAAAAATCCGGAGCACCACTTCCTTCGGAGAGGAAGTAAAGCCGTCGGTCCCATGTCGTAGATGTAAAAGAACCAGTAGTGTCCGCAGCAAAATTCAAAGCGGCCATTTCTCACCCAAGTCTCCTGACTGCCTGCCAGATGGCTCTGGCAGTCTCAAAAGTGCGGGCAGTGAGCCGGTCACTCACTACAGAATGCACACTTACCGACCAGGAAACCTTCGGGATGAAATCCCAAAATAAGGAGGCTCTGGCCCACTCTGGGCTGTAACGCCATGGAAGAAGAAGGAAGAATTTTTTAGTTTTGTTAATGTAGGCCTAATATTATATTCATAAACTTTTAACTATACAATTTCGGTTTTTTTTACTTATGTATGTATGTACTGCATGTAAATTTTACATGTTTCATATACATTTACAATGTATTTTTATGTGAAGGGGAAGATCTCCATCCATGACTTGCACAGTTTTCTGCTTTTATAGTCTTGTGTATTGGTCTGATGATGTTTCGATTTTAGGGCCAAAACTATTCGCCAGAAAACGTTTAAAATTATGTTGTTGTGTGTGATTGATAACTGAGTAGATATAGTACATCTTTGTGCCACTTGTCTGTTGATAAACACTTTCAAGCAGCACCTTCGTTCAGGCTTTGAAATATCTTTATTCTCGAGACGTTCCTTTTCAAAAGCACTGATAATTGTGTTTCTGTTTTTACAAATCATTTGGACGGCAGAATTTACGACATCAAATTCCCGACACAATCAGCTTTCTTTTTTTTCTGTTTTCTATTTGTCGTATCACTTTAACTTTTCCTTCCTCTCTCAAAACCTTCTCTTTATCCGTGACTGTAGCCATGTTACCACGTTACCAGTCACCTGTAACTGCAGGAGTAGAAACGTAGAGGGCAACTTTACGCACAAAGTGAATTACCGTTACTATTGTCATTTTCCAGGCCTGTAGTTTACGTAGCTTCCTGGAAAAGCAGAGGGCTTGCCTTCTCAAGGAGGAAGAGATGGTATAATTCTCAAAATAGCCAAATTTTTGGAAGATTATATTGAAAACGATGACTGGCAATGTCATTATAACCGAGGTATATGCGCTTATGTAGGTCGTACTAAGCAAGGAAAAGAACACGTTCCTTATGGAGAATGTATAACGTTATATAAGAGGTAACGCATAAACCGAGGTCGTTATAACCGAGTTCAACTGCATATTGTAACAGACAGTAGGGGCTCCTGGAAAGCCGACTGTCCCTCAAGCCTTCCTGACATCATCCAGACCACTAATGCACTCTACTCAGCACAGTGAATTCTACTGGGATGTAGAGAGTGAGAGAGAAAATTCTCGAAGGAAAGAATAGAGAGAGCCAGAAGATTCTAGGCGGACGGGCTGTGGCGAACGAAGCTAAGTTTAGTATGGTTTAACCAGCGAGTGTGCGTGCGACATGGCGGCGGGAGCAAGAAGCAGCGGATTGATGATAAAGTTAGCGCCCAGAGGGCGGAAGAAGAGTTGACTGTGGTCGAGACCTGTGTATGAGCCACAAAGGAAGTGTGAGCAGTGAACAGTCGTGAATTAGCAAAACAGTGACAGGTGCTGTGAACAGCGGGAGGCAACAGAAGCGAAGAACTTGAAATAAGACATATAGGCCCGGAGTAACGAGTTCATGAAAAGTACATTTTAATTTCATATAAATAATTCTTTATAATTGTTTAATTTGTATAACTGTAGTGTTATTAAGCATTGTGAACTGAACACACAGACTTATCCTTTACTATGTATGTACATATATAACACAATACTTGTGCATTTGAGTATTCTATGAGTTTTGCTTTCCCTTATTTAAGACACATTGTTTATTTTCTTTCTTATTATTGTCAGATAGGTTGTATGTATATATATATATATATATATATATATAGTCTTCTTACAACTCCACTTATTCCTCTTCCAACACAGTTTCGTCTTTTCTGCACTGTTTGCTGTTAACGTGGAAGTCCAACATCCTGTACAGGTTGGTGGCGTTATCATCAGCGAAACGAAAACTGGGAAGTTGTCGAATTCTCTAAACAGACATTATCTAAGTAACTACATGGATCAGAAGCATTCTTGAAGAACTACTAGGCCCTCATTTAGTCAATAAATTCCCTGCATTTTATTACCATGGTCTCAAAAATTCGCTACCAGCCCCAGTCCTAAGCCAGTTGAATCCAGTTAACGACCTCTCATTATACATTAGTTACATTTTAATATTACCTTCCCTTCTAAGCTTAGACCTTCCAAACCGTCTCGTGCCTTAAGGCTTCCTAACCAAAACTCAGTACTAATTTCTCTTTTCCCCCGTGTTTTCCACGTGTCCCGCCCATATCATTCTGCTTCATTTGATCATCTGACCATACTTCGTGAGTACAAATCATAAACTTCATCGTGCAGCACATTCTGCAGCTTCCTGTCCATTAAGCCTCTTATTAAACCTATCTTCCTCAGCATCCTGTTCTCCAACATTGTCAGCCTGTTTTTCTTATTTAGTGTCAGAAATAAATTTCCATACACATATAAAACAAAATTCAAATTTGTCTCTAGATATTTAGATAGCAAGCAGCAAAACAAAACAATGTGCACGCTTGGCAGCACGCAGTCCCCTAACTTAATCCTCCTCTAATTTATTCGTGTATGCAATTTTAGTTTTTAGTGTTCTCAAATTTTTTTTACTTTCCGCCTTTTCAAAGGGTATATAACTAACTCCATGGAGCAGAGTCTTTCTTGAGAAGTTAACAGGTCCTCAGCTAGTCAAAAAATTCCCCATATTTTATTTAACCTGAATGTTCATTACCGCATTTACAAGAGCACGTCACGTGTCCCTATCATGAGCCAGATCAATCCCGTCCATGCCCCCATCCCTGTTCTTGAAGATCAATTTTAATATTATCCTCCAGTCTACGCCTGTGTATTCCAAGTGGTCTTCTCAAAAGGTCTACTAGCTACCTTCACTAAACAAGTTCTGTAAGTGCAGTTATGCACATATCTGTAAAGGAAAACATTTCATTGTGTGTTAGGAATAAACTCTAACGTCGTGATGTTTGAAGTTCTCACACTTTGGTTCATCAAGATTCCAATCTTCTGGGATATGACACAATACAGCTGGCAATTGGTACGAGTGTTTTGGATGAACGTAATAGTAGGTCGAAACAATTTAATTCAAATTTGTTTGCCGAACACACCCGAAGATGATATAGCAGTCTAGTTTTGGCAATAACTACACGTGGCTCCTTTCGTTTGATCTTAATAATGAACAGTGCTGTAAGTTTTAACTTTTTGTAAGAAAGCATGTAGCGTTCAGTGTATAGCAAAATGTAAGTTACCTCGGCCACCGCCTAATGAAAGTTATGTCCTTGCGACGATGCTAACTTTCGTAACATCTGAATGCCTGTGAAGGTAGAGGTAACATAAGTGTCAGTGATTTTCGCGTCACGGCGATCAGTACCTTCACTGAGAGGGAAATAACTTTCAAAATGTTGCACTGCGCGAAATATTGCTGGGGGGGGGGGAGGGGTGGAAATTGGGGTGCCGTGACTATCAGTTCAGAAGAGGGTAAATCAAGACCAGCGGTCACCTAGCGCGGCTGGAGCATAGGGCAGATTTCGACGACGTTTGAGCGCAGAGGATGATTATGCACAGTGGAAACTTTACGTTGTACCTTTAACGACGCTTGAGCGTACTATTGTGATGTTTTTCTGGAATGGAATGTCTTTTACTTCGGCGCACAGTCACCAGCTGTTCGGAACGAAAGTATATATAATAACGTGTGGATGTTTTTCATTGATCTAATAGCAGTAAAATTGTTACGCAAAAATTACTTTTATGCTTTTTAATAAAATCTTGCGGGTAAGAAAACAATTATAAAGTAGTCGTTATGCCATGCGTATATTTTAAGTCTTGTATACACTTACCTGACGTACAGGATACTGCAGTGAGTACATCACTTCAGACCAGAGTTCTGTGGGGTTAAGAAGGTTTAAGCCGGGACCTAGAGGCTGTGAGGTGTGGAAGCAACATTTAAGGAACCGTGGGGGAAGCGGGCAGTATTCATTGCGCTATTGGCCTTGGTGACAGACTGTTGACCCCATAGATAATTGACGTCATTAGATAAACTCTTCTCCCCACTCTCTATGTCACGGGATGTGTATGTAAACAAATGGCTGAGAAGTGATTCACCCCTTCATCATTCAAGCACTCCACGTCCCCCTGCACTCTAATTAGCATAGCCGGTCGTACTATACTGTATTTTTGCTGCAGCAGATTATGAGTCATTCAACGGGGCTTATCAGAGAAAATAAACAAAAAACAGTGGCCATTACAAAAATCGTGGTAAATATAATGAAATAAGATGGCCACTGAAGTGGCAGGTCCTTCAAAGTCGTAATACTTAATGCAAATTATGCTGTGAAACCCTGTGAAACCAGTAAGCAGCAAGAACTGCACAAATATGTGGCCCTGTTTCTGGAAGAGAAAAGGAGACACAGCGTCTGAAGTTTAAAAAGGCGCTTCCCGTAATCACACAGACCTATCGCCATTTGTTTCAGTAGAGGTAATAGGCGTCTGCATACCATTTAGAAACAGTGAAGACCTACTAGCAAATTTTGTACACTTGCAAATTACGTTTGCAGGGATGTAGACATCATTAGGCTCTTACGTTTCAGGCAAAAGTCGTTCCTGACGGTTCATTATGACGCTAAGAACCCGTTTTTGAGTAACAGTTTCAAACAAATGACGCCCTGATGTACTGGATATATCTGATATTAAAGAATTGCAAATTTCCTCCCCTCAAATGTCACAGTTTTTCTTATCCTGCGGGATAGGGTGACATGCCGTGTGTTTGTTTCGTGTGTCAGACGTTATTGTCTCTGAGGTCCTGGGCTCACACCATCTGTTAATTGTCTTCCACATAGTCGACCACGTTAGAGCCAGGAAAGATTTGGCCCCAGTTGAAGAACTGACATTTTGGGAGTAGTTTCAAAACTTATATTCATTGAAATATTCGACTAATATATTGAATCTTATTAGCCCATTTCTGACAAATACAAATGTAAAGTGTTTTTTTGAAGGCGCAAAGTCTACGCTACGGAAAATGCAACCACAGATACCACAAGGTTCCTTCGTGTTCCCAATCTTATACAAATAATGGCCACCAAGTATCCAGCGTCCATCTAGTTCCTCTTATTCATGACAGTTGATAGAGCCATATATCGCAAGAGAATCATGTTCAAATTGCGGCATGAGTTCAGTGGATTTGTTGAGTAAGATATAAAACACAAAACAATCATTTTCACAGACAGCTGCATTGCGGCATGAGTTCAGTGGATTTGTTGAGTAAGAAATGAAACACAAAACAAACGAAAATAAAAAATCAAGCAATCAATTTCTTCCATGGACTTTGACAGGTGAAAATGTAAGTTACATTGGACGGGCGAAACGTTACGTTGTAAATCTAGCAAAATATCTCGATCCGATTTCTTACAGGCATAGTGGCATGAAGAATGGTCATAGGACAATTGAGGGCAAGGCCTTCAGATTGAAACATGTATTACATTCTAGCCTGTAATAAGACAGGTAATGTACATATACCGTATTATCATGGCGCTTTCGCGTAACCACTGTTGCCATGGAAAAGCAACTTTACCTTCCCCTTGTATTGTTGTTGACCTACATGTATCTGTCAACAATATAAAACCGTTGAGGGCTGCCATGGAAATGCAATAATGGTTTCCCTTTGCACAGTTGTCGAGTTACAGAATATTTCGAACTGCTGTCAACAGCATACACGTACTTAGGTCTTCGTGTAAAGTGTCCAGATTTATTGTGGCTGATTTTAACCAAATTTGTAGTTTCTTGACAGATTTTCGTAATAGTTACCAATATTATATTTCACAAAAATCCATCCAATGGGATCTGCATTGATATATGCGGACAGAGAGACGGACGGACAGACATGACGAAGTTAATAGACGCTTTTCGATATTTTCGTGAAAGCACCTAAAGAAGAGGGCGATTAGGCTGACGCTTTAGATCTTTAGATTTTTTCAAGGAATGGAGCACCGGTGGAATGAAATTGACAGGGGAAAATCGAAGTACTCGGGGGAAAACCTGTCCCAGTGCCACTTTGTCCACCACAAATCCCACATGGACTGACCCCGGATCGAAACCGAGCCTCCGCGGTGGGAGGCCGGCGACTAACCGCCTGAGCCATGGCACGGCCAGTCACCAATTAGGCCCACAATCACTTTTCCTTACTCCACCTGCTAGTTTGTGGCAGACACCAAACTCCTGAAGACACAGCTCCTTCAAAATAAGGTTTTCCGAGGTGCACATCGATTCGAAATATTCACATGACATTCAAGATACCGTATGTTTCTTTCTTGGTCCCAAAAACTACGAAGCAGCAACCGGAGATTATGGAAGATCATGTACTCGTTAATGTAAACGTAGCAGAAGGCGAAATCTAAGGCAGAAAGTATAAGGGACTTAAACTTGAAAACGGTCAATCTAACAAACCTTCAATTGCTCGTAATTTACCCCTATGCCGCATGCCGCAGAAGCCTGGTCCCCTGTACTTATCCAAGTCATCCTTCTTCTTAATCTCGTCTCCTCCCTTTTCACTGTGGCTGCCTCGGAGTTTTCGAGGCACTTAGCGACAGGCCGTTGTTCTTGTTGGTACTTGCAAGAAAAAGTCTTGGCTGGTGTTATTTTACTGCTCTGAAGGTATAAAATTGTGTTTTGGCTGGCTAGAGACAGCCGGCCGGTGGCTTTTCTCGTGGGAAAGTCTGGCTATGATTATCGGGAGTGGGGCGTCGGGAAATATTGGTTTTCATGTTTTTTTTTTTTTTTTTTTTTTTTTGGCACAAGTGAATTCCTATACTTGGTCTTGAATTTTATTTATGTTACCAGAAAGGCGTCGATCAGTGTTATGCCCGAATATATTATTACCTTAGTCCTGTGAGCTTACCAACATGGTTCTCGCAAGAGTGCTTAGGGTGAGCATGGTGAGTTGGAAGAAGGGCGAGGCTTTTGTTTGGTGTTATTGATTGTGTATTGTGAATGAATGAGTGCTGACTTCAGGAAAGTTGTTTATTTCCTTGCTTCCTCTTATGGTTAATAAATACCCTAAATATTTATTTGAGACTGCCATGAATTTTCAGTGTTTTGACGTGTTTCCCCGCCCCTTAAGCCATGTACGAATTGTCTTTAGTGCGTCAGCTGATCTAGAAGGGATGCTCATCAAGGACACCAAGCTTTATGTGCTGTGACAGTGGCTAAGCCTCGTTATAGCATAGTAGCATATCAGTGGAATAAAAGTAATATTAGATTGGGCTGGTCATCTGGAAAGAATGTCTGATGATAGGACCGTAAAGAAAGTATTTCTGGAGAAAGCAGATAGAAGACGAAAAGCAGGAAGACCAAAATTAAGGTGGTCAGACTGTATTGAGAATGATCTGAAATTGATGGGTTTCAAGATATGGAGGAAGAAAGCAGAAGACAGATCTGTATGGGCTATCGTTGTGAAGGAGGTACTGGTTATACTGTAAGGACCGTATGTCAAGAGATGGAGGAAGAAAGCAGAGGTCAGATCTGTATGGGTTATCGTTGTGAAGGAGGTACTGGTTATACTGTAAGGACCGTATGTCAAGATATGGAGGAAGAAAGTAGAGGACAGATCTGTATGTGCTGTCGTTGTGAAGGAGGTACTGGTTATACTGTAAGGACCGTATGTCAAGAGATGGAGAAAGAAAGCAGAGGTCAGATCTGTATGGATTATCGTTGTGAAGGAGGTACTGGTTATACTGTAAGGACCGTATGTCAAGAGATGGAGGAACAAAGCAGAAGACAGATCTGTATGTGCTGTCGTTGTGAAGGAGGTACTGGTTATACTGTAAGGACCGTATGTCAAGAGATGGAGGAACAAAGCAGAAGACAGATCTGTATGTGCTGTCGTTGTGAAGGAGGTACTGGTTATACTGTAAGGACCGTATGTCAAGAGATGGAGGAAGAAAGCATAGGGCAGATCTGTATGGGCTATCATTATGAAGGAGGTACTGGTTATACCGTAAGGACCGTATGTCAATAGATGGAGGAAGAAAGCAGAGGACAGATCTGTATGGGCTATCGTTGTGAAGGAGGTACTGGTTATACTGTAAGGACCGTACGTCAAGAGATGGAGGAAGAAAGCAGAAGACAGATCTGTATGTGCTGTCGTTGTGAAGGAGGTACTGGTTATACTGTAAGGACCGTATGTCAAGAGATGGAGGAAGAAAGCAGAAGACAGATCTGTATGTGCTGTCGTTGTGAAGGAGGTACTGGTTATACTGTAAGGACCGTATGTCAAGAGATGGAGGAAGAAAGCATAGGGCAGATCTGTATGGGCTATCGTTGTGAAGGAGGTACTGGTTATACTGTAAGGACCGTATGTCAAGAGATGGAGGAAGGAAGCAGAGGGCAGATCTGTATGGGCTATCGTTGTGAAGGAGGTACTGGTTATACTGTAAGGACCGTATGTCAAGAGATGGAGGAAGAAAGCAGAAGACAGATCTGTATGTGCTGTCGTTGTGAAGGAGGTACTGGTTATACTGTAAGGACCGTATGTCAAGAGATGGAGGAAGAAAGTAGAGGACAGATCTGTATGTGCTGTCGTTGTGAAGGAGGTACTGGTTATACTGTAAGGACCGTATGTCAAGAGATGGAGGAAGAAAGCAGAGGACAGATCTCTATGGGCTATCATTATGAAGGAGGTACTGGTTAAACTGTAAGGACCGTATGTCAAGAGATGGAGGAAGAAAGCAGAAGACAGATCTGTGTGGGCTATCGTTGTGAAGGAGGTACTGGTTAAACTGTAAGGACCGTACGTCAAGAGATGGAGGAAGAAAGCAGAAAACAGATCTGTGTGTGCTATCGTTGTGAAGGAGGTACTGGTTAAACTGTAAGGACCGTACGTCAAGAGATGGAGGAAGAAAGCAGAAGACAGATCTGTGTGTGCTATCGTTGTGAAGGAGGTACTGGTTAAACTGTAAGGACCGTACGTCAAGAGATGGAGGAAGAAAGCAGAAGACAGATCTGTATGGGCTATCATTATGAAGGAGGTACTGGTTATACTGTAAGGACCGTATGTCAAGAGATGGAGGAAGAAAGCAGAAGACAGATCTGTATGGGTTATCGTTGTGAAGGAGGTACTGGTTATACTGTAAGGACCGTATGTCAAGAGATGGAGGTAGAAAGCAGAAGACAGATCTGTATGGGTTATCGTTGTGAAGGAGGTACTGGTTATACTGTAAGGACCGTTTGTCAAGAGATGGAGGAAGAAAGCAGAAGACAGATCTGTATGGGCTATCGTTGTGAAGGAGGTACTGGTTATACTGTAAGGACCGTATGTCAAGAGATGGAGGTAGAAAGCAGAAGACAGATCTGTATGGGCTATCGTTGTGAAGGAGGTACTGGTTATACTGTAAGGACCGTATGTCAAGAGATGGAGGAAGAAAGCAGAAGACAGATCTGTATGGGCTATCGTTGTGAAGGAGGTACTGGTTATACTGTAAGGACCGTATGTCAAGAGATGGAGGAAGAAAGCAGAAGACAGATCTGTATGGGCTATCATTATGAAGGAGGTACTGGTTATACTGTAAGGACCGTATGCCGAAGAAGAAGAAGAAGAAGAAAACGAAGAGAAGAAGGAGCATATCAGTGGACTCTACTACGTCGGTTATCTAGATCCGTGACGAATTATGTCAGAAACATGGATATACATCTACCAAACTAAGCGGTTTTGCATGACAGACTACAGTAACCTCAACACTCACCAAATGATGACCTCAAATTTCGCACAATCTCAAAACGGTACTACCAGCTTCTACTTTGCCCCGAACCTGCTCGTTATTCAGTAGGATTCCGTATCGAAATTCTATATATATATATATATGTATATATATTATTTATTTATTTCTGCAAGTAGGTTTATACCCGGTGCCAGTGGTACTACTATGACACATAACACAGAATAACATACATCACAAAAATTAACAAACAAAACAATACACAACACACAAACTTACAAAAACAATACAACAAAAAGAAAGAGTAGCTAAGCCAAAGAAAACAATAATTTGGTATACCAAGCAATAAGTCAACCATACACCAAGCAATAAGTCAACCATACTTGTACTTTCCTTGTTTCTCCCATCAGACCTAAATCGTAGCCTTTTAGATTTGACCGCAGCAGCAATATTGTTGTTTGTCCCTGTCGCTCCAACGCGGAGCATAGGGGCCTCCTTTCGGAGGTTTCTATGGTCATGTGCGTTGATGTAGTGAGTGACCAGCCCACTGACCGCACAAGTTCTACTCAATCCTGATGTGACTGCCAGAGCCATCTGGCAGGCAGTCAGGAGATTTGGGTGAGAAATGGCCGCTGAATTTTGCTGACGAGCATTACTAGTTCTATTCATGCCCGTAAGGTTCTTTTACATGCCGTAAATCTAGCGACTAGCAATATTGTAGGTAACGTGTATAAATGTCTAAGATCTTCGTCAAATTTGGAACGCAACCTTAAATAATTGCTCTGTTACGTCAACTTGCGCACTGCACTGCATTCTGACCAGTGCAGTGTCTTCAGTTACGTGTGCGTATCAGGCACGTAAAACACAATTCAAAGAACGCACTGCTGATGTGTACATTATGATTTTCAGCCTCCTGGAAGGTAAAACGAATGACGACAGCTTTTAACATAATTATAACACGCGTTTCCTTTCCACGGATTAAAATTATTGATGTTGTAATCGGCACTGTTACACGCTTAAGGCAACACGCACTGTACTGTGGAATACCAGCCGTGTTATCGGCTTCCAAATTATACTTTACACATGTGGATTCATTTTACTTATTAACGTCTCATATTAAATGCGATTTACCTAGCAGCAAGAATGTATCACATCTTCAGTTTATCGCTTCATACGAGTATCGAACCATGTGTCGTGTTGTATAGCGCTTTCCATTAGGAGGGGCCGGCCCAGTTAGTTTTCAATTTACCATTCATAGTCGTTATTGATGTCGCCCTCTGTGGACTAGTGGTTAGCGTGCTCGCCACTGGACCCAAGTTTCGCGGGTTCTATCCCGACCGAGGGCGATGGATTTTTAAGGGTGATAAAAATCCTGAGCACCACTTCGGAGGGGAAGTAAAGCCGTCGGTCACATGTCGTAGATTTACGGCATGTAAAAGAACCTTCAGGCATGAATAGAACCAGTAATGTCCGTACGCAAAATTCAAGCGGCCATTTCTCACCCAAGTCTCCTGACTGCCTGCCAGATGGCTCTGGCAGTCTCATCAGGATTGAGCAAAAAACTTGTGCGGTCAGTGAGCCGGTCACTCACTACAGAATACACACTTTCCGACTAGGAAAACCTTCGGGATGAAATCCCAAATAGAAGGAGGCTTTGGTCCACCCCGGGCTGTAACGCCATGGAAGAAGAAGAAGAAGAAGAAGAAGTCGTTATTGATAATTCGAATCAGACAACGGTTTCATTCTTTGTCTTCGTTCTCAAGTTAAGAAAAGCTGCCATATGTATACTGGCTTGATATTACTTCTGCCTTTGTTTTGGTCTTACTATAGGCTTATATAAGATCAGTATTTTATTTGACGCATTAACTTGGCTAATGACATTGAGGGGACGCAAAATCGACCATGGTTATTAGGAGTCGAAGTCAAGGAGTCAAGTTAGAAAGAGGGGAAGATTGGTTTGATCCAGTCCTTAATACACATACACCCCTTTCCTCCACTCTCACCCCAATTTTTTTATTTGTCCCACTTCAACTCAGTCGTCAAAAAATTATTAGGTAGAAAAAGTATTGGGAGGGAGCATTTGCCCCCCCCCCTTTGCCCCTCCCTTATTTACGCCTATGATTTGACGGAAATCATTTTCCACGTTCTGCTGCTAATCCAAATTGCTTGAGTCGGATTCCAAGTGTTTTGGCTCTCGTACTGTAATTAGTATCAGGTTTTCTCTAATTACACTTTTAAAAAGGGATGGAAAGGTTTACTTTCGGCTTGCAGACACACGTCACATGTATCAAACACGTTGTTCATTGCAAGCGGAAATAGGACTGGTGAAACTGAAAAAGAAGTACATCCTGGATACCTTTTTTTTTAGACTGTCTTCAGTGCGAAGATTTTGGTTGTAGAAGTTGTTCTCAAACACGCCCCTCAGTAAAAACCACAGGCTTTCACATCTGATGAACGAAAAAGCCCAAACCTCTTACTTAGTTTCACACTGTTATCACCGTGCATTATGAAAGAAATTAAAATAAAAAGACCAACAAATGCACTATTTAACTACTTTAATGTAGTGTCCTTGTATCACCCTACACGTGTTTCGGACTCAAAGTCCATCATTATGGGGTTTCAGTATTAAAAACCACTAAAACAAGCTCGTATTGAGCTTGTTTTAGTGGTTTTTAATACTGGTTTTTAATAGTGGGTTTCAGTATTAAAAACCACTAAAACAAGCTCAATATGAGCTTGTTTTAGTGGTTTTTAATACTGGTTTTTAATACTGGTTTTTAATAGTGGGTTTCAGTATTAAAAACCACTAAAACAAGCTCAATATGAGCTTGTTTTAGTGGTGTTTAATACTGAAACCCCATGATGATGGACTTTGAGTCCGAAACACGTGTAGGGTGATACAAGGACACTACATTAAAGTAGTTAAATAGTGCATTTGTCGGTCTTTTTATTTTAATTTAACTCTTATTTAGTATTCTGTCACCGAAAATGCTCTGCAAATAGGGTGGTGTGAGCTGTTACAATATCTTGCCGAGATAAAATTCACAATTTCTCTCGTAATCGGAGAAGGGTTAAAAATGGTGTCCTTTTGTGTGTGTGAGACACCGATGTGAATTTATGGTCTCAGGAAAATAATGATCTCATAGCACAACACACGCCAAATTTGACGGCATATAATGACACTTCACGGATTAACATTGGATTTTATTTGTAGTGCAGCGAGTTCTGTTCTGAGCATTCGCGTATCCACTCACGTGAAATTAAGCTTTGCCGCAGAATAAAATGACTGTGAGATATATTAGTTCTGTGCTTACTCGATGAAGTTACCAGTTCACAAAATTCAGTCTTACTTCGCGGTCCGTTTCTTAGAGTTTGTGAAGCACTGTTGTCTTATTTGGATTCAAAGGAAGCAGTTTTGCTGAATTTCTTGCTGACTCGGCAGAAACATTCGCTGGTTGTGTAAGTCGAACGAACATTTTCTTAGAGATCTCTCCACTCCGGCCGAAAATTCATCAATTTTCCCCCCCACTTAACATATACGTCTACTGCGTGTTCTTTTACTGTCTAGAATTTGAACGTTGCTCTAAACCTTTTTACGTAAATGTAAATTGTTTCTGTGTTTTGAACAAGCGCATCGGGAACATTTCCTCTGAATTTCCGACAACACTTTTAGGAATCGAGTTTAGCGTATGTGTCGTAAAGAAACATACGACTCTCCAATTGTACTGCCATTGCATTTATTGAATGAGTGGCCGACCGGCTGATGACGCGTGCAGACCTCACAAGGTCGCTCGATAAGGCACATGTGGGCCGGCCGCTGAGTGCGCCACATTCTATGCGATAAGCGAGCCGATAGGAAGTGACAAACTGTATTGGTCACATATATTACTGTCCCTATACACTAATATTGCTTTGGGGACCTGTCCTCCCGTATTCTCTCCGATTATCCGCATTTCTAGGGTGGAAGAATCTTCTGTCCTGAAGACAGCAATAAAATGTTCCTCCAGAAGGTCAGCACCTATTCAACGGAATAACATAATTTTACCGGAACATGTGTGCAATTTTACATTAGAAACTGAATATAAAGAGAAGTACGAATTCTACAGTTTCTGTTCGTTGCACTCGCTATGTTCAATGTCAGTTAAGGCCGTAAAGTGCCCTGTTATTGTTTAATGTTTGTGATGGTTTTGCATTAAAGAAATTAAACTAATATACGCGGATTTGAAACAATTATTAAGAAAATTTTGTATTAGTCATACCGTGCATCTTGTTACAATCATTATATCAGTCAACTCATGCACTGTATAAAGTACATACGTAAGCTATTATAAAACCCCCTACATGTTTCAGCACTACGGTGCCATCTTCAGGGGGGCGTTCAATACAAAGGAATAGAGATCCAACTGCAAGGTAGTTATTTAGTCGCCTTGACAAAAATGCTTAAAATATTGAACATTAAAACTCTAAAATACACAAATTTACAACTATAAATCACAATTCTGTAACGTTAAATGTATTAAAATTTTAAAAATAGGCCATTCCAGGTGCTGCAATTGTTCAAAACAGCATGAAACATGCACACAAATATCTGCGTCGATCGTATATAAAGATCTCGTCCTGGTGGAGCTTATACTGTGTATCGTGTGGAGTGGTAGGTTATACTGTTTGGCTGATGTAAAGAATTAGTAAGCATTCATTCAGATTTGTAATAGAATAAAGAAGAACTTTTTATACTTACTAACGCGTGTTAGAATTCTTTCCTGAATCTTTTGCGTTGAATTGAAATTTACGTCACTTTGCGTGATTTAAGAATTACGTAACTGTAATTTGTCCTATTTTTTTACATGGATCTGAAACTTGGCCCCTCGTATTAATGGAATCACAAAGTCTGAGGGTGGTGAAGAATAGGGTGCTGAGGAAGATATGTATTTGGGTCTAAGAAGGACGAAGTAACAGGATGCTAGAGAAAATTGCACAGTTTGGAACTTCATGATTTATACACGTCACCAAATACTATTATGGGAAACAAATTAAAGTGGATCAGATGGGCTGTATTTGTAGTACGCGCAGAGAAGAGAAATGTATCCAGGATGTACAGGGTATTGGTTGGAAGCCCGAAGGAAGAAAGCCGCTTAGAAAACCTAGTTGTAGATGAGAGGATAATATTGGAATGTTTCTTAAATAAATACGATTCGGGGGCCTAAATTGAATTCATCTGTGTCAGGATAGGAACAAATAGCGCGCTGTTGTAAACACGATGGTGAAGCACTGGTGTCCATAAAATGCAGGGTTATTGGTCGATAAGCTTCCCGAGGAAGACTGTCTTACGTGGAATTATTTCAGTACAAACAGCATAAGCCCTTTAAAGAATGTGTTGTACTTCAGCTATTCTGTGGTAAATAAATGTCGGAGATTGTTATTCAGGCAGCACTGCATACATCACAACTACACAACGACTTGCACTACATTCCTTTTTCTTATTAAACAAATTCAAATCTTTAAAATGCTCATCAACTTTTCTCTGGTGTAGAAACCTTAAGGCGTGTTTATGGAAGAGTTTGTTGTAAAATATTGAAATGTCATCAGATTAAGAGATAAGCGTTTTTCAGGCGTCATGTTATCTCATATCCCTCTTCATATTTACATACATTGGTAACATAAAGGAAATTGCAGCCATTATGACATGACCTGAAGTGTAAAATACACAACCTACAAAATGTTTTAACTTTAATTTCAGAAGAAAAAAAAATATTGAGAACCTGCAGAAGAAGGACACTAGTTATGGCTGTGCATGTCTCTTTTTCCTAAAAGTTGTGAGTCTCAAATTGCAAGGTTTAAACACGTTCTACTTTTCTGGCATTACTTATAATATCCGACATGTTTAGATTCGTTTTGAATTGCCTTACCGTCATTGCACTGGGCCCATTAAAATCGCTCTGTCCGTCCTTCCGTCCACCCCTTTGTTTTTATGTGTATAGCAATTCTGGAAACTTTGACTGGATTTTTGTAAAATTTCATAGCGGAGAATTTTCCTAAAAACTGTCAAGTAATTCCAATTCCCGTTACGATGCAATAGTTTTAACCATGATTTTACACGAAGACCCACATGCTTTCTGGGAGCATGACCTTTTGCATCCCTGTTCTGCGCATGCCTGTCCATATCCTTGCTGTGAACATAAGCCATTCCTATCATGCTTTGGATCCACACGTAAAGGAGAAAAAGAAAATTAGGCTTTGTATCTTTTAAATTCCAAAAATTTAAAACTAGTGTTCCGGATAGTTCGTTTTTTCCCTCTTAATTTTAGCAAACAGCGCTGCAATAGAGCAGGATAAGAAGTATGCAATGATTGTAGAGCTGTTGCTAGAATATGGGATAAATAAAAACTATCTGGAAAACCATATATATATATATATATATATATATATAGGGCAAGTAAACAACAATAGTTACGTTAAGCGAACATTTATGGCTTGTATAAATGATGCAAATTAATATTATTCATATTCCTTACAGTTGCTTTACATATAATATTTGTATTGTTACCAACCACTGCACAATAATTCTTTTTATTCCTACGTGTTTCGGCTTACAATCTTATGCACATACTGTACGCCGCGCACGTCGGTGAAAAGTGACTCCCTCATGATGGTTAGCCGAAACACGTAGGAGTAAAAGGAAATATTCTGCAGTGGTTAGTAATAATAGAGAATTGGATGCAAATTAAATTTTACATTCTGGGTGGGAAACCTCGTCCAGCCTTGAAGGAAGAATGTAGATCTAGGTTATGTGAGAACAGATTTCTGATGAATTTACTTAGATACAAGAGAGGGAAGTAACATGAGGTTACAGCAAATTATAAAATGAAGTTTAAGGGACTCGATTTACAGTTCAGCAGCAGCAGAAATGAAAGTGTGGTTGGTGTTACAAGCTTCCCAGCGAAGGCTCTGCTCCGTGTAGTTAGTACATGAAAACATACGCAGTTTGTTGTTAGAATAAGCAGTTTTTGGCTCACGTGTGCCTATGGAAGTGTCTTTACAATTGATGCAAATTCTCGCACAGGCAAAACCCAACTCGTCTGGCGTTAGGCATGTTACCAGCAAAGTGAGACAGCGGGTTTTCATGTAAAGTGCTGAACGTTCTATGACGAATGCACATTTTTATCCCTGCATATATGTAGGCAGAGACGAGAGGATATTATTAAAACGTATCTTACTCTACGTGCCATGGACTGAACTGCTTCATGGTGGATAACAATTCCGGGCAAATAAAAATATCTTGATTGATGTCCTGTGTTTTACGCAAATATATTTAATTCTTATATAAAATTATATATAATAGCGCGCTGTTGTAAACACGATGGTGAAGCACTGGTGTCCATAAAATGCAGGGAATTGGTCGATAAGCTTCCCGAGGAAGACTGTCTTACGTGGAATTATTTCAGTACGAAATTAATATATATAAGGAAGGATAGAAATGACGGGACGACGAGGTAGAAGACGTAAGCAGCTACTGGATGACCTTAAGGAAAAGAAAATATACTGGAAATTGAAAGAGGAAGCACTAGATCGCACCCTGTGGAGAACTTGCTTTGGAAGAGGCTACGGACCTGTCGTAAGACAGACTACAAAATGAATGAATGAATGAATGAATGAATATCTAGTAAGACAGTGCTGTAAGTGAACTTGTAACGTTCACTCCATGGCGTTGCTGCTGTCCCACCGACATATTAGGACAGTCGGCAGCTGACGCAGTCGTTGCTGCTGTCCCACCGACATATTAGAACAGTCGGCAGCTGACGCAGTCGTTGCTGCTGTCCCACCGACATATTAGGACAGTCGGCAACTGACGCAGTCGTTGCCACGTCGTATCCTGCAAATGGCCGCCCTGTGTGTGCGTGAGTTTGTGTGTTTCATAAATAAACATGAAATCATAAATATCTGTCAACCGAAAAACTTACTTCGCTAGAATTTTTACCCTTGAGACATTAGAAGTTTCTTCATATAGTATATTTTATACTGTTCATTCCGCGCACTGTCAACAATCAACTAACAACAATCAGTCCAACAAAATACACTATATTTTTCCCAGATATTTCATATTACAATATCACGTTGAACACTGCTACATGTTTCGATCCCTTATGGAATCATCATCAGGGAATCACGTTAAAGCAACTCTTCACGAAAATTAACTAGCAATCCATGTACACAATAAAAATATATATAAAGGTCAAACATTTAAAATGTATGCGTTTTTTGTATAATGGATCCCAGTGTGCAGTGTTTTGGAGACAGCCTGCGCTCTTAAGGAAGGATAAGACCGTACTGAGTACGGTCTTATCCTTCCTTAAGAGCGCCTATATTTTCACTGGTTGACCTTTGTACATCTTTTTATTTTGCACGTGGATTCCTAGTTAATTTTTATGAAGAGTTGCTTTAATGTGATTCCCTGATGATAATCACATAAGGGATCGAAACATGTAGCAGTGTTCAACGTGATACTGTAATATAAAATATGTGGGAAAAATATTGTGCATTTTGTTGGACTTAGTGTTGTGAGTACATTACAAGCTCTCATCAATGTGAATATCTCTTTAGCCACAATAACACTGAACACCAGTAGGCAAGACATAAAGGAAAAAAGACAGAAATGGATAGAATACAAAAACGTGTGTGTGTGTGTGTGTGTGTGTGTGTGTGTTTTGTGTGTGTGTAGAAGACTAGTGCAGTTGTATTGTTATTGGTCCGCACGGTATTTGGAAGGAAAGTGTAATTAATTGAGATGTTTATCTTATCTTTCGTGGAGATCTGAATGAATAAATTGCGTGTCTACTAATGTAGAATATTAGGTGTTCACATATAGTACTTTTGGGTTAAGCGAAATGTTTGCTTCACTTAGAGGAAACAATAATAATATAAACAGGCTTACAAAAACTGACACCTGTTTTGATGTACTTAAATTGCTTGTGCACATTACGTTAGAGTAACATATTACCGACCTATCAATCTGCCACGCCGAGATGTTGAAGTTATTGTATGATATGATTTTCTTCATAGCTTCAGTATTTTATATTTGTAGACTCTAGTGGCTTAAAAATTCAGAAGGCAAAGTGAAACGTTGTGCCGTGTAACTTGGTGGCAGCATAGTGATATTGCTTTAGTGTAACTTGGTGGCAGCATAGTGATATTGATTTAGTGTAACTTGGTGGCAGAATAGTGATATTGCTTTAGTGTAACTTGGTGGCAGCATAGTGATATTGCTTTAGTGTAACTTGGTGGCAGCATAGTGATATTGCTTTAGTATAACTTGATGGCAGCGTAGTGATATTGCTTTAGTGTAACTTGGTGGCAGCATAGTGATATTGCTTTAGTGTAACTTGGTGGCAGAATAGTGATATTGATTTAGTGTAACTTGGTGGCAGAATAGTGATATTGCTTTAGTGTAACTTGGTGGCAGCATAGTGATATTGCTTTAGTGTAACTTGGTGGCAGAATAGTGATATTGCTTTAGTGTAACTTGATGGCAGAATAGTGATATTGCTTTAGTGTAACTTGGTGGCAGCATAGTGATATTGTTTTAGTGTAACTTGGTGGCAGAATAGTGATATTGCTTTAGTGTAACTTGGTGGCAGAATAGTAATATTGCTTTAGTGTAACTTGGTGGCAGCATAGTGATATTGCTTTAGTGTAACTTGGTGGCAGAATAGTGATATTGCTTTAGTGTAACTTGGTGGCAGAATAGTGATATTGCTTTAGTGTAACTTGGTGGCAGCATAGTGATATTGCTTTAGTGTAACTTGGTGACAGCATAGTGATATTGCTTTAGTGTAACTTGGTGGCAGCATAGCGATATTGCTTTAGTGTAACTTGGTGACAGCATAGTGATATTGCTTTAGTGTAACTTGGTGGCAGAATAGTGATATTGCTTTAGTGTAACTTGGTGGCAGCATAGTGATATTGCTTTAGTGTAACTTGGTGGCAGCATAGCGATATTGCTTTAGGTTTTGCCGTAGAAATATTATACGTTATCGGCGCCCGACGGAGGATTTCTTTAAGAATGTACGTACGGGCCGCGGTCTGGGTCCATACAACTGCAGTGGGAAAGCTGGAGCATAATATTATGTATAAATTATCATGGTTTTACAAATCAAATGAAAAGTGAAGTATTTTTACGCTTACGCATAAAACAATTTAGTAGCTGTGCTAGATGTGGGATTCTCACAGCGGTGTTGATGAAAGTTCAAATATTCTGAGCTGTTACGATGTGCAGGTTTGTATATGGCCAACTTACCGACGTTTCGAAATATCCTGCTCTCTCCATCTTCAAGAAAGCTAAAAAAAAAGGGCTTCTTGAATTACCTTAACGATGGAGGCAGAAACATCCTTCGAAACTTCGGTAACAGTTTAACATTCCCGAAGATCTATATGATCTATTAGTAAATCATCAGTAAGTAATTGCGAGCAATACTGTTTTTGCCCATTTTCTTATATGTGAATATCATCCACTTACCTCTCAATGAATAAAACCTATAACAATCTAATTACGTCAAACCACTTTTATCAAGTTATTACGTCACGAATCATCGATTTTGTGTCACTTGCTTTTCCGATTGGACTGATGGTTGAGGGGGTAGCATTGAAAGTTTTATTAAGCATCCTTAGAGGCCGTGCCATGGCTCAGGCAGTTAGTCGACGGCCTCTGACAGCGGAGGCCCGGATTCGATCCCGGGTCGGTCCATGTGAGATTTGCGGTGAACAAAGTGGCACTGGGACAGGTTTTCTCCCAGTACTTCGGTTTTCCCCTGTCAATTTCATTCCACCGGTGCTCCATTAAAATGTAAAAGCAAAAAAAGAACAACATCTTCATCACAGGGTTGCACAATAAGACTAAAGGCTGCGGTGCGTCAGTAGCATATGCTGCGGGGCCCTTCAATTTAAAAAAAATCATCCTTAGACCCTATAAATGTTGTTTATTTCCAACAAACAGCCTACTGACGTGTTAACAAACGTGCTGTACTGTACTGTTGAGTCACTACTGCCGATTTGGTGCGGTCCTATACGAGTGGATGTAGAAACACATGAGGCTTCCTTTGGGTTCGTCACTTTATCCGACTTAGTCTTCTTTCCTTCCTACAATGAAAACAAATACACGTATGCTTAAGAGGTGGTCATAGTGTGAGTTTGTGTGTGTCCCGCTTTAACTTCTATAACACTTAACCAATTTTTATGAAAGTTATAGGTCATTGAATGAACACCAAAACGCCGTACCTTAATTTCTTCAATCAGTAGTAACAACATGACGGACACGCGAATTCGTGAATCGTGAGTTACAATACCACAAATAATTTTAAGTTCCTCAAATAATTTATGGTAATAATTCTTGGAAAAAATAGGACTTTTGT
Source organism: Reticulitermes speratus (assembly GCA_021186555.1). Lineage (NCBI taxonomy): Eukaryota > Metazoa > Arthropoda > Insecta > Blattodea > Rhinotermitidae > Reticulitermes > Reticulitermes speratus. The sequence continues at coordinate 8,250,834 of JAJKFL010000009.1, forward strand.
TAAACGTAATACGTAGGCCTAAATATGTTGTAAAGGAAGTTACACAATGGCGGCCGTACAAAACTTTCCTTCATCTTTCGGTATGATAAAGATCATGAGAGATTGCTGGAATAAACGGCATGTGGAACTGGATACGGAGATACGTGGCAAATATTCATACATGTTACACGTGGAATATTTTAGGTTAATCAATAATTACAAGCACAGCCTCTACGCGAATCTATGACGTCATAAGCGAAAAATGAGTGTAAGTAAATTCACAACAAGATTACACAGCTGTTATATAATCAGTATATATACAAGTAATCTTCACTATTGTTAAGGACTATGACTACATGTTTCGGCAATTGTTAGCCATTCTCAAGCCTATTTCAGATATTCAAGTTCAAAAATACTGAAAGTCACGCGTTCGAAGCGTTTTTCAGTATAAGCATTGCTTATTATAATAGATGTTAGCGTTACAATTCAATGTTTTGTCTTTAACATCCTGGAATTAATTTATGTGACTTGCCCAATTGACTCCTAGTATTTAAGCATACAGAATCTGTGCTTCAGCAATTCTATACTCAACATTGAAATAAAGTAATACTTAGAGCAGCAGTTCCCAAACTTATATGTCTGTGACCCTAAAGCAGCAAATGTTATGTGACCCGCGACCCTACCATCGAAACGGCAATAGTCAGTGCTATTTACTATAAATGAACTAACACTAATGCCTTTTCTTTAACACTACATAATATTGCCATTTATTAAAAAAGTATTGAATTTTTTATGTTACTTTTCAAATCCAATACTTTTTAGGACAATATTAAATACACAAAACATGCAAGGAACAATTCTTTGATTAAACAACTCATACATTTGCTGGTTAGATAAATCAAAGTGCGTTCGTTAGTTATTTCAAATGTAATTGTCCAGAATGTTTAAAATTAATAAACAGATGTAATAATTATATTTTCTCGATAATTCTGTTTGAATTTAGATACTTTTTTTTTTTAATTTTTTTTTTTTTTTTAATTATCGAGTTCTCCATAAAACCCTCTTGCGACCCGACGTCAGACTTCCCGCAACCGTGATTTGGGTCGCGACCTGAGGTTGGGAACAACTGACTTAGATGTTAGTGGCACTAGAAGTCTATTCAATAGGAAAGTAGGCTTTGTGGACTATGCATCGAAGTGTTGATTATTATTATATTTACCTGGAAGTGACCTATCTCATTTTGAATATTCAGCCGGTGTGTCGCAAATACAGTGTGTCCACAAAGTCCCTTCGGGGTTTTGAAAAATTGTGGCGCGCAAACAAATTGAGCTAGCCACATGCGGTTTGCGGCAGATTAAAGTGAAACTCTGGAAGTTTATTTTGCCGCCAACAGATGGCATAAGCGGCCATCTTTACGCTTCTCAGTCAGTTGTTTGTGAAATGGTGAGTGTGCAGGAACGCGACGGTCCAATGCCTCGGCCTCCACGTTCACCAGACATAACACCACTGGATTTTTTTCCTGTGGGGTTATGTCAAGAGCAATGTGTTCCGAACACCAGTTATTTGGACTTGATGACCTGAAGGCCCGTATCAGGAATGCGATCTCGGCTATTCCAGCGGACATGCTCCACAGAACATGGCAAGAGCTCGAATATTGTCCGGACGTTCTCCGTGCTACCAAGGGAGCCCACATCGAGGTCTACTGAGGTCAGTAAAAAACGTCCAGTGTTTCACTGTAATCTGCCGCAAACCGCACGTGGCTAGCTCAATTTGTTTGCGCGCCACAATTTTTTTTCAAAACCCCGAAGGGACTTTGTGGACACACTGTACAACCTGCACCTCCCGTTATCTTCCAGTGAATGCGTTCTGTAGCGATACCTGCTGCCCGCATAGACACTCTTGCACCGAGAGAAGCTTGCAATAATTGCTGCATTAATAACTTACATGTGTGGAGTGATACACACCGGCTGAACATTTATCGCGCAGCAGATACGGTCTACAGTCCGGAACGGAACGTAATCTCACTGCGTAGCCATAAATTATTTTCTTAAAGCTACTAAAGTGCACATAGGTCTCTATATTTTGATTCACAGAGATAACCATTATTTTTTCTCCAGCTTTTTAAACGTACACGTACCCAATGTTGCAACATCTCTTACGTTGGAATCCACACTGATGTTCCCAAATAATCTCATCTACAGGCGGAATTTCATACTGCCATAAAAATGATTGATATTGGTTTTACGTAATTAATGAAAGTGATATATATCGATAATTATCAATACATATCACTTGGGTAAAGGGGTGGAGGCCGTCAGTCACACCTAAAATTAACATTATTATATAACTGTAATGCGCAACATGTTTCGGCTTAAGTACAAAAAAAACCAACATCACGCGAAATTAGAGTACCAAATTAAAGTCATAATAGAAGTTACACGAAATCGTTGTTTATGTCTGTATATATTTGTTAAGATCTCAACTTTGCATTTTTCGTAAGATAAGATAAGCCGAATTCATTTTTTAGTATATACACTTTCCAAATGAAGTAATAAGAAGATGGGATTAAAATTGAATACACAAGATTATTAACACAGTTAGATGTATTTATTCCTCTACAAAGGTTTCTACAAACCTATTCTTTGTTAATTCCCTTACAACCGCTTTATAATAACTTGACCCACGACAGACTCACTTCCCAAGTTCCAAATCTCATATCCATTTTTCATTGCCTACTCTTTCCCAAAAAAACCGCTCAAGTAAGATGCTTCATGTATATCGTAAAATGCTGATGTTAATACGAGTTTTTAGGCCCATTACTTACCCCTAGCTAGAAGACAGCCCTCAGTATATATGCAGCTACCCTGCACATCCGGAGGCCGTTCCTCCATTCGCAAACTGAGGACGCACCAAGCCCTCGTTACAGGGACCCACTTAATATGGTAAAACATTAAATGCCAGACAAATAAAACTGGACAACAACAGATACGTTTCATATAATATACGTGGTCGCTACATAAAGGCGGTAAGAGTCTTCAGTTGTGAAGTAGCAAGTACAGGACATACACAAAAGAATGGTGCGGTATCAATATATATTCATATTGAAACCGCACCATTCTTTTGTGTATTCCCTGTACAGTGCAGTCTCGATTCTCCGAGTCACGATTTTTCGAAGTTCCTTTTCGTCCGATCCGATGCGCTGTAATCAACTTCGTTTCTATGCTGGGTACTGAATTCAATTAAAGTGCATATTTCTGTATGCACAGGTGTCTTTTAGACATTACTGTGCTTTATTTTAGTCTTTTTCTTTGTTTCTTCTTTTGCATTGTTATGTTATTTAAGTATGTTTATAACGTATATATGTAAAGTATATATCATATACAAGTAATCGCATGTTCTAAATCGTCGTAATCCGTGTAGTCTGAGCTTTTCGGTAGTTCGAGACAACCTCGGTGCCCTTCACCTCGAACTGTCGAGATTTCACTGTAACTTTCATCATCTGTATTGACATGTATACTTGTTTTATGTAACTAATTATAATTTGCGAACGGTCACAGATCCGCCAACAAACAGCTGGGTAAACAAAGAGTTAATTAACAAGTGATTCCTTTCAATAGCCAGCCACATGAAATGACATTCACTGGGGTGACAAGCATGTTCATGTTGTTATTCAGGGAACATACAGACATGAAGATTATGTTTGCATGACAGCATCACTCATCTGTGAGATAAAATTACGTGCAGATACTGCCGAGCGTTATCGGCCATACAAAAAATATATACGTCACATACACACAGAATTGCATAATTATGTTTTGAATTAAGTAAAATAAACAGATGTTATAAAGTATATGCTTTGATAAAATAAAGAATGATCGCATGTAAGCTTACAGAAGGTGTAAGCACTCATCTTGTCAGCGTGAGATCGGGCTAAATAGGGAAGGAAAATTCTCATTAATTATAATTAATTTAGAGGGCTTTGGTCACATAATGAATAAACAGCCACACCTGTATTCTACAGATCTCCTGAAATTCGGAGTTCGACTCCCGCCGCTTTCCAACAACATTCGTGCGTATGCGTGACCTTGGTCACAAGGAGCTGGAACAGTGACTCGGTTAGGGGCATTGTCGACAGGACAAGGGGGTGGAAGGGGGGGAAGACGGTAAAATTACCGGGGCCTGAAGGTCCAGAAGGGGGCCCAGGGCCAGACACTGTTTCATATGTTTTTGTCTTTCTCGGTATTGTCATTATCTGTCGCTTGTACAAATTAAACCTTTCAGACCAAGCCCAAGTCACTCTGCAACTGCGAGTCAGTCTTTCCGATTTAGTGCAGAGATTTTTAGCCGGTCTGCCCTTGCTAGGGGACCAGAAAAATTTTTTCACCGAGCTCGGAACCCGCTCTCGACGGCCCTAGCTAGGGGCTGGACGTGGGTTGATTACCGGCAGAGGAAAGAGCTGTATCTCTTCTCCAAAACCTCCAAACCATCTGTGGGTCCACGTAGCCTCCTACTCAGTGAAAGCCGAAGGCTCTTTGGCGGAGGTAAAGCGATCGGGGCTTGAAGATGACCACCGACCTACATGTACTACTGAGGTTAAGAATGAGTGGAGATACATTTACATTGCCTAATCTGCCACCATGATGTGCATAGTAAGCACTTCATACGACACAGACTGAGGTGACACTTAACGATCAACTGCCGCCCAATCGCTTAGCATTTATAGCTATCCTGGGAAATGACTAAGAGTTGTAATTAGTCTATTTAGTTTTTAATGCAATTGGAACACATTTCGATCTAAATTGAAGACGCAGGCAGCAGGTTCCGCCCTACAGCACAGGTATATACACTACAAATCACACGGCGTCACACAGAAGAGAATATTCTTCATATGTTTGTAACAGACATTATGTACTTCAGACTCTACAAACTATCGTAGCATACTGAAATCGTATAAATTACCTACGTTTCAGAGAATGCTGCTGTCTTTTATTGTTGGAGATTCTGTGACAAACACAATGTGCTTGAATGAAAGGATGTTTTTCCAAAATGAAGCTAAGCTTTACAAATTCTGCTCTGCTGATAATAATACGAGTACATCCTAGTCTCATAATTCCAGCTGATTCCATTGCCCGCGTGGTCTAACGCGTGATTCTGCGGCCGGTTGCTTGCTGGGATTGCGGGTTCGAAGCCCGCCGGGAACGTGGATGTCTGTCTCCTGTGAGTGTTGTGTGTTGTCAGATAGAGGTCTCTACTAAATTAGTTATGACCAACTGATGCACACTAAAACTACTTTTAAGTAGCTTTATTATTAAAATTGTTAAAATGTACCTACACGTGTTTCGATCCTAGATACGCAGGGTTTTGCTAAAAGCTACAGTCACTTCAACACATGATTTAAAATATTCTATCTGCACTTAACATAGTTAAATCTGTAAAGATTGGCTAAAGTTGTAAAATTATAAGCACTGTAGATGGTAAATTGTGGAATGCTGAGTGGATCGTCGTATTAAGATGTGAAATGTTTTTGGTGAGCGGCCTAACGCAGCAGTTCCACATCTACCATCTACAGTGCTTTTATTACACTTTTAGCGAATCTATTTACAAGATTTTAACTTATTTTCAAAGTGCTGAAGAATATTTTAAATCATGTGTTGAAGTGACTGTAGCTTTAGCAAAAAACCCTGACGATGATCCTAGGATCGAAACAGTGTAGGGTACAATTTTAACAATTTTAATAATAAAGCACTTAAAAAAGTAGTTTAGTGTGATCAGTTGGTCTATAACTTAAAATACACGAAGATGCACGTGCAACATGTGAAATTAGAGGTCTCTACGTCGGTGATCATCGTCCAGACGATCCTACGATTGTTGTATGTCTAAGTGAATGTGATCGTGAAGCCTCGATAATAAGGAGATCCTGCCCACTAGGCTGTTGCGCCATGGGGAAATAAACTTTCCATTAAATGTAGCTTACTAAATCCAATCGAAGAATCTTCTATTACATATTTGCTTTTATTGAATCGCTTATAACAAGAGAACATCGAACTATTTTATTCGTCTAACTCTTGAAAAAATACGAGAACATTTATGGCAAAGCTTTGCAGCAGCACTGTACCGTTCGCTGACATGTTTTCTCTGGAGTAGGCCCTCCGCATTGTTTTATTGGCAACACGGTAGCCTTTTGAATAGAAGTACTGGGCCTAATGCTTTTGCACCAACACAAAAGAGAGTTTACACGTAACAGTGTCATAAGTAACACTGATTGACAAGTAACTAATTTACGTAATAAATTATTGAAATATATGCAGTCTTACAAATGTATACATAATATAATTTTGTGGAATAGTATTAAAATTAGTACTGCAGAAGAAAAATTCAGACATTCATTAATTTATTTCAATCAATTATTTGATATTCGAACTATCCATAATTTATTCTTGGGTACGTTAATAAATCATATATTTTTCTCTCTATAATAGTTTAAGCAGCATTTTCTCAGTATAAATCCAGAGTTTAGGGTCTTTTAATAATTCCTTGTTTCTTTATTCTTCTTTACACTGAAAACTCTTGTGATTTCTTTTGATGCAGCTTTTGTTTCTGTACACGTCTCTAAAGGTTGTGGTACTCCATCTAAGAACATTATTTTACGGGTGTGTATGTGTGTGTGTGTGTGTGTGTGTGTGTGTGTGTGTGTGTGTGTACTGAGGTCCTCAAATGGCTGCATCAGTTTTAGTGTTTCGATAAAATACATAAAGCACAGCCTTTCTTGAGAAGTTGATATTCGCTTAGCTAGTGACGAAACTCCCCACCGTTTCAGGTTACTTAACGACGCTGTCATTCTACTCTACAGGCTTTTGACGATGATATATGACTTTTGAATTCATTGACTGTACGGGCTCTTTCATCGCGTGTATTAAAATTTAACACATTTCATTTCGGGGACAGGATCCTTCACCGTCCTCAGACTTGCTTCCTCCAAATCGAATGTTGCTTCCTAATAATTATTTACACTGGGATTATACATGGACTGGAGTCCAATTAGTGAATACGATATATTTTAAATAAAAGTAAAATTAAATTTCGCCCTGGAAAGGGCCATGAAGGTGCAGAGGGGCAGCGGAGGTATAGCTCTACTCTTTCTTTAATCTCCAAGGTAGGTTGGGTGGGTGGTTAATGTCACGCCCCGGCCGTTTACCCGCGGGAATGAGACCCGATACCCATTGTATAGGAGGCGGGGTGGGCCCCAGATCCGGTATGGATGTGTGCGGAATATCTTGTCTCCAATGGGAGTCGATCCCCGGACCGTCCAACCTGTAGCGAATCTCTACACCAACTACGATATCCCGGCCCACATGTTTCACTAACATTTTAGAAAATATGATGTTAAATTTGCATAGCCATATTTTATAAAACCTTATTGAAATATGTTTTAATGTATTTACTAATTTGGCTCTCATCAGTGTTTAATGACAGTGCAAATAGTTATTATGTAATGGCTGTTGTTTTGGAAAACTTAAGCCTGTAAACGGGAACCGATGCTGTCCCCAAAACGTAGTGTGATAAATTTCACGTTATATTCACCGTGCTTTTCGTTACTGTTTTACGCTTAAATGGATGTAACAACTTGCACAACAGATGTATAGTCTATGCTTAAGTAATTTGACCCCCTGAGGATGGCTAATAATTAGTCGAAACACATGTAGGGGTGTATGACACTACTATAAGAATATTGTGCATATGTTGTTGAAATAAAACTTTTAAGTAGTGTGATAAATTCTAATATATATATATACGTGGTGTAAAATATCCATAAATTCAACGAATTCAGAAGCTGTCATTACAGCAGAGTGTCTAACGATTACAAAGTGTACGAAAACCGTCGCCGTCTAATTGCTGGCACTGTGCCGACGTTTTAATGGAGAAAATGGGGGAAACCACGATAATCTGATCAGAAAAACAGGTATCACTCGCACCAGGTATCTCTCGAATACGTAACCCAAGCACTAACGCCAAGTTAACCTGCTCCGTTTCTCCGGAAGTTTTAAGGACGTCAAAGCTTCATTATACGGTTTACATGACCCATCAATCAACCTGCCCCTGGACAGACAAATACAGACCATAACCTCACATTAACATTATTGGGCTACTTGCCGTCCTCTGCCGTTAAACTGTCTCATGTCTTCGAGTTTTCTGACCAAACTCTTTAACTTTGCTACATTAATTTATTATGCGTCTTACAAGCACAGTGATTGTGTCCTATACTTTGCTAATGAGCTACATAAAATACATTAACTCTTCACTGCGTTTCTTTCTAAACCAACATCCTTACTAGCCTCAAAGCGCATTTCTGATTTTCAGCCTTTTGAAGCCATAGGTAATTTAAACAGAACAACCTAGAGTTCACACGTCTTAAGACTGGACATTAGTTTGGATGTGAATATATCAAAAAGAAACCAAGATTCAGAGTCTTTAAGTCCCAAGATCTGATGTGAATGTTTTGACCTAATGACCTGATGTAAACGAAGTGCAAAATATGGACTTTTTAATAATCAACGAGTAACTTTTTACAAATATTTTTAGCGTGATTACGTCACATCGAATGAAATGAAAGGTACATAGAATGCAGCACGAATTTTATAGCTGCAAAACTGATCATTTTCAAGACTAAAGCATAGGTCGAAACACAAAATTAGCGCTTTAAATCCTAGTGGTTACTATACCTACCGCCAGGTTTAAAACTAAAGAACCTCTGCATTTTTTCCCATAAATTATATACGTGTTTCTTAGAATCCTGCAGTAAACAGCCATTTATCTATATAAGGTCGCCGATGATCTTTAAATCAAAGCACAGGTTTTCCTCTGTGAGGTATGAACTAAACACAATGCAGTTTTTAAATATTCATGGAGTTCAACTGCAGTTCAAGAAAATAATGTGTGGAGATTCACCGGATTTCCTTCACTGGCAGACTTTTGTGAACGCAGCACCAGGTAAAGGTAAAGTTCTTCCCATAACAGGCCACGAAGGCCAGAGGGGGAGTAGAGGTTTAGCTCTACTCTTTCTTTAACCCTGGCACTAGATGGGGGTGGGTAGTCAACCCCACGCCCCGGCCGCTTTACCCATATTATATGAGGCTGGGTGGGCCCCAGGGCCGGTCTGGACGGCTGCGAAAAATCTCGCCCCCACCGGGAATTTTTTTTTTGCCTGTCCCGGGTTTTTCCCCCTTTGATCCGTTTTTGTACTGTTTAAATCCTTTCGTCCTTCATGTCACTTTTACGTTCCATGCTACCGTCCTTACAACAAACACAACACAAACGTCCATGCCCCCGGTGGGATTCGAACCCACGATTCTAGTAAGCGAGCGGCCGAAGACCCACGCCTTAGACCGCACGGCCACTGGGATCGGCTATGGGATTCGATCCCCGAATCGTCCAGCCCGTAGCGAGTCGCTATACCGACTGCGCTATCCCGGCCCACAAACAAAGCACCAGACTGGAGTAAACTGGCTCAGGCTAGAGTTGAGTGGCGGTCTGCTGTGAAAGTGGCACTGGAACGGATTTATTTGGCTCAGGCTACTGTTGAGTTGCAGGTTGTGACGAACTGAGTAGTTTGGTCTGGATCAGGCTGCAGTTGAGTTTCAGCCTCTGGTGAATGTATTATTGAACCTTCGGGTTCAACGAAAGTTGGGAAATTTGTTTAGCAGTACGGAGAATACCAGCTTCTGAATAAAGACTCTGTTCTGTCTATATAATTAGGTTAGGTAAAATGGGTTTGCGCGGTCTAAGGCGTGGGTCTTCGGCCGCTCGCTTACTGGGATTGTGGGTTCGAATTCCGCCGGGGGCATGTATGTCTGTCTCTTGTGAATGTTGTGTGTTGTCAGGTACAGGTCTCTGCGACTGGCTGGTCCCTCGTCCAGAGGAGTCCTACCGAGTGTGGTGTGTCTAAAAAGTGTGATCGTGAAGCCTCGAAAAATGAGGTGGCCTAGGCCCCAAGGGGCTGTCGAGCCATTGAAAAAAAAATGGGTGTAGATTAAATTATTTATTTGTTACTGTGTAACGTTTTAGGATCCTGGTTCAAATATCGCAATGCAATTGTCCTTCCCCTGGCCGATAGGGCTATTGGACATGTTGATGTTGCTACCTGTATCATGTTGAAGGGGTTGACTCGTATGTCTGAAATTGCTGGGGGAAAGAACAGTGAATGTTGGCATTCGATATCGGATAAGAGACTGCTCTAAAGAGTTTCGTCATTAATTATACTCAGAAGAGAGCATCCATTCTGGTCTATAATTACACACTCTTTCTCCGATTTCACCGCTCGTGTTCCATACTAGAATGCAAAAAAGCACAACACGGCATGTGATATAGCCGGAGTGCGCAGCATCTGAGTGTTTGTCCTGTTCTGACAAAAAATATGACACTGAAAGTTGAAATCTCGAGCCATTTTAACGTCGGTAATTTGTGTTTGTAATATTCTCCATAACATGGCTTCAGGCTTCCGCCGCCATGTAGATGAGATCTGCACTCTTCTTGGATATTACACAGCGTTGAGTGGTAGTTCGGCACCGATGTTTCGGGACAACCTATCGGTCCCATCTTCAAGGGTCAAGAAGTCCAAGAATTTTTTTTCTTGGACTTCTTGACTGACGTTTCATTACAACCTATCGGTCCCATCTTCAAGGGTCAAGACGTCCAAGAACTTTCTTCTTGTACAGTACTTCTTGACCTTTGAAGTTGGGACCGATATGTTGTCCCGAAACGTCGGTAAAGAACTACCACTCAACGCTGCGTAATATTCCAGAAGAGCGCAGTTGACTTCTCCATAGCACTTTTAGCTGCTAACTAGCTAACAACGTAACTAATTCCACGTATCAAAAGCCCTTGGGAAGCCAAGGTAGACAAGAAAGTTTCGAATTTTATGGACTTCGCAGATTCGTTACCTTGTTCACATCAGCAGCTCACCTGTCCTTATCCCTGGCCATATGAATCCAGTCCACGCCCTCCCATCCTATAAGGGCCCAGTGAGTCTGCAACCATAGGGAAGGATTATGAAAAGTACAGAATGTGGCGCAGTTGGTTGAGGCACTGCGCTACAGCCGGTAGGCCGCGGACTCGATTCCCGATGGGGTCATTGGGATTTTTCATTGACATAATCCTTTGGGCCTCACTATGGCCCTGGGGTCGACTCAGCCTGTAACAGAAATGAGTACCAGGAATATTTCCTGGGGGATAAAGGCGGCCGGTGCGTAGAACTGACAACCTTACCACCTTCATGTGTCGATTGTCTTGAAATCTGGGAGCCTCAACCTCCTGGAACCCTCACGGACTGTCCAGGCCTGTAATGGGTTTGCTTTACCTTACCTTGACCTTAATTCACAGAATGTGTTCACTGTGACAAACTATGATTGGTACAGAAATGCAGACGGGCTATCCAGTCAGCAATCACACGGAGAATGATGCCAGAGGTGATGGTTGTACATGCGTCGATGACGCGTTCCTGCAAATGTGCAGAATTCTGAATTTTCTTCGCCTAAACCAACGCCCTCAAGTGACCCCACAGATAAAAATCTATGGGACAGAGATCGGAGTTCTACGCCGGCCACAACAAAGGACCTCGACATCTTATGAAACGACGAGGGAATCGCTGGTGCTGCCCCTATCTGTAATGCGCTTTTAACTCTATGTTTCCAGAGGTATAGGACATTCTGTATTTAAGATCTATTGTAATATTAACCTCCCATTTATACCCTGGTCTTCCAAGCGGTCTCTTTGTTTCACGTTCGCCCCCACCAGAAACCTCTGTGCAATTTTTCTTCTACCCTATTCTTGCCACATGCCCCGCCCATCTAGTCCTTCTTAATATGACTACCCGAATAATATTTGGCGTTGAGTATAAGTAACGAAGCTCCTCATGATTTTAAGCTGCTTGCATTACATGAAGCCTGACTACAAAGTGACTGCGTGGCATAACGTGGAGATCGGTTTAACAAGAATGAGTTTGGTCTGTTTTAATATTCTGTTTGTTTGGAGTGAGATGAACGACGAAGAGCCTAAGATTTATTGCCTGCGCCTAATCTCCTGACAGTGAAGCAGAAATTCTAATCGCTCGAGTTTGGAAGGGAAGGGAGTTTAATGCCTTATCGTGGGACAGATTGTCTTGGTCGTTTGCACGATTCGCACATTTTTTTTGTGGTGAAGGGCCTCGCAGCAGATGCTACGGACGCACCGCAGCCTTGAGTCTTATTGTGCAACCTTGTGATAAAGATGATTATTTCTTTCGTTTTTCCAAGTAATGGAGCACCGTTGGAATGAAATTGACAGGTGAAAACCGAAGAACTCTGAGAAAAAACCTGTCCCAGTGCCACTTTGTCCACCACAAATCCCACACGGACTGACCCGAGATCGAACTTGGACCTTCGCGGTGAGAGGCCGGCGACTAACCACCTGAGCCATGGTACGGCCCTTACAAAAGCGCTACAAAGAACACACTCTTAGCCTACTTTTAGTACTGTCAGGGGATTTACCTGGAAAGATAAAGGCAAATTTCAAAAGACATCAACAAAGGAAATTGCCTTTGGAATGCGTCGAAGGAGTCTAGCCACTGTACTGTTTAAGCACTGCAAATAAACTGTGTGAAATAATACACTGTGCTTGTAAATCGGCGTAATATCATCAATACTCTTCCGTAGTCTTATCAATATTGCTATCCTAAAGCCTGGCATCTTGTGAATTATAGACTTCCCAAGTCTTTTATAGTATTTTTACCTCTTTTCTATGTTGATGCGTTCTTCCAGTAAACAAAATTGATACGGTCATTTCTTTATCAAACTTATCCGTAGTTGTGGCCCAGCACCTTGACTGCCCATGTCACATGACCGACCGACCTTCCGTGTCTTTTACTAGACTCTGTGATTGAGGTTGTCTGTATGCATCCTGTGCCATATACCTTGTCAACATACTGCACGTGCAAGGGGGCATAGTTACCAGGTTTTGTACAAAACTGGACTACTCTTGTGCTTACGAAATGAACACTTGTAAAATTTTGAGGATTTCTATCTGCTGTTTGACATATAGACCTATATCGTTTGAAACCAAAACTGTAATTTGTTGTTAATTTGCTGAGTAAATTAATTCATTAAACTGTTTATAAAACACCGACAAAATACACTTCAATTTACTTTTATCATGTATCAAAAGACCCCTACATATGTTTCAGTTTATGCAAAAACCATCATCAGGGGGTTCAAAACTACATACGTTCTACATCCAATGTTATTTCTGCCCTTATAGTTGTGCAATATCTTAGTATGCAAGTTACATTCACTTATAAAATCAGAGTTTAAAACGTATATGAAAACACTGATTATAAAATCGTTAAAAATTCTTTAAAATTCGTGTCGAAATGGTAAAATGGTAAAATGCAGCAGTATGGATCACTGTATTTCATAAACAGTGAACTGTTAAATATGCACGGTGAGACTAATATAAAATTAATTCATTGAAATTCTGTGTATGATGTTGGGCCTGATCATGTGTTGAGAGTGCATCTGTCCTGAAGCTATTTACTCAATGTTCGCTATGGAAAAAAGAGTGTTATATACTACCATGCATGACGTGCGTTGAGATATGACTACACAGGGTTGCCTATGAACAGTGCTGCCTTCTGGTATGTGAGGCTGTTAAGTTTTGTAGATTTGTAACAAATTACTCAGAGTCATATTCCATCTGCATTAACTACGTTTATTTCTTCACAGCTACCGTATCGTACTTTCGAAAGGACACAAAGTTTCCCGTCTATAAAATCTGTCCGCTATTTCAAGCATCTTTTCACTTTGTTTCTACACCGTCTCATTTTAGGCGTCCCAGATGCTGCTGAAAGCAGAAGTAACAACATTTTGAAGACGATGGTCCTGCGACTGATAATGACTTTGGAAACGAAATACTTTTATTAATTTATACCAACAGAGTGTAAAATTTCGAATAATGTACGCTGTTTTATTAAAAATAATTTTCCTACCCAATTCCATTGTTCTGCCATATTCAGGGACTGAATATTATTAAATATATAACGATATTCAAGATTTTGCACTTTCACTTGTTATAAAAGTAAGAATATATAAAATAAATTAATTAAATAAGACATAATTCACGGTAGGACATTAGCAGTGTATAATTAACACTGACGTCTACGGACAGGTAATAGTCTCGATGTTGATTATGGTGGTAACGATTTACGAATCGAAAATGTTCTCCGTAATAAGATTTAAGGTCATTTCAGGGCTCTCGTACATCCCTTGAAAACTTAAATTCCAACTGGCCCACTCGATTCACAAGTCACACAGACGACTGCGTCTTTGGAAAGGCTAACGAGGTACACTTCTCTAATCACATTTCGCCAGGGCGCTACTTTGTGTGCATGTCGAATGACGTTTCAAATCCTGAATACTTAGATGTAACTCCTGAAGCTATAGACAATCACACCTTGTGTTAGATACTTTGGCTACACTTCAAAGTTTCCAGGCTTTTCGGAATGCGAGGGCTGTTTCCATATCGAAAAAAAAATTAAAATATTATCAAAATTCAAACGTATCGTTAGAGTTACTAACGTTTTGAGTGATTTTTCTCAGTATCCCTATGTTAAGGCTTTGAATAAGCAACGTTGACCTCCATAATAATACTTAAATAGGCCTTGTTAGGGCAGCCCTACGACTGCCAAAGCAATTTCAGCAGTCTTTGGATAAAGGCGTTGGTTCAGTAATATATAAATTTATCAGAAACCTTAATTTAGGAATTTATCATTATGCAATTTTGACACTGAAGAAGACATGATTACAGGTACAGTTTTGGGTTCAAATGTAAAAATACGTTTAAGAGAGAGTGGAAAATGTGTTGGCTCTCTTCAAGTCAGGACAAGGAAGGCGATGAGGAAAATGAAGCACCATCATGCGGTAGCTACAGCCTGTGAGCCTCATCACGTGGTAACTCCAACATCATCACGCGGTAACTCCAGCCTGTGAGCTTCATCGAGCTTCATCACGCGGTAACTCCAGCCTGTGAGCTTCATCGAGCTTCATCACGCGGTAACGCCAGCCTGTGAGCTTCATCGAGCTTCATCACGCGGTAACTCCAGCCTGTGAGCTTCATCGAGCTTCATCGCACGGTAACTCCAGCTTGTGAGCTTCATTGAGCTTCATCACACGGTAACTCCAGCTTGTGAGCTTCATCGAGCTTCATCACACGGTAACTCCAGCCTGTGAGCTTCATCGAGCTTCATCACACGGTAACTCCAGCTTGTTAGCTGCATTCCGGGAAACACATCAGGTTGCAGGCACCTGTGCAGCCCCCACAGTAGCCTGCAGAAGGTCATGCATGCAGGTGGGCAACTAGGTGCACAAATGAATAGCCACAGTTGTGTCAATTGCCGTAACAGACCTATTGGCCGATCATTCATGATTGTGTCAATCCCTTTCGGGCCATAAGAAGCAGGAGAGCTATGTGATTCAGTGTGACACCTCGAAAGGAAAGGAAATGACACCGAATACATTCTTGGGTCTGAAAGTTCATTTACTTGGATTTAATAAAGTTTAAATAGAACATGCATTAAGCAAAGTCAATATTGATCATATGTCTCATACTGCGCAGTATGTGTATCCAATTCAGGCACGTGTAGTGTAAAGATTACATCATACATGTAGCGTGATTTCTATTAGAAACGAGTATTAAAACATTAGCCGCTGACATCTTGTATTTCAGAGTGTAGGAGAAATAGACTTTGTAAATTCTAAACACTCTGAACTGATTTAAAATGTGACCTTACAAATTTCGGAGATTAAGCTATAATTATTTATCAGTTACCGCCATTACATCAAAACAGTTTGCCCAGCCGCCATGTGTGGTGTGTACAGAGAAGTGACGTTTTATCGCGGTGAAAAAGGAGCAAAAGAATCTGCATTGCGGTCTAGTGGGTAGCTAGAGTACTTCGGGTTCACGACGGTGCAGGATGAAATTCCTTCAGTCTGAAGAAGGCTGCAATACGTTGGTCCGAAATGTAAGTACGCATGTACTAAACTACACGGCGTCATATCGTGGAAGACCGTTATCTGGCAGGTTTACCCTAGCGGACATGTGAGCAAAGTTACGAAAATTACGTATATATTTGTATGACAAATACCCGCTTCGGTAGACACTGAAGGGTAAAACACTCTTTTACGAATTAAGAAAATTATAATGTATTTCTCTTGAGACAGCAATTGCTATATGTCAGTATTATTATTATTTACCTTTATGCGACAGTTATATACCTGAAGCAAACCATGTTTCTAAGGTACATAAAGTTGCAGATATTCTGTGGTTACAATATATGGTACTTTGCATGTAATGCTATTTACCATAATAAACTTTAATACATCAGTAACGTCCGAAGTACGTGTGCAGTGCCCAGTATGGTTGCTTTCTGTACTTTCTTTATGTCGTGCCTTCCATGGTTCCAGCGCCCCTATTATTACCATTGTCATCATCATCATCATCTTCATCATCATCATTCGGGTGAGCAACTCAAGAAGAATGAGATGGGCGGGGCATGTAGCACGTATGGGGTAGAGGAGAGGTGCATACAGGATTTTGGTGGGGAGACCTGAGGGAAGGAACTACTTGGAAGACCTAGGCGTAGATGGGTGGATAATATTAAAATGGATCTTCAAGAGGTGGGATGGGGGCATGGCCTGGATGGACCTGACTCAGCATAGGGACAGGTGGCAGGCTGTTGTGAATGCGGTAATGAACTTCTGGTTTCCATAAAATGCGGTGAATCTCTTCACTAGCTGAAGACCTGCTAGCTTCTCAAGATGGACCCGGCTCCATGGATTTTATTATTATTATTATTATTATTATTGAGCAAGTGTATATTTAACAATTTCCTGTGTGAAATATTAAAATCATACCAGCGTAACAACCCCTTTGCCCAGCCACACACTTTACGGCATCAGTTTTCATGTTATTCTAACAGAACCTCTCTCGCTTTGGTACCTTTTTATGTTAGAGTGGGTCAAGATACTCTCCGGGGATGTGAGGCTTATCCAGAGGGAATGGCGTTAAACCGCCACTAACTAAAGCCTTCGCCGCAAGTTACGTTGTTCTTTACAGCAGGTTCACAGTTCTTCAAATAAGTTAATCGACGCACCAAAGTCAGTTGAGCGGTTTGCAGCTGACGTACTGAGTGCTCTCGTACATTCGATTCACTCGCGGGTAATTTCCTCTGATAATGCATGGTGGCTTAATTTACCTTTCCTGCTCCTGATAACTAAGTTTAAATTCTATTTGACTTCGCAGAATCCACTATAAATTTACGAAGTACACGGCTTAGTCGAAATTGGATAAACGTTGCCGGCCAAATTTAGATAGTGAATTTTTAACATAATTGTTGATGAGCTGACGTAGCTGCAGAACTGACGTGTGTCGTACTTGGCGCCGAAGACAAAGTGATTCTGCTAAAACCAGGAACCAAAAAGATAACACAGAATGCAGGAATAGACAATACAGAATGTCACGCTGTATGCCATGCTATAATGCGAACGATATTCACAGCATCCGCGAGTTGCAAACTTTATGTCGGGATTTCTTATTCATTTTTCGCAGCTTGGCCACGGAAGTCCGAATTCCTTTCATGTGTGACTGGAAGTTACGTCAATTGATGTAGTTTCCGCGGCAAACCTTCGATATGCCCAAAGAATTTTGTTAAGCCAATGTATAACGCTGATATAAGTGGACTTCATTTAGTTCAGTCTCTAGATTGTGAGATTCATCACCGCGTGGACACAACCACTGCTGCGTCCAGCTGCACACTGCTATATACTGCTGTACGCTGCTGCATACTAGTACGCACTGCCACACACTGCCCACACAGCAAGATAAGAAGAGGCAGCGACAAACACAAGAAGGAAAAGAAAGAGAAAAAAAGTGTCTCTCTCCATTGCAGGTGTTGCTTGAGCCAATGTACACTAGGTCTTGCCAACAAAGAAAATGAAAACTTCAACAGCCAACAAACAGCAAGTTCCGATATACATTCACTTGTGTAGATCACATACAGCTTCAACAGCCAACAAACAGCAAGTTCCGATATACATTCACTTGTGTAGATCACACACAGCTTCAACAGCCAACAAACAGCAACTTCCGATATCCATTCACTTGTGTAGATCACACACAGCTTCAACAGCCAACAAACAGCAACTTCCGATATCCATTCACTTGTGTAGATCACACACAGCTTCAACAGCCAACAAACAGCAACTTCCGATATCCATTCACTTGTGTAGATCACATACAGCTTCAACAGCCAACAAACAGCAAGTTCCGATATCCATTCACTTGTGTAGATCACATACAGTTCGTCAGTGAGGTGCCTAGAGGGCTTGGACATCCAGGTTTTCTTCAAATTTTGAGCCCGAAATATTATAACAGTTTCATCAGATTTCGATTCTTGAAGAGAGGTGTGCCCTAATCGAATGGCCTAATTTTACCTTTCTCTTATTTAACACAAACGATGAATTTCCGCAATCTGAAGTTTATTTTCCCATCTTTGGAAGCTCTCTCCGCAGAAAGAGACACGGACCATGAACGGTTACATCACGTATGAACAGTTATTCTCGACAATAGAAACTAAACTGTTCGTCAGAGAGAGACGTTTTCTACTTTGCCGACGTAACTTTTTATTGTGTAAGATTTCAGATAAACTAAAATTAGGCTTATACAAGCGGCGTTAAACCAGAGTTTTCGAGACTAAAAATACCTGTGAATCCATCAAGGTTGACTCTGATGAAGATGAGAAAGCAATTCTCCGAATTTGTTGCTGTAACTGATCTTTGACGTGGCTGATCCTCCGATATAATTTTACTGCATAAAATGTAAAGGAAAATTATCCGTGTGCACTCCATGATGGCGTAACATCGGCACTAGATTGAGATGAGTGGGCACCTTCACGCTGGGGATAATTTGCCCCTGGAGAAAGGCCCTATATACTCGTTGAATAGCAGGCTGAGTGAGCCCCAGAGCCGGTCTCGACGTTTGCAAAAAGATACGTACAAATGCCTCGCCCTTTCTGGGAATCGAGCAACGATTCCTGTGTTGTGGAACACAGCCTAGTCACTATACGGGCAATACTAAGAAGATTATATTAAAACGTATTTACGAAAAGTGGCGAGTAAGTATCTGAGGAATTAGCTTCTACAAAACATGAAATTCCTTGATCCTGTGTTTAACTACGCAGTACTCAGGGAAGACGTTTTATAAATGAGTGCTGTGAAGCTATGTAGTTGGTTATGTGGTTACTTTGCTAGTCATCCTGTTACCGTATTAGCGTTTCAGTAAGTCATCAAGCTACTTGCTTAGATATGTGTTTCAGTTAATTACTTCGCATTCAGGCATGTCACTCCCATTGTTTCCCTTCCCTGCATCAGAGACCGCTTTTCTGCGTGCGGTCTAGTCTTCTACCCTGAAGGTGGAAGCAACATATTTCTTTACAAGACTACACGGCGTCATGTATAAAAAAAAGTGTAACCTTATTGTCACTCAGTTAATTGGTTGATTACATGTTTATTTTAGTTGCTTTTAAATGAATGAATTTCTTACTGAATTGCTCAGTCTCATTTTTATTTATGTAGTCCGTTTTTAAAGTAATTTCTTGGTCGATAAATTAATTAGATACAGCGTCGTCGGAAAATTATACAGACGCATATGGCGGTTTCTGGCATTGATAAATGCAGGCGTCAGTAAATTACTGAAATCTCTAATAACAGAATATATCACCATTTCAGTGCATCGCTTCCTAGTAATTATTTAGATTGTGTCACTTAATGTTCTGCATTTCTGTTTCTTGCAGAGGCATACGTATGTCCAGTGACGCACTTCAAATGCAACAACCACTTCTGCATTCCAGGCGACAATGTCTGTAACTTTGTTGACGACTGCGGAGACGGATCGGATGAGAACAAGTGTTGTAAGTGGCTTATATTTCGTGTTTCATTTAATTGGTATAGATGTTGTACCACTAGCGAACACCCCGCCAGTATATACTGTAGTTTATTTCCCTGCGTAAATATAACATCCGCCGATCCAGTGGCCGTGCGGTCTAAGGCGTGGGTCTACGGCCGCTCGCTTACTGGGATTGTGGGTTCGAATCCCGCCGGGGGCATGGATGTTTGTGTTGTGTTTGTTGTAAGGACGGTAGTATGGAACGTAAAGTGACATGAAGGACGAAAGGATTTAAACAGTACAAAAATGGATCAAAGGGGGAAAAACCCGGACAGGCAAAAAAAAAAAAATCCCACCGGGGGCATGGATGTTTGTCTCTTGTGAGTGTTGTGTGTTGTTGTCAGGTAGAGACCTCTGCGTCGAGCCGATCCCTCGCCCAGAGGAGTCCTACCGACTGCGGTGTGTCTCTCAGTGTGATCAAAAGAAATTACAAACCTCGACACTGAAACGGGTAAACCGGAGTAGGTAGAAGAGGACGACTAATATATATATATATATATATATAACATCCATTTGCATACACAATTTCATTAACCAGCAAGCCGAGTGCTGCACTTATAGCCACAAAAGAGTAGGTTTATAATCCTCCACGTAAAAAAAAAAAAATCTTTCTCAAAAATATGAAATTTTTCGCTATTTTGTCCGAAGTGCGTGACACCACTACGGGGTCTGGTAGTCAACTGAATAGAATGGCGTAATTATGGAATCGTTGCTAAGTGGACTATTTGACTGCATGATTGAACTGATTTGTATCGAGCAGTTTTCTTTAAAAACAAGCAAACAACTTTGCTCAGACTTTCTAAAAAATTTTTGTCAGACTTTGACCTCCTGTAAGGATTTGTTACTAATGAAAAAACTTAGGTCTTTCTTTCCGAAACGTGCACTGAGACTCCAATGGCTACGACCAGAATCTCGGTGAGAGTTTGAGTGTCAAAATCAAAGCCAGTACAGTCCCCATCTGTTTCTTAGACACCAGATAATTGACTTAGCCGATCCCGCTGGCCCCGCTGCCTAAGGCGTAGGTATACGGCTGCTCACTTGCTGGGATTGTGGGTTCGAACCCTGCCGGGGGCATGGATGTCTGTCTCTTGTGAGTGTTGTGTGTTTTCAGGTAGAGATCTCTACGACGTGCCGATCTGTCGTCCAGAGGAGCCCTACCGAGTGTGTGTGTGTGTGTCATTGAGTGTGATCAGGTGTAACAGTAAACCTCTACACCTACAATGAGTAGATAGAAGTTGTCAGACTAAGAAGAATTGACTATACATAGCGAATTTGTTACTCCAAATAATCTTGCGTATGTGTCACGTACGAAACATTCGCAGCAGATCAGGACTTCGGAACTCGCATAATGACAGTGTGGTATCAGTAAGACATTTGCGGTAAAAAAGGTTTTTGGGAAAAAGAAAATGGAGACCGGACTCTCTAATTTGGCGCCTTGTGAGGAATTCATGTTTCTGGATCTAAAAATATCTTGAAAGTCACGATTCGCTTGATGTCCATCGCAGTTTTTTGAGGGCCAATGTATTGTCTTCCCGAAACTAATCCTGCTATTTAATATCCGGACTCATTACTTATAGCAATCACTCGTTATGGACGTCTTAATTTACTTCCTTTTTATGGTCACAGTGACTGACAGTTATACTCGACAGTTGTAGAGACATAACGACCCTGCCACATTCCACACAATCACTCCAAGTTCTGACGGCTGTCGTCTGCTGATTGCCACACATTCTTCAATTTCGACCAGCCGGAACACCACATGGCTTTAGAGTGGCATTCCTATGGTCTCTTCTACATTTCACAACATTACAGTTATGCATTAATTTGTTGAAAAGAAGCAAATATTCTATGGGGTAATAATATTAAAATTTATCTTATATACATGGACAGAATTATCTTCAAACTTTATGTTGAACAATCCATGTGGCTTATTTAAGTAACTCATTTTTTCTAAACAATCCAACAGACTTTATCAAAATTGGTGTTTTGTTTATGACAAACGCGTTTCGTAGCTTATGTCTGCGTCATCATCACTGTTTCCTGCAAATTTTGTGGTTGTGACAAATTCATAATCTTGCGCGATATCTGTGCACTGTATTTACAAATGCTGGACCGCAATGTAGCAGGAGTTCCCTGACTGCGCTTGGAAAGGAACCAAACCGAATAACGTGTTGGATATGTGACAATAGGGTGAGATGAATTTGAAAATGCGATGTGGATATAAGTGGATCATTATGGTGCCCCGTTACGGGCTGTGTTGCTTGCTGTAACACGAGTGCGCCTGTTTGAGTTCTCCATGTTAAAACTTGACAGTGATCAAATTAAAAGTCTTCATATTTTCGGTCCTCTTAACAACGCTGGCGTTTATAATGTATCCTATGAAAATACATGCAATATATAACACAGGATAAGACTTAAAATATCCCTGTATACAAGACAAGCAATGTACATATAAACATAAAATTGAGGCGCGTTTACTTAACCATTGTCGCCATGAAAAAACAATAAGTATTACATATTCTGAGTGTGTGTCTGTAGCCTTAGTTACCCAGCATGCAAAGCGCATGCGCCGTATTATATTGTCATCTGTGGCCTGTCTGTCTGTACCATATTTTTTCACATTATCTCATAAACGGAACGATTTTCGGGGGAAAAAGTTTATTGAACGTAAAATGTGTGTTTTGATTTTTTTCCCCCCTGTAACTTTTGTCTGAAATATTTCCCATTCTAAGAAGAATTCAGCGAGATCTTATCATAAATGTACAAAAGGCTTCATGTAAGGTTCCCGTTATTCTTGTCAGATTTGAGTAAAACTTGAATTTTCTCAACAGAATTTAGAAAAATACTCGAATTTCAAATTTCACGAAAGTCCTTGCACTGGGAGCCTAGTTGTTCCATGCGGACGGCCGGACAGACATGACGAAGATAATAGCCGTTTTCCGCAATTTTGCGAAAGCGCCTAATGATTGACAGCGAGGATGAGTTATACTGTGTTGCCAGCAGTGCTGCTTATTAGCAAATATATGTGGCATTTGTTTTATTTACATTTTTAAGATTTGTATTCTTTTTTATATTTAGATTTTTATTATTAAGGCCGCATACCAGTAAACTATGGTTGGCGTATGAGTAGTGGTATGCCAACCATACTTGGAGAAAACATATCTTGGAAGATTTTAAGGAAACCTAGGGAGAGAAGATCTTTTCAAACCCACAACTGGAGACGACAGTTTTGCATGAAAATATTAATGATAATCGTGTTAGAGTAGCAAACAACAAAAATCTTGTTTTTAAAGGCGCACTGCTCCCGCTTCAAATCATTCATAAATAAACTTGTACCTCTCGTGATGGCGCGCGGTGGCGTAGTTGGATGAGGCACTACACTACAAACCGGAACGTCGCGGGTTCGATTCCCGATGGTGTCATTGGAATTAATTCCTTTACATAATCGTTTCGGTCGCACTATGGCCCTGGGGTCGACTCAGCCTCTAACAGAAATGAGTACCAGGAATATTTCCTGGGGGGTAAAGGCGGCCGTTGCTTAGGGCTGACAACCTTAACAGCTTCATGTGCCGATTGTCTACAAATCTGGGAGCCTCAACCTCCTGGACCCCTCAGGACCTGTCTAGGCCTGTAATGGGGTTGCTTTACCTTTTTATCTTTCGTGATGGGAAGACTTCCATTCAGGTGATCAGGTCTGGATAGAACAGGAGACGGCATTCAAGTATACCTGACCCAAGAGTTGTCTGTGATAATGATCACTGTCTGGTATTGCAAATGTTAGGGAAAGACTGTCTGTAAGTAACACACAAGTTTAACGTGGGTAGATTAAATTCCAAGAGCCTAAACTAGGTAGAAGTTAGAGAATAGTATAAGGTTAGAATCTCAAAGATATGTGAGGCTTTGGAGAAAATATATGTTAGCGCGGACACAAATAAGGCTTGGGAAAAATGTTAGAGAGAATACCATAATACTAGCTAAAGAGAATATAGGTCAGTACGAACAGAAGTAGCTTAAGCCAAGATTTCAAAACGATGTTTATAATTTGTAGACTAAAGAAGTGCGTTGAGTGGCATTGGTTACACAGATTAATGCAGATGATCTCAACAGTGTAGATGTTAAACACTAAACATTTCAGGAACAAAAGCGGGAATGCTTGAGACCTCAAATAATTGTGCTTGAAACACACAATAAGAACAACAATATTAGAGATCGTGTAGAGGCATAAATAAATTTCAGAAGGGCTACAAATCTAGGTCTAATTTATTAAAAAATGAGAAGTATGATTGATCAGCTTGCCGACTCTGTTTTAGAAATAGATGGAATAATCTTTTCTGTCAATTATCGAATACGTCTATATGTACATGGGAATAAGGTTATTAGGCAGTATGAAATATATACAGTTGAGCCAAAGTGCCCGTACGTATTGCTTTTAATTGTGATAAGGTTATGGAAAACTTGAATATATGTAAGTCAACAGATATTAATCAAATTCCAGCAGAATTATTTTAAGCAAGCAGTAGGAGAGTACTTTCTGTGATCCATTAACTTATTTCTACTTGCAATAATACATAATTGCCCGAATACTGAAAGGAGTCAATTATTGTATCTATTTATAAGAAGGGGTGGTAAAGGAGACCTTAACAATTATTGAGGAGTTTCACTCTTATTAGCCACGTACATAATGTTATCCAACGTTCTTCTGTTGAATTTAAAGCCACCCAGCTAAAGTTATTGGAAATCATCAGTGTGGATCTCGAAGTAAGAGATCACTACCATTACGTATTGTGCATTCGTCAGATACTTGACAAGAAAAGGAAATTCAAAATGGCAGTGTATCCGCTATTTATGGAACTCAAGAAGCCTATTATTCATTTATGAGGGAAGTTACTTATAACCTTCTCCTAGTGGCTTGTATGCCGATCCCAGTGGCCGTGCGGTCTAAGGCGTGGGTCTTCGGCCGCTCGCTTACTGGGATCGTGGGTTCGAATCCCACCGGGGGCATGGATGTCTGTCTGTTGTGAGTGTTGTGTGTTGTCAGGAAGAGGTCTCTGCGACGAGCTGGTCACTCGTCCAGAGGAGTCCTACCGACTGTGGTGTGTCTCAAATGTGTGTGACCATGAAACCTCGACGAAACGAGGAGGCCCAGGCCCATATAGGGCTGTCGAACCATAGAAAAAAAAAATTGGCTTGTATGCCCAACAAACTAATTACATTGATTAAATTGTGTGTAAATTAAATATATAATAAGGAGCGGATAGGCAAACATTTGTGTGATGCATATCATATGACGCAAGCAGATGCTTTACTGCAATTGCTTTTCAGCTTTGCTTTGGAATATGCCATTAGAATTGCCCAAGCAAACCAGGACGGAATGAAATTGAGACACATCAGGTTCTGGTCTGTGCTCATGATGCTAATTACTGGAGCGAAAAATACATCCTATGAATAAATAACACAGAAGCTTTATTAGTCGCCTATAAGGAGGTGGGTCTGGAAGTAAATGCTGAGAAAACTAAGTACATGGTCATGTCTCGTGAACAGAATACAGGGCAAAATCTCATAATAAGGATAACTGTTAAATGCATTGAAAATATGGCAAATTTAAAATATTTGGGAAAACACTCGAAAATTTTCGAACACAATAAATTCAAGGGATGCCTGCTGCCATTCATGGGACAGTCCTTGTGCATTCACAATTGCTCTCTAAGAATATAAAAATTATGTACAGAGAAATATAATTTCGGCCGTGGTTTTTGTGAGCGTTAACTTGGTCTCTCACATTATGGTAAGGTACGAGGCTAAGTCTTAAAAAACTGGATGCTGAGGAATTTTTTTCCTAAGAGATGGAGTTGAAGGAGACTGGAAAGGCTGCATAATTAGGAGCTTGATAATTCAAAATATTATAACGGTGATCAAATCGAGAAGAATGAGATGAGCGGGGCATGTGGCACGTGTGTGTTAGAGAGAAATACGTACTGGTTTTAGGTGGGGAAACCTGAAGGAAAGAGTATATTTGCAAACCCTAAGCGTAGATGAGAAGCTGATATTGAAACTAATCCTAAAGAGGATGGGAGGGCGCACTCTAGATTCATCTGGCGTAAGATGGGAACGAGAGGCGGATTCTTGTCAACACAACAATGAATTTTCGGGTTTCCTTAAAATGCGAATAATTTTCTAAATAAATAAAGAATTGTTGATTCTCCAGAGGAACTCCGCCCAATGGAGGTATTTATGTATTTATTTATGACTCACATAAAATAGGTATTTCAGCAATAACTGAAGAGTGTGTGTGTTTACTGTGCCATACGAATTGAATTTTCACACGTTGACATTATTTTAAATGGTCTCACACGTCACGCTGCAGGCAGGACTTCCCACTTGACAGCTGGCAGGGTAGCCGTCACTGTTGTTACAATTTATTCCAGTGATTGATGGTAGGCGTTTCAATTTATCACACTGCAGTTCATGTTAAGTTTTTTTTTCACTTTATTCAAAGAAGGTGCTGCAGTTGTTTGCTTCTGTGAGAACTTGCAATGTCTTCCTGAAGAGAAAAAAAAACGTATATTCTCTTTTAACGAGACAAGTGCTCAGCAAGTGGTGTCAGAATATTGTTACACATCTGTGAAAATTTATGTCTGAAGAAAAAGAAATAATTCTAAAAATTCTAATTGCTCCCGTAACAAACCACACACCAACCGTTACATCATTTAAGGCACTCAGTCTGTTTATTCCATTTGTTCTTACTTTCTTTGAATTTACCATTTAGCAAAAATTTGTCTTGCTTCATCATCTGCCTCGTAGATTTTGCGAACCATAGTTTTATGTTACGGACATAAATGTAGCATTATCATTTCGTGGTCGATGACGCAGACTCGCCTGTTTGCGGTGCAAGTGACGCCAGACAGTTTCGTGGATATATCTTTAGTCTATAATCTATTTATTTCGGTTCTAGTACATTCTAGAAGGTAACATGTTGCTGGAAACATTTTTAAGTATTTGCAAATTTTTTCAGGCGTTTAACTCGAGCAAACGGATACTTTTCTGAATTTACGATGACACTTGGGGAAGTAGTGACTGGGGTCATTGAGAATATTGACACTCTAGAATTTAGGTTAATTATAGTCTTAAAAGGGTTAAAGAAGTAAATAACTCACTGAGGAAAAGTTATTTTTAAACTAATAATCTCTCAGTTAATCAAGGTGTTTATCACGCTTTCAAGAACTCGCAAAATCATTATGTTCACTAAGATCCGCCACTGAACTGTACAATGAATCAGTTCAATACATACACTCTACACCATCATACTTTATGTGTTTTATATCAATTTTAATATTATTCTCACATTTACGTCTAAGTTTTCGAAGTGATCTCTACACTGAAATGTTTTACGTAACCTTGCATAATCTTCGTCCATCCCGCTCTGGATTTAATCAGCGTAAATAAATTAGATAAACAACATAATAAAGGAAATTTCTCACTATGTATTTTTCTTCATACTCCTATTGTTTCACTTTTTGATTACGTGTAATCCCTTCTTGTACTAAATAGTTAAGCCACACCATGATATGATCTTTATGGATACATAAAATTAACACAGACTCGGGCTATGGGGCGTTTTTTTAACAATAGATAACATATACCTCCAGAGGGAGTTACATTTTACCGACATCTCCTTATCGTTACAAATAGGAAGTGAAAATGTATATTTCATAGTTGAATCGTTTGTTTTGGAGAGGAAACTTGCATGCACTTTAGCCATCTGAGCTTCTTTCTCCATTCAACTGGATTTTTTCTGATCTTGTATTCTACAGCAGATAGGACGAAATGGTGTAATTTTTTTGCCTCCCATAATTTAAAAGGCCTAGAGAAAGTGATTGCATTACATGCTATTAATTTTATTGCATAATGTTTTCATGTGCGAATACAGACTGAAAATTAACAATAGCTATTAGTTTTAAACAATGTTAATTCTACGTGTCTGGTACAAAACAAACCATGAATACATTTATAGCAGACTGAATTGGTTGAGAACAATGCTGAGAAGAATATATGGACATCACACAGAACAAATAAATGTAGGATGGAAGAAAATACAAGACGATGAGGTCATTAATAGGTGTCTTTACCATATTTTATTGCAGTGAATAGAGGTTTCTATATGTGGAATAGATTTTTGGGACATGTAGCAAGGATTTCGTATGAGAATGTTTAGAAAATTTAATCTTAAATTCTCAGAGAAGACGCCGCTTCTAGTCTAAGTACACCAGTATTGTTAATTAAAGTTGTTAAAATTTAAAATTGACTCTACAGGAATTAATAAGTAAATAAGATGAAAGATTGTGGAAACGCACGGACATGGAATCCAGCGATGACAGTCCCGATTAAAGTTTGTGAAAACGCACGAAGAAGGAATCCAGCGATGACAGTCCCGATGAAAGTTGTGAAAACGCAGGGAGAAGGAATCCAGCGATGACAGTCCCGATAAAAGTTTGTGAAAATGGATGAAGAAGGAATCCAGCGATAACAGTCCCGATGAAAGTTTGTGAAAACGCACGGAGAAGGAATCCAGCGATGACCGTCCTGATGAAAGGTTGTGAAAACGCAGAGAGAAGGAATTCAGCGATGACAGCCCCGATGAAAGTTTGTGAAAATGGATGAAGAAGGAATCCAGCGATAACAGTCCCGATGAAAGTTTGTGAAAACGCACGGAGAAGGAATCCAGCGATGACCGTCCTGATGAAAGGTTGTGAAAACGCAGAGAGAAGGAATCCAGCGATGACAGTCCCGATGAAAGTTTGTGAAAACGCACGGAGAAGGAATCCAGCGAATAGTCCCGTGAATACCTATATGAAAATGAAAATGGATCATTATGAAATAGAATGCTACAGTATGGACTACGTTTGACAGTTCCTGGCGAGGTCCAGTGACGGAACGGTGTTAAAATTTCCGTTTCCATAAAAGAAACGAAATTTTTTGTCAAGCCCAGTTAAGGTCATCTCCTCAAGAAGGACTTTGTTTCTTCAAACCCTGTTCTTGAAGTTCAATTTTATTCATAGACCCTCATCTACCACCAGTTCTCCAAAGTGGTACTTTTCTTGAGGCTTTCCTACTGAAATATTTTATACACTTCTGATTTCTTCATTGCATCCTATATGTACAGCCAATCTCGCTGTCCTATGTATAATTTAGCTGCCGCTAACACAGAAATGTACATTCCTTTTTAAAAATTAATTGAAATTCTTGCGCAACTGAAAGACTGTCAGCTCCTTAAGAGGAGCCATAATCTGTGAAACTTCTTAATTAGTTTGTTATAGTTGCAACTGACAAAAAACCTGAGCTTAACTCAGTGTAAATTCAGCTTGCTTTTTTTTATTACCCTACTTAACGATGCTTTATAGAATACGCTGGTTACATATTTCCGAAACGGCTCCACGTTGGTTGATTGTTTTTATGTTACATAACCACACTATTTGGGCTAAAGACATTACGTGGCGTGAAATTGTTTGTGAAGATAACCGTGTGTGGTCAGCATATAAGGATAGGAAATGAATTGATTGTAGCTTATGTAAAGTTGTTGCCTGAAATTTGCTGAGAAAGAGGAGGAGAGCTCTCTGTCAGCTTATCTTGTGATTAGATTTTAGGCGCACTCGCAAAATTGTGAAAAGCAACTATTATTTTCGTCATGTCTGCCTGTCCGTCCGTCTATCCGTCTGTCCGCATGCAACAACTCGGATCCCAGTGCACGGATTTTCATAAAACCTGGTATTTGATGATTTTTCGAAAATCTGACGACATGATTGAAGTTTGGTTAAAATCTGACAACAATAACGGGTACTTTACATGAAGACCTATGTACATTTATGATAATATTTCGCTGAATTCTTCTTAGAATGACAAATGTTTTAGATAGACGCTGTAGAGAAAATCAAAACACACATTTTATATTCAATAAATATTTTCCGAAAATAGTGCTATTTATGAGATAATGTGGAAAACTGTGGTAGAGCCAGACAGGCAACAGATGACAATATAATACGACACAGAAAAGATGAGATTTGCACGCCGGATAACTAAGGTAAGGATACAGACACACACACACACACGTAATATATAATACTTATTTTTAAGATCAGTACGAAATATCGTTTAGCTTGACAAAGGTGCAAAGGGAAACCATTGTTGCATTTCCATGTCAAAACTGAACACTTTGTGTTGTTGAAAGCTACACTTATGCCAACACAGTAAAGACAGAATGTGTTGTTGCGTTTCCATATCAACAATGGTTACGTGAACGCGCCACAGTGTAACGTTATACGTACATTGTCTATGTTGCTGTTTTGAAGCCTGGCTATTTGTACTCGTGTGGCGCCATATTAATATAAATTTAACGTAGGCCTATTTCTGTTTCAGCTCACAGGAAGTGCTG
The DNA here is from genome assembly GCA_021186555.1 of Reticulitermes speratus. NCBI lineage: Eukaryota > Metazoa > Arthropoda > Insecta > Blattodea > Rhinotermitidae > Reticulitermes > Reticulitermes speratus. Next base: position 8,281,264 of record JAJKFL010000009.1, read on the forward strand.
GAATTTGGAATTCAAATGTAACAACGGAGAATGTATCAGACCTGGCTTTGTGTGTGATGGAACCCAGGACTGCAAGGATGGTTCGGATGAATCTGACTGTGGTCCAGGTGAGGACATAGTATTGTGACATGCAAGTGATATGCTTCATAACAGTCCGGTTTTAATACCTACGTGATAATCAAAGAGCTGCTTCTTATATTCTTAAGTTTGAGTAGGTTTTTTTTTGTGGTGAAGGGCCCCGCAGCAGATGCTACGGACTCATCGCAGCCTTAAGGCTTATTGTGCAACCCTGTGATGAAGATGATTAGTTTTTTCCGTTTATCCGTGTAATGGAGCACCAGTGGAATGAAATTGACAGGGGAAGTGCTGGGGGAAAACCTGTCCCAGTGCTACTTTGTCCACCACAAATCCCACGTGGACCGACCCGGGATCGAACCCGGGCCTCCGCGGTCAGAGGCCGGCGACTAACCGCCTGAGTCATGGCACGGCCGACTTGAGTAGGTTACTTTCGGCGTTAAACTTTCTATTTAATGGAAGTTGTTTTGCGAGAGCCGTGCTGATAAGAGCGGACGGACAGACAGACATGACGAAGCTAATAGGCGCTTTTCGCGACTATGCAAACGCGCCTAAAATATAATGGCCATTAACTTTCTAAATTGGCGTCCATGAAAATGAGAGCAAATTGAAACATGTGTCACGAATATGTGTCACGGATTTAACAAGAAACGCGGAACAAAATAGTGAAGCAGATTGACAAAACTCTTTACTTAAATATGTGTGACGTGCAAAGGGACGCACGATGTGGAAGTTTTTGCCTCAGTTAATCTTGGCAACACTGAGCAATGTTCTTTACTGGCTTGCTATTTCTAAGTTCTTTGCAAGAAGTGCATTATGTGAACTCTCTGTCTGAACGTCCGACCGACCGCTGCTCCGTGTTTCATCCCAGGCAATACTGTACCAATAATCTAAGCACAGTCCCCCCAGGGTTTCCTGAGCCCTGGCTCCGGTAGCAGCGCGTCACGTAGCAAATCCCTGAGCACACGGACGAGTGTAGCGTTGTTGTCAAATCTGCAGTTCGGCATCACTTTCGGTCTTACAGCACAAAACATACAACTGCAAACGCGCTTTGCTAATTTGTGACTGCTACATAATATTGTTTGGAGACACACGAAACTGTGTGCCGATACGAAGGATTATCAGAATCCGCCACGACGGGGAGATCAGAAACCAGAACTCTTCTTATGAAACTGAATTCCTCTGAATAAAAAGAATGCTCATTACACTTTTCGTAACTGCACACCACTTGACCCTATCCTGAGCCAGATGAATACAATCCAAATTTCGGAAGTAGTTCATCATGACGAGGACAGGGATGGTCCTTGAAATGTTGGTCTACTCGCTATTCATCCACACGACGCATTTGCCAGCCCGAGAATATTTTATTGAAGAATCCAAATACTTGCACCTTACTTACAAAAGATAGACTCAATTCTATAGTGACCTCCAGTAATTGCTTAGGACTCCCGAATTGTCACCTCTCTTTGGGGATTTAAACTCAAATTGCAAAAGAGTTTCATATTTCCCATATAAGTATTTTACTCAGCGAAAAATGAATACTTGACTTCTGTTTTAAATCCATTTCTTCCGTTGCACTCCTGGAGTCCTAAGGGTCTGCACAGGCCTGTATAGGGATTGCTTTACCTTTTTCCTTCCGTCGCATTCCATATCAAAACGTTTCAAACTATAATATTCAAACTATATACCTTCACTGAACCATATAACACAGTTTTTTATATACATTATTTCCGTAGTCAATCCGAATTCTTTTGTCCCTTCACGGCGTCACTTTCAAGGGTCCCATAGAAAACAATTGATTACTGTTAGATTAATCAGTCTGTAGCCAATCATAATACAGGTAAAGCAATCCCTGTACAGACCTGGAAAGGCCCTGAAGCTTCCATGAGGTCAAGACAATCGGCACATGAAGGTGTAAGGTTGTCAGCTCTACGCACCGGCCTTCTTTACCCCCAAGGAAATATTGCTGGTACTCATTTCTTTTAGAGGCTGAGTCGACCCCAGGGTCGTAGTGTGGCCGGAAGGATTAGGTCAATGAAAAATTCCAATGACCCCATAGGGAATCAATCCCGCGACCCTCCGGCTTGTAGCGCAGTGTCTCAACCAACTGCGCCACCGCGTGCCACAACCAATCGTAGTAAGTTCTATGGGACCCTTGAAAATGACCTTAATTGGCTACATGTAAATACCATGGACAATTAATTTGTTGTGTAGTGACCTTTGGCAGAACTGGAAACAACGTGATGAATACTTAGGTAAGGGGTAAAGCAATCCCATTACAGGCCTGGACAGACCCTTAGGGCTCCAGGAGGTTGAGGCTCCCAGAATATTTAGACAATCGGGACATGTAGGTGACAAGGCTGCAGCCCTACACACCGGCCGCCTTTACCCCCCCCCCCTCCCTCCCAAGAAATGTTCCTGGTACTCATTTCTGTTAGAGGCATAGTCGACCCCAGGGCCATAGTGCGGCCGGAAGGATTAGAATACTTATGTAAGACATGTTTATCTAATCCTTTGAATATTAAAGACGAGTTGTCTCATTCAGACTGGGCCTACGTTGTGATTTCCACATTCACATAGAAAGGTGAGCTTCTCTACAGTGTGTGTGTTGGTGTGTTCGCAGAGATGTTCGTGGTGTGTGGTGACGGCTCGCGGGTGCACCGCTACTATTGGTGTGACGGCTGGCCAGACTGCCCTGACAACCACGCCGATGAGCTGAACTGTAAGTGACCGCCTCTTCTGCAGGCGCAGTGCAAGTCTGCGGCAACAAGCAAAGCACAACACTGACGCTTGCTTTATGCTGCACGATATTAAGCTTGTCCTCCAAAAACCTCGCATCCTTGAACCACGATGTGTGATGTGTCAGTGCGTCATTGCGTTTGTGGGATTGCTTTTTCAACAGATGGGTCTCTTATCTGTGCGTCACAGCGTCATTCTCATTACAATGATTGCGTAATCGTAGAATCCTCGACAGGCCTAGTTCGATTCCAGGCTTGTGAATTGAATATAAGAGAAGACAGAATGAATGTGTGTGGAAAATGGGGTTCAGGATCTGACTTCAGCAGTGAAGTTGGCGACGATTCGACTCGCTCACACCATGGTCCCGTGTTTTGTTACATACCGTAGTAATACGGTAATACGATTACCGTTTATCATCCAACTCAGCGATTCCCAAAGTGTGGTCCGCAGATCCCAAGCGATCCGCAACCAGTTCCCAGGGGATTCGTGGATAAATTTCTGTAATGGCTACTTTGAAGTTGACTTATTTTTTAATTAAAGGAATAATGTTTTGTTAAAAATAATCGCGGAACTGTTTGATTGGCGATGTGTTTATTTGGTATGACCGTTAGAATATGTAATTAAGAAATCCCCTGTACGCACGAAGCGAACGACAGTCATCTTAATTAAGGTCAAATCATGCATTGCATTGTTACGTATGCTACTGGTATGTATTCGTAGCTATCTAAAATCAGTTCTGAGGTATACATTTTTAATTCTGGATGCCTATCATTGGGACACTGTATATTTACGTGGGCAAGGATGTGAGGATCCGTGATTATTTATCGAAGCCAAAAGGAGTCCGCGAGCAAATATTTTGGGAAATAATGAGCACACTGAGGGTAGTTCGGGAATCGAACCCTGCACCCTGCAACATATACTCTGCGTTGCAGGGTGCAGGGTTCGATTCCCGAACTACGCAGCATATGCGTCAGCCAATTATGGCCATTATTGTGCAACTCTTTGGGTATTTTTTCTATGTCTTTTTCTTGTGTAAAAGTTTCCATGAAAAACATACGTCCTGTAATTTAAATCCCGGCGTTCCTCACATTACACCTAGAATTAACGTACGAGCAAAGGAATTAAATGATTTTTTTTTCCATTGCTGAAAATTAACGTGTTTGTGCCACCAGATCCGCGTGGCACGCGAAAGTCGACTAGAAGGCAAACGGGGCGTAACATGGATCAGTGACAAGGCATACGTGATCACGTGACTACCACGCGCGTGCTTCGTAACAAACCACAGAGTTCATTCATTCTGCAGTCTGTGTTACGACAGGTCCATAGCCTCTTCCAAAGCGAGTTCTCCACAGAGAGCGATCTAGTGCTTCCTCTTTCAATTTCCAGTAACTTCTCTTTTCCTTAAGGTCATCCAGTAGCTGCTTACGCGATAACGCAACGCGCTTCACGCATCCGTGAATGCGTGTTTCTTGAAAGCCACGACTTTAATATTAATAGATTTAATGACGTTTCCAGCTCTGCGTTCGCACGGCCTCATTCATTGGATGCCAGGGAATCTTCACTCATGGGTAAAATGGCTGAGGAATGAAGCTAACCACTTACCCCCATCTAGTGTAACGATTAACAAAGAGCGGAGCCATACAGCCAGTCCCTCCTACGCCTTCATGGCCTGCACAGGGAAACTTTGCGCTTACCGGACACAAAAATCGGTCTGAAGACTGACTATCCTTATAGAGAATTTTCGTAGTTTTTCTCAGTTTTTTTTTTTAAATTATAGGAGCTTTATTTTCAATTTTTCCAACAAGTATAAACAAAAGATCTACATTTTTCAAGCCGTGCCATATACCAGCTTCTGGAGCCTCTACTGGGGGGCCGGAGCCTCCCCTGGCATTTAATATAACAATGACAACTGATAAGTATTAAGAGTAGTGAAAATTAACAAAATAGCATTAAAAAACACTACCTGACAAAAACACTACCTGACGTTTTTCTCAGTCTTTCTATGTAAATAGTATCTCAAAGCAGTAGGCCACGACTGCATGTTTCTACATTTTTCAATTCCCTACTCATTAACGTTATCACTGAACGCTATGCAGCCTACGGTGTTAAACACCTTAGGCTGCATTCAGAAGTCACAAACATGTAAGTAAAGGAAACAGAATCACTACTGGCAGCATGATCATCGTTCAACTAGACAAGAACTCTCCGCCTTTGGTAGAACCTGACAGTTCATCGCCGTATTTACAAGAGTCTGCCTCGAAGCTTTATAGACTTCAGTACTGACAACGACCGTTAAATAACTTCCAAAAAAGAACTTGCCACCGGACCATATATAGGCCACATTAATCCAGTCCGTCCACATAAATACCTTTTAGATCAATTCCAAATCTTCAAGCGGTGTCCCCTCGTCCGGATATTCGACCAAAACTGACACGCCTCTTCGTCATGTCGACACCAGACGCGCGCCTTGCCACTGTCACTGTCAGTGAGTCTGGTGTGTAGCAATTCCTGGCCTTCCGTGTTCCAAATCTTCCGCTCTCATAGGAGTAGCTTGTGGGGAGAAGGGACACAAATGCCCCTTCAATATTTTTTCTATCTAAAAATAATTTATTTTTACTTCTCTATTTAAGAGGTGCAAATAAAAAAAAAATTGGAGTGACAGTGGGGGCGGGGGGAAGTGATGTGTATTTATTAAGAGATCTGGTTCAAATGAATATTCCACCTCTCTCCGACTTGACTCCCTAAATTAAAGTTCCTAATACCCATTGTCCCCCGTCCCCGCAATGTTATTAGCCAAGTTACGCCTATGACTGCTCCTTTACTTTACTCAGGTCGTTCCAAAAATCAGCCTTATTTCGAGGCGTTGTGTAACATTTCATGACATGCTGGTTAATTCAGAGCGAACACCCGTCCATCCGCATCCCCCCCCCCCCCAGAACGAAAGACTGTACCGTGTAGTCCTCAACGACTACTGATTCACGCCACGCTGCGATGGCAAACCTAAAATTTTATGGGCATATTAGAGTATAATGCTGTCTTATAGTGCTGCATATCACCGTGTGTTTTACTGTACAATCAATAGTAATCAAATCAACACATGCACTTCCAAGAAGTATTTAAATACCATCAAACATAAATAATGTATACTATATACTTTGTTGTGGCAACGTGTTTCGACCTAATTCCGTCATCGTCAGGCCATTAATATAAAACACAACGGGATGATAAACATAAAACATACACTTCAGTGAGGCGTACCCCTACAAACTACCTGCTACATGTTTCGGCCGCTGTACATGCCATTCTGAAGGAGCATCAACAAATCAGTAAACCAAAGAAGAAGATGCACTGATAAAAGTGATATTTATAACTTAAAATACAAAGTGCTTTCATAAATGTAAAATATACTGGTATATAACTACAAACCATAAAAAAAACTCAATTTTGAAAACATTTAAGCACATGCCATTTTAATTTTTGCTCTCAGGTTTACTTATATTTTAGCACATTATTCTACAAATTTTTGTGTCTGTACTGTTTACACGTGTGAATGCACGTTGTGTTTTGTGTTATAAGTAGCGCTGTGTCCGTGTAACTTCTTCTTTTAATTCATTTACTTGTCGGCACTCCTTGACACTTTCGCCCTCTGTGGACTAGTGGTTACCCACTGGTGCTCGCCACTGGACCCAAGGTTCGCGGGTTCGATCCCGACCGAGGTCGATGGATTTTTAAGGGTGATAAAAATCCGGAGCACCACTTCCTTCGGAGGGGAAGTAAAGCCGTCGGTAAAAGAACCTTACGGGCATGAATAGAACTAGTAATGCTCGTAAGCAAAATTCAGCGGCCATTTCTCACCCAAGTCTCCTGACTGCCTGCCAGATAGCTCTGGCAGTCAGATCAGGATTGAGTTGAACTTGTGCGGTCAGTGGGCTGGTCACTCACTACATCAACAACAACAACTCCTTGACACTGGCCTGGACAGCGTCGGAAACAAGTAGGACGTAGATTGTGGCGATAGTGCATTTTTTGGTTTAATTTCTATTGATTATAATACTACCTACTTTTGAAATAGAATGGAACAATGTGACATTTTACCACACCCAAAACATCTGCTTGACAAGGATTCGCCGGCACGAAATATTGTCATTAAATGGAGTACGTGATCAGAAACAGGTTTTTTTTTTATGAAGGGCCCTCGCACCACAGCCTTAAGGCTTTTTGTGCAACCCCAATGAAGATGAGCAATTTTTTACCAATTTTTACAATTAATGGAGCACCGGTGGAATGAAATCGACAGGGGAAAACCGACAACTCGGAGAAAAACCTGTCCCAGTGCCACTTTGTCCACCACAAATCTCACATGGACTTGACCTGGGACCGAACCCCGTGCCTCCGTAGTGAGAGGCCGGCGACTAACCGCCTGAGCCATGGCACAGGTTCCTAATCGCAGTCTTCATTCTTGCTTTGTTATTGGGACGTCCCGGGCTCGAATTCGGACCCAAAGTCTGGTGTCCTTCAGCCAAATGCTGGGGTAGAACTATGACATTACCACTAGCCAATTCCTTCTGAGGAATTTACCATTATGTAAGAAAGAATGAGAAAAAGATTTGACAATATTGCACAGTAGAAGTGAGTAGGTATGATGTGCAATGATAATTATTTTGGTATGAAAGGGAAACAGAGAAAGTAAGGAAAGAAATTAAAGTTTCCTGTTACGCTTGCAGTAGGAGGCAGGGTGTGCCCCAGGCATGATGAGTAGGATAAACAGGAAATGAGAAACCAATTTTCTGAAGTCAACTGCGGTCAATAATTGTCTTAAAAGGCTGAAACTTTGTGGTTGTGGCAACAGTAAATTCAGTCTATTGAGTTTAAGCACAGTTCAACGCACTAACTGCCTACTGGTTAATACAGCTTTGCTAGAGGCTGACTGTTGACAATCGAGATAATTTATGTGTGCTTCAGGTACAGAGCAGACAGGCGATTTCCTATCTGTAGGTACTTCAAAGGTATTAGAGTAGCGGGTAATTAACTGTAGCATGCAATGACCATTTAGCTGTTCATTATCACGACATTAGTTCCTAATTTAGTCACTTGACAACATTGTTTTCATTCCTGTAAACAGTCATACCTAATACATCCCTTTGCAGTGGACACTGTAATAACTACAACGAGTGCATTAATAATAATAATAATAATAATAATAATTCTTGGCTCAACAGCCCTGTGTGGGCCTGGGCCTCCTCTTGCCGAGGTTACTAAGTCATGCGCATTCATGGCAGCTGGTGACCGGCCAGCTAGTGTTCTATCGATCCTGATGTGCACGCCAGAGCCATCTGGCAGGCAGTCAGGAGACTTGGATGAGAAATGGAAGCAATTTGGCTTACGCAACATTTTTATTCATGCCCGTAAGGTTCTTTTACATGCCATAAATCTACGACATGGGACCGACGGCTTTACTTCCCCTCCGAAGGAAGTGGTGCTCCGGATTTTTATCATCCTTAAAAATCCATCGACCTCGGTCGGGATCGAACCCGCGAACCTTGGGTCCAGTGGCGAGCACGCTAACCACTAGTCCACCGAGGTCGACAACGAGTGCATTAGCCTTTCAAAATCCAGTATTTACTTTATGTACCACCTGACTTAATATTCAAAAATTTCTGCATTCTATCCAGTGCAATTATGTGTTTTGTACGTATCTCAGAACAAACAGCGATTTTAGGTCTATACGATATTAACTGATTGGTTTTTATAACCGAAACGAAGAGTGTTTACTGTGCGGTACGAACTGAGTCTTTAAATAAAACAGATTAGTTTACGTTTCGTCCTTAAGGGGTTAATAACGAAAGCATTATATGTACTGGAACTGTATTTACACTTAAAACCTGCCAAACCTAAGGATAAATTTAATCATTTTAAATTTATGCCGAATACTAAACTATTAATTATTGTTACTTTCGCCACCATTTACGCTTTTTAAAGCTCTCTGTCTTTTTCCCCGTCTCTGTGACTAGTATGCCACGTGTATCATGTGTAGTTAGTGGACTGAAAGTGAGTATCAAATAAATGAAATAAGTATTTCAACTTACGAATTTTAATGATCAGTGGAAAGTAAAAACCGCAAAGGCCTATGGTAAATGAAATAACCAGACTGAACCACTTACGACTGTTTGATAACCATTCACATAACCATAGCAAAGAAGTAGTGTTTATCACTGTGTCAACACAGAAAACTTAAAAATAGTACAGGAACAAACAAGTATATTTCCAACTAATTGAAAAATATTTAGTTTTTGCTGCTACACGTTTCGGCTTCAAAACGTAGCCGTCCTAAATGGGGTATAGTATTTGAGAATATACGCAGCATGTTATGCAAAGTACAGGAAAAGAGAATAAAGTGCAAGTAGGCGGACAAGAAAACGATACACTGGGAGACCAAGATAAAGATATTTAGCCGTATGTGTGTTTAATAAAATTTTGCTGTTTTCATGCAATGCGGCCATTTATGGCGGTGAACGACTAACATATGTCGTCTGTAGTGATTTATATAGAGTTTTCCGGCCGATCTGTGCTAGATTTAAATTCTGTAGGTCTCTTTAAAGATATTAGATTTATACCACTGCTTCGTATATAGTATATATATATACTACATGTATACAGAACACACAGGCTGTCCATTTTATCATATCCCTGAGCACCCGAACTCTATCTCACAGGACGGCTGAATCCGCCAGCCAGCTAAAACAGACTCAAAATGTCCGCCGGATGCTTGCGTCCTTTGCGATGAAGCTCTCAAGATAGCTGCCGTATTCAGGGGCACGATAAACTGGGCAGTATGTGTGTGGGGTGGAAGGGAGGGTGGTTGTGTGGTTTCCTTCAGGGCGGTTACCCTGATACTTCATCCAAAGTCGGGCTGCGCTTGGATTACAAACTCAAAATTAGCAAAGTAGTGTATACCGTAGTGTTTCCTATAGCAATACAACGCCAGTCAGCACACCCACATGATATCGCGAATGGAAATTAAACTTTTGGATTGTGGGGAATATGTCCTGTGCAAATAATCACAGACTTATGTCTTAGGATGGAATAAATAATTGAAGTACCAAATGTGAGTAATTTCACATGGGAACCCTGCATTCTCCGTCTTCCTAGGTTGCCTTTAACTAACCAACTAACTCCATGCAGCACAGTCCTTCTTGAGAAGCTAACAGGTCCTCGCCTAGTCAAGAAATTCCCCGCGTTTTATGGAACCCGAAGGTTCATTACCGCACTCACAAGAGCCCGCCACCTGTCCCTATCCTGAGCCATATCAATCCAGCCCATGCCCCCCATCCCACTTCTTGAAGATCCATTTCAATATTATCCTCCCATCTACGCCTGGGTCCTTCAAGTGGTCTCCTTCCCTCAGGTCTCCCCACCATAACCCTGTATGCACCTCTCCCCTCCCCCATACGTGCTACATGCCCCGTCCACCTCATTCTTGGCTAGGTTGCCTTTACCGCGTAGAAAACGGGTCGGCTATTTATGCTATTTGCGGGCCGCGTGGAACTTTCAAATTCATAATGCGCGCAGCTTGAGCATGATACGCCGATAACAGGATAAATAAGAGTTTTTGACAACGACATGAGCGATGATGATACAGCAGATATACAGGGTGTTTCAGGAGGAATCTGCCTTACTTCAGGAAAACGTTTCTTACGTTAAATTACATTCATATATCAATGTATTCAATTTATTATACCAATCAAATGCACATTATTAGTTACATATGAGTGTTAAACACGTAGCTCCGACATGTTTCTGTACGAACGTACCTTCTTCAGGGAGCGCAATATGCCAGGTTTTAAACCAGTTACCAGTGGTAAGTTATTATTTACAAGGTTCCACAGTCTGTAGTAGGCTCCATTGTTGATGTCATTAACATGGCATGTTGACTTAGCGAGAAATAACGTGTTACTGTCATGTTTAGCATCATGTTCAGTTAGTGACAGCGTGCTGCTTAAGATGGTAGCGCATTCACTTATGTGTTTTCTTTATTACGTTCCACCTGTTTCAGTTCATGAATCAAACCTTCTCAGCTCTAATACCTAGCGTCAGTAATCGGCCCTGCCATGGCTCAGGAGGTTAGTCGCCGGCCTCTCACCACGGAGGCCCGGGTTCGATCCTGGGTCAAGTCCATGTGAGATTTGTGGTGGACAAAGTGGCACTGGGACAGGTTTTTCTCCGAGTTGTCGGTTTTCCCCTGTCGATTTCATTCCACTGGTTCTCCATTAATTGTAAAAATTGGTAAAAAAAACTGCTCATCCATCTATCATCATCATTGGGGTTGCACAAAAAGCCTTAAGGCTGTGGTGCAAGGGCCCTTCATCACAAACGAAAAAAAAAAAACCTAGCGTCAGTAGGCCCCACGATATGAGGATCGAAGGCCGCATACGTCTCGCGGGTCTCGGTTTACAGACCCATAGACGTGCTGTTAAGTTACCTCCGATCCACCGCACAAAAGGGAAGTTGAGAAGAACGTAATTAGCTGTAGTAGCCCAAAACTAAGTGTCAGATGCCTGTAAAATGAGATTTGCCTGCGGGGAGGAACGACGGAAACGAGGTGAAATGTTAGACTTCTTTTGCAGGAGTTAGAAGACGGTCGGTGGTAGGTTGTTAATATCCTTGGGTGGAGCATACTTAAAGGACGGAATCTACTTCTATTTTATTCTGGTAATGTGGTGTTTTACTGTTTCCAGGCTGTATTTTATTATGCGTCTTTTTGCTCGATATGTACAGAATGAAGGCATAATAAGAAGGTTGTATCTGCCTCCCAGTGTAGCTACAGAATGCACAGTAAGAGATTTCGTAAATTGTGGCCTGTAACTCGGTAATGTTACTGTGCACATATTGAAGATGAAGATGACGCTGGTGGAAGTGCAGCAATCAAGAGAAAATTGGAAATACATAAAACGTTTTGTCGGAAAAGTTGAACGGAAATTGCCGCCTAGAAGATCTGAGCCTATTCATTCATTCATTCTATTGTATGTCTTACGACAGGTCCGTAGCCTCTAACAAAGCGAGTTCTCCACAGAGCGCGATCTAGTGCTTCCTCCATCAATTTCCAGTATCCTCTCTTTTCCTTAAGGTCATCCAGTAGCTGCTTACGTCTTCTTCCTCCTCTTTCCGTCGCTTCCATCCTCCGTTCTATCACTCCTTCAATCACATGTTTCAGAAGGCAGTTTCTACGCAAGATGTGACCAATCCAGTTAGCCTTTCTTCTTTTTATTGTATGTACGATATTCCTCTCCTCCTTGACTCTGTGTAATACTTCTTCATTTCTCACACGATCGGTCCAACTGATCTTCTCCATCCTTCTCCAGCACCACATTTCAAAACTTTCCAGATACTTCTAATCTACTTTCCGAAGTGTCCACGTTTCAGCACCATACAAAGCTATGCTCCAGATGTAGCGCTTTACTAGTTTCTTCCTTACATTTAAGTCCAATTTGCTGGTGAAAAGTGTCTTCTTCTTGTTGAGTGCTGCTTTTGCCATGGCAATCATAGATTTAATTTCCATGGCAAAAGCAGCATTCAACAAGAAGAAGGCTCTTTTCACCAGCCTGAGCCTATATGGAGAATAATACTAACAAGATTCTTACAGGAAAACGATGTGGGTTATGGACTTCATTTGTTTGTATCAGTATATGGACCAGTGATTGGTTTTACTAAGCTGTCGGTTTCCATGAACACAGATGTTTCGTGACTGAGTAACTACTTGCTTCTGCTTATTAGATGTACATCTACAGACATAATCTTTCTTAGGTGTTCAATCTCTAGCCTCCTGTCTATAAATGTTGTTAATACACACGTAACAGAGACCAGTGTGCACGTGTCTTGTGTGAGTCCTATCCAAATTCTTCTCCCTACAACACCTCAAATTTTAGTTGTATCTAACAAGGTACTACATGTATGTATAATGTAACATCGAGGCTCATTCTAATCTTTTCGTCCTGATGTGTTCACTTAATTTGCACTGTTGTAATTATTCTGGGCCTTATGCATCAAAATGTTTTATTATTTTTGTGTATTCTGTATTTAAGATGAAAACTTGTAAGACCAGTAAGCGGGAATATCAACAGCATATTAATTAATGTCAGATCCTGTTTTGTGGAAAGTGTTGATGTGAAATATTTTAAGAGATTAGACGGATTTAATCAATTATGAAGCAATAAACATCAAATATAATTTGTCTGTATTCTTACCTTAGTTATCCAGCATGCAAATCGCATCTTCTCTGCGCCGTATTATATTTCCATCTGTGGCCTGTCCGGCTGTACCTCATTTCTCCACATTATCTCATAAACGGCACGATTTTCGGAAAAATTTTTGAACATAAAATGTGTGTTTTGATTGTCTCTACACTGTTTGTCTAAAAACATCTTATTGTAAAAATAATTCAGTGAGATATGATCATAAATGTACATAGGTCTTCATGTAAAGTACCCGTTATTCTTGTCAGATTTTAATGAAACATGAATTTTCAGATTTTCGAAAAATTCTTAAATATTAAATTTCATGAAAATTCATTCAGTGGGAGCTGAGTTGTTCCATGCGGACAGACGGACAGACATGACAAAAACTAATAGCCGCGTTTCCCAATTTTGCGAACGCGCCTCATGACAGAATATTATGTGGCACACTGGAAACAAGGCATTTATTTAGATGGACGACGTGCTTTTGAATGTTGATCAGCCTTTGAATCCGAATTCATTGTTTTATTAGGCCCAGTTCGTACCGCGCAGTAAACACTCTCCATCTCGGTCATCAAATCCAATCAGTTAATGCTGTATAGGTAAAAAGCCGTTTTTTGTTCCTAGATCCATACAAAACACAAAAATACACTGTGTGAGCAGAATGTAGAACGTTTTAATGATTTACCTGATGGTACAAAAGTAAACCCTAACCTTTAAAAGGTTAAAACAATGAAATAACCTGGCAAATGTATATATTTTCCATGCTCCAAAATTATCATACATCTAGTATCATCACACAACGGGTTATTTGGTGATAATGGTTATTTGGCATTATTGAAGTAATAGGCTGCCTATTAAGGCACAGTCAACTCTAAGGTCAAGACAGATATGGGGAGATAATGTTAAGACAAATCTTAAGGGATAAGATTATGTGGGTGAAAAATGAATGAAATTGAATAAGGGACGTTTCCATTTCAGGGTGTGGATATGACTGATATTGAAACTTTAAAATCATGTTGAGAGAGAATTTAGTAGTCAAACACTTCATTTTATAAAAGGACATCTTGATGCTTTGTTAAATTGGCTATTATTTGTTTATTTGTAGTTTATTTAACGACGTTTACAGTAACTCAGACTATATGTCATTGAACGCTTTGATAACAGTGAATAATTATATGGGAAAATGTTTGAAAAAGTGATAGTCGCTTAATTTTAAGATTCTAACTCCATATTTGCCACGTTGTACTAAACAAAACCACAAAAATCTCTCGGAAGTCATTGTCCCAGCCGAGATTGGAAGAATGCGGCTCCTAAATAACAGTAAGAAGTTTTCACGTTGTATTCACCGTGCATCTTGATGACTAATTAAAAGTTTTAGACACCAACATATGCACTATATTCTCATAAGTAAGTCAATTGCCCCTACATATGTTTCGGTTTTTAACAAGCCATCCTCAGGGGGTCAAAGTTTTACGTATGCTTTGCATCTATTAGTTCAATTTTTAAACCACTTGTACCTCCACATAGAATACAATAAATCTTAATTCCCAATAGATTACGGTATTATTACTTCCAGCTGTCGAATTATGTAAAATCCAGGGGAATGTGTATAATAATAATAATAATAATAATTTTCCATAAAAGGTTAAAAGTTTCTTTAAAAAATTCGTGGCTTGTGTACGGGGACACAACCGCAATCGTTTAAGGCGTGAATCCGTCTTTGTGTTATTAGAGGAAGGGTAAGATGTAAATGAATGAAGTTGGTGGTTATAAGTGAAGTATAATTTTATTTATCAAAGGCCGATGATAGGAGAAGTAAGATACATATGGCATAGCAGCGGCGCACTCGATGCACTCGCGCCGGCGTTGACGCGCTCGGCTTTCTTACGCTCTCTATACAATCTGCATCGTTCGGCATTAGTCAATGTGGGCTTTTCTGATTTCTTTTGAATTTTTCTTTCCAATGATATACGTTTCTTACATTTCTGTTCATATTTCCTTTGCAATTTTACGACATTATGAAAATTTTCTTCAACTCAGCACACTTATCGGCTTATAACTTTACAAATTTTATTCTATTGGTTATTATTGCTAAATCATTTTGTAGATCCTGTTATTCTCTACACATCGACACCAATTTCAACGTCCTATCTCTTCGCAATCCAAAGTTACACTGCCCAAACGCCGCGCGGCGTCGCCATTTACAGTGTTCACGCGCAAGCGCTATCCCTCCCCCCTCACCGCTGCACACCCCCACTACCCATCATTTTAGATACGGACATCAACCCTCTATCCAACAAAATTTAAATCATTACATTATCATTTATAGTTTACTAGATATAAGCGCGACAAATCTTGCCATTTTTTTGGTCGCTAGAGTTTTCGTAGAGACCCTCCTACACCGGACCGAATTTAAAGACGTATTCACGTCAAAATTACATATCTATTGTTGTTTATAAAATTAATGGCAGTCTTGTTTTGTATACAGGTTTTCTCGAGTAGGTTGAAGTTACCCTGTATTATGTTGTTACGTGTCCTGTTTTGTGATCTGCACCGGCTGGTTGCGTTGTGACTTGGGAAAGTCACAACGCAACCAGCCGGTTTCTAAAACTTTTAAACAGTAAGAAGTATTACCGATTGAGTAAACTTGCTCGGTTGTTACTTTTTGCTCTGTTAGTTATTCATTCATTAAGAAAGTCCAATAGCTAGTTGAATTTGCAGTCAGCTACTTGGCTAACACATTAAGGTGTTACTCAGTTATCTCTATAGCGGATTAATTAGCCGCTTTATTAGTTAACCACTTTTTAAATTATTTACTTCTTTCTTTCTTCTTTCTTAGTCTGACCTTTTGCACCTACTTATGTTGTAGGTTTAGAGGGTTATTGTTGCACCTGATTACAATAATGACAAACACACAATCGGTAGGATTCCTCTGGACAAGGGATCAGCCCATCGCAGAAGCCTCTACCTGCACAAGGCTCAACATTCACAAGAGATAAACATTCATGCCCCTGGAGGAATTCGAACCCGCAATCCCAGGAGACAAGCAGCCGCAGGCCTACGCCTTAGACCACGCGGACACGGAATTAGTTACTTTATTACATGAATTGTTATTTACATGCGTAGTCAGCTAGTCAGTGCACCAATAAGTGTGTTAAATTGGTTGCTAATTTTGTTAGCTATCTAGTCATACAGATGCGTGTGCTGCCACATTTGGTGTGTGGAAAACCCATTTGAATATAACATCTGTGTTTCCCTCCGTCGAGTTTTATCCTTATATCCCATAGGTTAGCATAGAGTTAGTAATGTGATCCGTCTGCAGCAAACAAAACACGAACAGTAAGAGAACTTCAGTCCAAATGTTAAATAAACAACCTCCTGCTTATAGCATGTTGCTATCTGAAGTTACTTCTGCACTGGTCGCACTGTGCACGTGATCCTGAGCACAAGAGATAGTTTTATGTTCTCCACACTAAACGCAAATTGTCAATGTTACAAAGCAGTGTTTGCTCATATTTCCAGTCATTTTATAATCCTATAAAACAAAGGAACTGCAAAGGGTTTCCTGTAAATCCTTAACCGCTCAGTTAGTCAATAAATGTTCCACTTTCGTGTAGACCGCATGCCTTTTCTTTTTTACACTGTCCACGAGAACCTCCCTTTGCATCCTATCCCGAGCCAGATTTCCATTTTACGCCGTAGCATAATATTATCCTCGCATATAGACCTTCTTGAATCCAATGGCCGTGCGGTCTAAGGCGTGGGTCTGCGGCCTCTCGCTTGCTGGAATTATGGGTTCGAATCCCGCCGGGGGCATGGATGTCTGTCTCTTGTGAGTGTTGTGTGTTTTCAAGTAGATGTCTCTGCGTGGGGCTGATCACTCGTGCAGAAGAGTCCTATCGAGTGTGGTGTGTCTGAGTGTGATCGTGAAGCATCGATAATGAGAAGGTCCTGTACCACGAGGGGCTTTGCACCAGGGAAAAATAATAGGCCTTCTAGTAGTTCCCCAGAGTTTTCTTTTCCCTTCAAGCTCCCTGACTAAAATGTGTACATTTCCTATTTCGGTAGTGCGTGCTACATGTTGCTCCCGTCATACCTTCTGGTATTGGTCACAGTAACAATATCCGAAGAAGAATAGGAATTGTGACCCGGTATGTAATTTACTGCAGACTCCTTTCACAGTCTTTAATACTAGTGTCCTTATAATCATATTTTTGCTGCCGCGTTGAGCGCGTATGTTGTCTGTCTATCTGTCTGTCATCTCTAATAAATATATATCCCATGGCCAGATATATACAAAAACATATTACTGGCAAGTATTCCATATTTATATGTTTCAGTTCCCTACTTTTAAAAATAGCATGATGGGTGTTATGCAGACTTCTGTGTTGGGTGTGATATTAGCCCTATTTAATGAACGGTACAGGTACTAAGTTTTGCGTGCTTAATAAGTATTCGAAAGTTTACAAATTCGTGTTTTGTTTGTAAGCGATAAACGATGCAGGATCGGAGTAGGGCTTCTGTCACTTCCTTATGGAGAAGGGTGGTAAGTACGATGTGAGGTATGGGCTACAGGTTATATGCTACTGACAGGTTCTGTACAAAATGTCGCTACGGTTTTGCTTGTTATTCTCAGTGACAAATGAAGATTAAGCCCAATGAGATATGCAAAGTCGAAACAAAGGAAAGAGTGATTAGTAACAGCATGTATTGGATTACAATACACTTATGAAATTATTCTTCCTGTCTCCCTCTATCCTCCCTCCCCTTTAACAATTCTAGACAACAATGCATTAATCAGTTTATATATAAACACTTTCTTTTTTCATTGCTTCTTTTTCTTTGCTGTGGCATATTTCTTGGTTCCTCTTTTTGTTCTTTTTTTTTCTCGTTTTCTGTATTCTGACCTTTATTTTAGCCTCCCTAGCTTCTTTCTTTTCCTTTTTCCATCCTTTGCCATTTTATTCCCGCCTTCCTCTCTGTCTTATTTTTTTCTTTCTGTTGTTCTAGCTTTATTCCTGTCTTTCTCAGTTGTATTTCTCTATTATTATCTTATTGCCTTTCGTTTATTTCTTCCTGAGTTTCCTTTCACTTGGCCTTCTGTTCTTCACATGATGCTCAGTCGTTATCACTCAAGAGCTTGCATTCATGTGCCAGGTCAGAACTGCACAGGTGTTCAGGAGTTCCTGTGTCCGAACGGTCGCTGCATCCGCCGAGCCAACGTGTGTGACTCCCAGTGCGACTGTGTCCCCAACAGCTCGCTGCAGCAGCCGTGTGCTGATGAGACAGACTGCGATAGCTTCTACACCATCATAAACGGTGAGTTCTCGCAGGACTTCTGAAGGTTCATGCGTCATTCATCATTCAAGTACAGTAGTAACTGTCCCGTTTTATAAAATTCCAATACTCTTACTTCCTGACTATTTATCTAGAAGTCTCTTTTTTTGTTCCACTGAGATAATTAAGTCAATATAATTTATTTGCTAACACGATAATGAAATTGAGGCGTCCATAAAATGCACAGCATTTTTGTGTAGTTGAAAGACTACTAGCTTTTCAAGCAGGATTCTGCCACGGAGTTAGTTAAAGCTTGTAATTTTTCTAATTTTTACGACATATTTTATATAATTTATTTCCAAGAAACATTTCGACCTCTTTGACTATACCACAGCTCATAAGCTATGTATTTCCTATTTATTGGCATGTACTGCAGGTTTCTTGAGTTCCTTAATTGTTTGGAAAGCTTTATTTTCATTGTAAAAAGTTTCCTGTCACTACGGCAAGGCTCATCATCAGGCTGCGGTTGGAAAAGACGGCCTGCGGATAGAGAAGCAGTTGAGAATATAGTGAAAAGGCAGTTACGCGGTTTCCTCCAGACTGGGGAATGCAGAAGGGCTAGATCTAAAGCGCAGAGAACTTGATAACTTTTGCTACGAGTATTTGAGAGAATATTATTAAATACATCTGACAAAATAAGTTGTGAGGATGTGAGCTGCATTTAACTGGCACAAGACACGGTCGGCGATAAAGAAATTTCGATTTCTAAGAGAGGTGTAGAATTGTAACCAGCTAATTATCTGTCACCGCCTCTCTGATAAAATTCTAATTTTGTTGAAAGATTTTTCCCGTTAGGGGGACTTGGTGATGATAATGAGATATAGTAATGACGCAGTGGACTTGTGTTCATGTGTTTGTAGATATGGCAATAAGGTAGGTGTGGCGATAAAATGTGGTTGTTGTGTCGTTGTGTTCTAGAGGTATCTACCTATTCCACACGTTTCCTTGATGGTGATTATAAGACATGTTGAAACTGCGAGCTTGTTAAGTTGCTATGTTAGCAGCTGTTTCTCTGTTACACTAGTCTCAGTGATGGTAATGATGTGTGATGACACTAATTTTTTTGTGGTACTGCTACCCGAGTCTCAGAGATGATATTGAGATGTAATGACAATGTCAATCTGTTGTATTGCTGTGTTCGCAGGTGTACATCTGTGCAACCCTGGTTCTACTCTCAACTGCATCGAACCCAACCAGAATAGAGATAAGGACCGCTGCATACACTCAGAATTTATCTGCGATCAGACAAATGACTGTCAGAATGGAAATTATCTGTCGGATGAATTCGGCTGCCGTGAGTAATATATTTATGTATTTATTTATTTTCTTTGCTTCTGGCTCTCTATGCACTGTTTACATCCATCCTTTCACCTTATATCAGCCTATTTATCTATTTGTCTCTCTGTCTATCTATCTGTCTGTCTGTCTACGTATGTATGTATATATTTATCTATCTATCTATCAATCTATCTATCTATCTGTCTACATACCTACCTACCTACGTATGTATGTATATATGTATCTATATATATATCCATTCAACTATTTATCTATCTATCTATCTATCTACCTCTCTATCCAGCTCTTCATCTACCTATCTATCTACCTACCTACCTACTTACCTACAAACATACCAATCTACCTGTACATCTACAGTATATCTCTCTTTATCCACCTACGCCTCGTTATTCATAAGTTTATTTATTTGAAACGTAAACACAGTTTACAAATTTGTAACTCCGTAAAACTGGATCAAAATGGATCTTCAAGAAGTGGAATGGGGGGGGGGGCATGGACTGAATTTATATGGCTCAGGATAGGGACAGGTGGCGGGCTGTTTTGAGTGCGGTAATGAACCTTCGGGTTCCATAAAACGCGGGGAATTTCTTGACTAGCTGACGACCTGTTAGCTTCTCAAGAAGGACTTGCTCCATGGAGTTAGTTAGTAAAACTGGATCAGTGACGAGGCCAAAAATTATCCAGTTGTGATTCTAGTTCTCTGTCATCAGTACACATAGAATATGGTAATGAAGCGAGGAGGATTTCCCATTATAGGGATCGTGGCCATTTTAATTGTTTTCAACAGATGGAGTGTAAGTTTATGAACAGACGCAGCTCTGCAACACCCTCTATACTTACTTGTTAGGAAAGGCAATTAAACATGGCGGGCCATAAGAATGGTAAGTGTGGCGAGCAGCTGTTTCCAAAATTAATGTAGTGAGAAGCTTCTAACGACTCTTGGAGATTGCTTCTTCTGCTGCGTTGGTAACGTTTATTAAACACACTATTAGAACAGAACGTGAAGTTTAACACAGCTAACACTAAAATTCCGCCATTGAATGCGATTCCATGCCAGTTAAATTCACCTCTCATGCCCAAAACCTACTTCCGTGGCATCCGCCTTAATGTTGTCTTCCTATATCTTCCCTTCTCTAGAAGCAGTTTTTTAAGGATTAACCCAAAAAAGGTAGGAACGTTAAAGATTTCTGGAATGGTAAGCCATTCCTCTATCTTCAGGGTGTTACAGTTTACTCTTCTTCGATTGCTAAACCCTGAAGACAGAAGCAGCACACTCCTTCGAAACATCAGTAAATATTTACCTGTCGACAGGGCGTAACACCCCAGAAGACTTGAATCTTCATGTAGACCGCTGTGACAATCTCAAATCTCGCAAATTTGTATGGTTATGTTGCCTTCTGTTCACATGTCCACCCACTGCATCTTCCCAAATTTCATTACCCTAAAACTAGTCTACTATAAGACATGTATTAAAAAAGGCAGTTAGTTCCTCGTTAGCAGCTTCTGAACTGCTTACTTGTCTCACCATTCTGTTTCACCATGAAGTAAAAATTGTGCAAGATATGGAGGTGAACAGAGGCAAGGTGAACACAATATATTTCACGAAAACTAGAAAAATAGTGCATGTAGTTGATTCAGAAGGCGGGCAGACATGCGGATAAATGCAGCTGTACAGTAAGGTCGCAGAATGGAATCTGTCTAAAGTGATGGCAAAATATAAATTCGCGCGTCATTATAGAGTCATTAATTTGCAGTGTTGCTTAGATGTATGTCACGGAGCTCACAGAAGTGCATTTGTATACAAATTTTCTGTAACATTTTTATATTTTTATTTTGGAAAAAATGTTAAGGCTTCATTAAAGAATGTCTTTACCATAGTAGATCTGTTATGTTCAAATATGGCTTCGCTGGCACATATTAAATAAACGCGGCCTTATGCACGTTGATCTTACTTTCATCTGCATTCGTCTCGTTGTCTTTGTATTGACACGTTTTTACTTTAAGGTTATTGGCGACAGTTAGGATGAAACTGGAGGAAGTCACGTACGTGAAAAGCATACATCAGACAAAGGACAAAGCCAAACATAATTGACAAGCACGTTTAAAGAATCATAAATATTTTGGCTCGTAAACACGGGCGTTAATTTACGTAAATTTTGTCACGTATTTTGTGCCTGCTTTTGTAGGGCCTAATACGATTATTTTTATATTCATCGCAGCTGTGAAGCGACGTTTTGCGTTGTGTACCAACACAAGTTCTTCTTCGTCCTACAAGTATCCACCTTCCAGCATATTTCCCCATCAAACTTCTGTTGGCATATCTTTTCTTCTGCATTCGAGTTGCATATTTAGGAGCTGGAGTAGCGTAGTCAGTATAGCAATTAGGCTACGGGCTCGATGATTCAGCTTTCCAATCTCAGTAGGGGCAACAGGTTTTTCTCTTCTCCAAGAGATCCAGACCGGCTCTGGGGCCCACCCAGCCTCGTATTCAGTGTGTAAGGGGGTTCTTTTCCAAGGAATAAAGCGGCCGGAGCGTGAAGTTAACCACTCACCTCGGTCTAGTGCTAAGGTTAAGAATGACTGGAGCCATACCTATGTTCCTCCCGTAAGCCTTCGTAGCACGGACAGGAAAAACTTTAAATTTCGAGTTGCATATCTGGTCCCTTCTCATCGCAGTAATTTTTCTGCCCTCAAAATACAGTACGATAGTTTAGAAATCATGAACTTCCACAGCATGCATAGCCTAATCGAAATACATTAAACCTCCTAGTTCCATATCCTTTCTTGAATTGTTTCTTTATCACACATGTGTAATATTCTTTCTTCCTACGAGTAAGATGGCCGATCCCAGTGGCCGTGCGGTCTAAGGCGTGGGTCTTCGGCCGCTCGCTTACTAGAATCGTGGGTTCGAATCCCACCGGGGGCATGGATGTCTGTCTGTTGTGAGTGTTGTGTGATGTCAGGTAGAGGTCTCTGCGACGAGCTGGACCCTCGTCCAGTGGAGTCCTAGCGACTGTGGTGTGTCTCAAATGTGTGACCATGAAACCTCGACGAAACGAGGAGGCCCAGGCCCATATAAGGCTGTCGAGCCATACACAAAAAAAAAAAAGTAAGATGCAACATTTCACAGCTACACCAAGCAATATAAAATTTATTGTTTTATATAACTTTGCCTTTAGATTTTGAATCTAATATTAATAATAATTTGCAGCGTGTATTGCTCTCTTTAAGTTCGTAATGACTATCACAATCTTTGTAGATGTCTTTCGAAAGCATTTAAAATTTCAAATTATCAACAAATAGGCCTGTGTTTTATATAAAATTAAATTGTGACTGTAGGTCTGTCACACTATAAAATGAAAACTTCTTGTAGATAAAATGTAAAGCAGTCCTTATTGAAAAATGCCAACGATGCTGTGAATGGTAACATATAAACTGATGAAAATTATGTGAGTTCTCAGATTTTTGCAGAGGTGTAGCCGATGATTCAGTTTTACTGGAACATGACACTGCATTATGTCCCATAATAACGGAATTATGATTAAAATTAGTTATAATTAGTGAAAACAGCTGAAATGGAATGGAAAAGAAAGAAATTAACCGGTTAAAACCTAGCGATATATATACATGTAAGTACCATCAGCTGTCACATAACAAAACACTAAAAAACACTACATTTTCCACATAAAGTAAGCTTATGCGAATTTTTCCCTAAACAACATTAACAGACTGCTCTTAATGACCGACTCGTAGTTTGTTCTCTGTGAGGTAAGGTCTGGAGTTTTATGTGTAATCTAAAATACTGTCTGTCTCCAGAGAGTTGAAATAAATACCTTCTTCAATATGCATGGCTTCCTCTATTCGAAGGCTACTTCTGTTCTGTTTTGTGGTTTCTGAAGTGCATCTCTGAGAAACATTTGTTTCACGGATGGCAAAGGATTTACTGGAACCGAAGACAAATTATGTGTTCAAGCCTGAATGGACTACTGGGACACGTAAAAACTGAAACAAATAGCATAAGGATTGTGCGAAGAAGGAAACTAACACATACTGAATAAAAGGAGTGAAAATAAATAAAAAGAGACAAAGACAAGATGGAAGGACGCCCTGCTACGTAACAGTAGTATAGCAGTACATATATAGCATGAATTTCTGATTTGTTATCTGGACCCTAAGTGTATGAATTACCGTGTACGGTGAATACAGGGCATACACAAAAGAATGGTGCAACTGTGACTGGCTACTCATTTTTGGACATGTTGGAAAGCTGGTTGTTACCCCAACTGAATACCAATTATGACGATTACATTCTACAACTGGACGGAGCACCCCCCCCCCCCCCCATTTTCACAGGAATGTACGAGTGCTTCTCAATCGTGTTCTTCCACAGCGCTGGATCGGACGTACTGCTGCAAATGGAGACAAGAACCTTCTCCCTTGGCCAGCCCGTTCGCCAGATCTTACACCGTGCGATTTCTTTCTTTGGGGGTTCGTTAAAGACAGCGTTTATGTACCACCATTGCCCACGTCCATCCATGAAATTCGTGATCGGATAACGCATGCACTGCAGGCCATTACAGCGGACATGCTACACCGGGTCTGGGATGAATTTGATTACCGTGTGGATGTGTGTCGTGTGACCCAGGGTGCACACATTGCAGGATTGTAATTACCAAATGAGAAACTTGGACAGTTGCCGCCGCTGACGGTGTATGTTGTGCCCGTGTAAGGTGAGAAATACATTTTTTATTCACTTTTTATACCGCACCATTCTTTTGTGTATACCCTGTATATGCAAACGTTTTACACGGAAGTAAGTCCTGGGCTAAAGCAAATGTCTTTGAAATGGCTGAAACTTTTCATTAATTTGGAAGTTTCTTTATATACATACTTCAAGCATACATAGCGCTGCACGTTTATGTTGCGACTCCCTCTACGCACTTCCAAAACACTGGCATTGCAAACAATTTCGGCTAAAGGTTGTTGTACTGCAAATTGTAGTCATTCTACAAACATCAGAGCGAAATAAATTTGGCAGTGTTCAAATTCTGAACATAGTATGTAAAATAATGCCGAAAATTGAAGGAAACGTGGCTTCAGTTGAATTATACTTCACCTAAACTCTTAAGAGCCGATCCCAGTGGCCGTGCGGTCTAAGGCGTGGGTCTTCGGCCGCTCGCTTACTAGGATCGTGGGTTCGAATCGACAATATGTCACATCAATACCTGCAAGGACTTCTAAAACAATTTGGATATGGAACAGGAATTAGAAGCGCAATAACATCTCTGCATGACGAAGCGCTTTCGACAATAGCACTGAATGGTCATCTCACACAGAACTTCCCGCTACGACGATCAGTAAGACAAGGCTGACCACTAATTACCACATTATACGCGTTGGCTTTAAACCCCTTTATCATCCTCATAGACAAATACTTACAGGGAATCAAGTTTGGAAACGAACAGGAAAAAGTAACAAGTGTGGCGTATGCAGATGACGTTACGGTCATACTGACAAACCACGACGAATTTCAGACACTAAAACAGATCATCCAAAAATACGAAAAGGCAACCGGAGCACAGATCACTTGGAAAAAAGACAAAATGTATCCCAATAGGTAACTGGAATCAACAACACAAACTAGACGGTTTCGACTACACTCATAAGGCAAAAAATTCTTGGCATCACCTTTGGAGAAACGATGGAAAACACCATAGACGGAACTTGGAATAGAGTCATCAACAAAATACACGCAAGCATCACGGACTCACACACAAGGGATCAAGATTTGCATCAAAGAATACGAGCTTGCAACACGTACCTATTGTCTAAATTATGGTACGCCGCACAGATGTCACCGTTGCCAGAAAGGAAAGCGCAACAAATAATCACAACAATTAATGGGCACATTTGGAAAAGTTGGATATTCCGTGTCCCTAAAACAACATTACAACAACCCTATTTGAAAGGTGGAATGAATATAGTAAACATACGCGCAAAATGTGCGACACTTTACTTTACGAGATTAGAAGCACAGAGGAAAACAAAGGATATACCCACGGTCCACTGGCTGGACACAATGAAACCTATAATACAATGGGTTAACCCACCCAACAGAAAAATCATGACGAAGAATATAGAGTACCTAACATCATTCATAGGACACTGGACGTATATAGGGCCCCCAAAGCCAACGGAAACTGTTAAAACATACAAGAACAGAATTTACGAGACGTACATATACTGGGAACAAGCACAAAAACCAAGAACAGAAATGAGAATACAGAGGAAACACGCAAATGTAAAATGGCAGACAATCTGGAAGAACATACACGCGACGCACCTCCCGTGGTATGTTCGTACGGCTTGGTATGTAGCGACACAGGACCTATTACCCACGAAAGACAGACTACACACAATTAACCTGCAAACGGATAATAGATGCACAACATGTCAAGAAAAAGACACGGTACTACACCGAATAACAGAATGTACAGAGGCGGCGAAAGTATGGAGATGGACACAACTCAGGATAGCCAGCTACATGAGGACGGACCACAACCGGATACCGGCCAAGTGGACCATACTTCCAGACTATGAAATATGGCCACCTCAAAGGCATAATGCCACAACATGGATTCTCGGCCACATGATCTGGTACACAACGCAAAATAAAACCCCAATTAACATCCTGGACTACATGGATTACATGAGAAGGAAGCGGTGGAAAACGACTGAATCGGGAAAAATAAGACGCGCATGCGGAAACTACCTACAAGTTGTTGACTCATGAGGCAATAGCATGAAAAGAATAGATGACAATACCGGAAGAGGCCAACAAAAAGAGGATAGGGAAATACAACAGAGAAGGAGAACACGAATAGGACGTAATGATAAGATACAGACAATAACCACTCCAATGTATTTTCATGTATATTAACAGTTACATGTAAATAAATGCATTTTATAAAAAAAAATCCCACCGGGGGCATGGATGTCTGTCTGTTGTGAGTGTTGTGTGTTGTCAGGTAGAGGTCTCTGCGACGGGCTGGTCACTCGTCCAGAGGAGTCCTACCGACTGTGGTGCGTCTCAAATGTGTGTGACCATGAAACCTCGACGAAACGAGGAGGCCCAGGCCCATATAGGACTGTCGAGCCATAGAAACAAAAAAAGCTCTTAAGAATCATAATGTTATTTAAATAAAGCACTCGAGAGACATAATTACACTTAACTGACGCCATCAAGAACGTAGTAATAAGCAACTGTCACTCTCAAGAAACAATAGTACTTAAATAAAGTTTTCGATAAATATCATATTTAACTGAAGCCCTCAACAAACATTATTATACTTAACTAAACTCTCGAGAGACATGAACAGACATTATTACACTTAACTGAAATCTCGAAACACATAAACAGACATTATTATACTTAACTAAACTCTCGAGAAATATAAACATACATTATTACACTTAACTGAACTCTCGAAACACATAAACAGACATTATTATACTTAACTGAACTCTCGAGACATATAAATAGGCATTATTATACTTAACTGAACTCCCGAAACACATAAACAGACATTATTATACTTATCTAAACTCTCGAGAGACATTAACGTACATTATTATACTTAACTGAACTCTCGAAACACATAAACAGACATTATTATACTTAACTGAAATCTCGAGACACATAAATAGGCATTATTATACTTAACTGAACTCCCGAAACACATAAACAGACATTATTATACTTATCTAAACTCTCGAGAGACATAAACGTACATTATTATACTTAACTGAACTCTCGAGAGACAATCGACTCTATGCCCGATGTGTAAATACGTCAGCGCATAAATCACGAGTGGATAGATTCAGCGTGACAATCAAATTTCTATAATTTCCGTAAGTTAAAGTAAATGATAACAATTTACAAGACCTTTAAGAAGCTGCATTTACCTATTCACAAAATATTAACCTCAGTCATCGTTATTTAGACGTCCGGCTCCGGTGTAGTTTCGAAGACTCAGCAATACATCCTCACATGTGCAGTCGTCTCGGTCTAAAGGCCACTTATAGCAGATTACAATGCCCTTTTCATATTCAACTTTCAACACAGCTGGCACGTCCACATAGCGGTATGGCTCCAGAATTTCATTCCGGACATACCTTTTCGATAATCCTTCGGATTGCGGGCTATCATACGAACTGAGATTTTTCGTTCTTTCCCTCAGTTTTCCAGGTAATCCAGACGTAGTCCCTTAAATATGCAGACAGCTTCGTGCCAAAACCTTATCCACTGTACCCAGACCATGAGATGATCCCTAAATGGGGCGTGCCTGGCGCGGTACGGGGGATGTTGATTATAGGGGGGATAGAGGACTGCTATTGGCGTAAGTGACAGACAGTTTTGCTGCTGCACACAGACTGAAAACCTCAAGCATTTCGAGTAGTGTGTACTGAGCGTGTGCACTGTGCGAATGCTTTCAGGATGGGTAGTGTCCACTCACCGCGCCAAGAGATCTTGCGCATGCGCATCTGTCTTATTCCTAGCAGGAATCATCTCCCTGTCTAAAGCATATTAATATTTCCTAATCGTCTTCCCATATCTTTCGACGTTATACTAAAATTTAAGCCGTTGAAATATCGGCACTAAGTAACATATGAAGCAGCATAGGCTATGAAATGCGGATATTAGAAACTCATTACTACACAACATATACATGCATGGCTTGTTTACCAGAACTCTTTTGTTAGAATGTGGTACTCTGCTTACAAATGAGGATGTTTGAATATGATTTTATAATTGTGTAGCGGTAACAATCATTCCATCGCATTACTCCCGAAAGGTTCAGTACTTTTGTCATAAGACCCACCTCTGGGCCTTATCCGGAGCCAACTAAATCCAGTTCACATCCTCATATACTGTTTCTTTTATGTTCATTTTAATATGATATTCCCATCTATTCTTGGGCCACCCAAGTAGCCTCTTCCTTTAACTCTTCTCAGAATATGAGCAGCTGAAGAAGTCGTTAAATTCTAGTTCATTTATGACAAAAAGTATGGAACACAAAACGCGATATCTCTGAACCGCTAAACAGTACTGCATATGAAGTTTAAAAGAATGAATTCAATCCACTGTTAAAATCAAAACTTACTCCCTTTCAAACGTCAGCATTTCAGTTTGCAATCCGGCTAGCTTCTGTAAAGTTTCTGAAAGTCAACGAACCAAACCTCCCTAAGGGCCACTTCAATTTCTTAAGAAATTCCTAAATCAAACTTACTCCCTTTCAAACGTCAGCATTTCAGTTTGCAATCCGGCTAGCTTCTGTAAAGTTTCTAAAAGTCAACGAACCAAACCTCCCTAAGGGCCACTTCAATTTTTTAAGAAATTCCTACCTCATCTTTGAAAGGGTCTTGAAAATGCATAAAAAATCTTTAAAAGTGCGATTGGCGAATCACCAGATTATTCTTTATCCATTACAAAGAAACATTTACTTCACTTCTCTTAGCCGCGTTAAACGTAAGCTGCCCAAACACTGGGAGAGCAAGTTCGAATCCAACTCGACTCAAAGTGTCTGTGTTATGTCATCCTGTGAATGTAAAAGTCTTACGATGGGCTGATCTCCCGTCGTGGGAACCTTAAGGGACTTTTAAATTTCCTCTGTTTCGGAATTCAGAGCTGCAAGGGGCCGAACATCTGAACCGAGACAGCTCAGCAAATGTCAACAGCTTACACTAACGACATTGCCCGTTCCTTTTCCGGGTTTTATTAAAAATAATATTCACTGACAATATGGAATTGCTTATTCATAATGAAAATTTTTTAACACATCAGTATAAACCTGGTAGGTTTCGAAAATGCAAAACTATGCAAAATTAGATATCTGTTACTTTCTTCGCTTTATTTTCACAATGCGTTTGTTGGTTATAATACTGCTAATCTGTTGCTTTATTTACCGGTGTTGGAACACGTGGTGACAGCTTCATGCAGTAAAAGTGTGCTAAGCAATGAAAAAAGAAGAGCATTATGTATTATAAAACCGTCTGTCGTCTCGTTCCAGTCAGACCAGAGGCGATGAGACGGAGAAAACTAGACAGATAAAATTAATGCTTCTTAATAAATATCATTTGAGTATAGCTCAGTTTTTGTCACTGCAGTTCGCAAAACCCATTGGAACACGCGAAATTAAAAAAGAATTGCTCAGAAAAATATCGTATATTGTGAGCTCGTACTGGCTAAACAGGATCACAGTAACCAGCTATACAGATGGGTGGTGCTTGAAGTTTCGGTGACAGAAATGTTATTTTCACACTGTTAAAAATCCAATTCATTTTGAGAAGCGTAAAGACTTATAAAATACAATTAAAAGTTGAAACAATTTGCTACAAGGAACCCAAATTGGTGCTTGGAAAAATATGCAGAAACACGAAAATTGAAGTTATGAATCTGGTTTATAGAATTGTTTCGCGAATCTGAAGAGTAGACACAATTTGGGAGACATAGTGAAGATTGAGGGTGTTGGAGAATAGGGTGCTGGGCAGAATATTTGGGACTAACGGGGGGGGGGGGGGGAAGAAACAAGAGAATGTAGGCATTTAGATAATCAACAGCTTCATAATTCGTGCTTCATATCAAATTTTAATATGTCAATCAAATCAGGGGGCACGTGGCATACATGGGGCAGAAGAAAAATGTACACAGAGATTTGGTGGGAAATCATCAAGGAAAGAGACCACTTGGAAGGCCTCGCCGTAGGTTGGAGGGTAATATTAAAATGAATCTCAAAGGCATAGGGTGAAATAATATGGAGTAGATTTATCTTACTCATGAGAGAAACCTCAGAGAGGCTGCTGTGAACTCGGTAACGAAGCGTAAAATCAGGTAATTTCTTGGCCAATTTAACGACGACCATCTTTCCAATAAATACTGTACCATGGAATTAGCCATGAAATTCGGGTCTTTCTCAGTTCTCAAGGAATGACTGTGGGGTGACAATGTTTGACGTGGTGAAATGAAAGTCTAGAAGTCGACACACTTCCTGTGGGACTCAGCATAAGTCAGCACTCTTATGACAACCTGGATGGTGTGCCTGACACTATTTCATGCGTGCAATAAATACTCGTACCCTTTGCCACTTTGCTGACTACCACAGTTGACTACTGGGACGAAGTCGTCTCCAAACATGTTTTCATAACTTAGGTTAATGGCACTTCACACGACTAAACTGCCGGCTCACATTACTACTGACCGCCTCTACTTCAACTCCTGTTCTCTTTGATCTTCTTCTTCACCTCTTTCTTTCCATCGTTCTCCTTGTCTTCCTTATATCCGTTCTTTTATTGATTTTTTCTTTATTCTCTTCCTTCTTGAATTTCTTTTCCACTCTCTTTGCTTCCCTTTATACTTGTCCTCTCTGTTCCTTCCATCGCCTTGTCTTTAACCGCACCCATTCTTCCTTTCGCTTTTCCAAGCATTCTGCTATTCTAGTCTTTATATTCTAAATTACGATCTTCTGTAATTGACTATACGAATATTTCACTTAACAAGCAGAACTCTATCTCCTTTGTCTGCCGGTAGTTACAAATGGAAAACATTGATACATCCAGTTGCTTGCCACTGTTTATTGAGCCTCAGAATGCTGTCAGGTGTCACTTGTAACTTTACAAATAGTATATATATCCTGTAGTCTTTGCGACGGGCTGGTCCCTCGACCAGAGGAGTCCTACCGAGTGTGGTGTATCTAATGTGTGTGATCGTGAAGCCTCGAACAATGAGGCGGCGTAGGCCTCCAAGGGGCTGTCGAGCCATTGGGAGAAAAATATTCCTGTAGACCCATATAACGCATAGATATCTACACATTAACATAGTGAGGTCGAGTATAATTAATCGATTTTTATCCTACTTTCAGTTCTTAATAAAATAAACGAGACTATAGCCATGCTGTCAGTGCATATATCTGCAAGTCCACTTTCAACTGTTAAACCAGCTGAAAAATTATCACAAAACGTGAACGGGTATCACGTCATTGGTGACCAC
The DNA here is from genome assembly GCA_021186555.1 of Reticulitermes speratus. NCBI lineage: Eukaryota > Metazoa > Arthropoda > Insecta > Blattodea > Rhinotermitidae > Reticulitermes > Reticulitermes speratus. The sequence goes on from JAJKFL010000009.1 coordinate 8,312,992, forward strand.
ACGAAACCCTTGTTTCCTTCTTACATAATCATTAATAATCACATGGCTCACGCACGAACGTGCGAGGCAGGAACTACGAATTAGTGTAGGATCTCAATGTGTGTGTGGCAGTGGATCTTCAAAACATTTGCAGCTTTACATCGCGATATTTTGTAGTATGTAAATTACAACGTGACGAACGTGGGAAAATTTTGAGTTTTATTTTCACGGTGATAACTAATAAACCATAGGAGCTGCGTTATGAAATTTGATATGGAGATGGTATAAACGTAACTATACACTACGGTCAATATTCGGTGTTACACCCGACAAATTTAATGTAAATATTATCTGTAATTATGTAATAGTGGACAAAATTTTGGTCTTAAGCTCGCCAAAAGAAGAAGAAATAAGTGAGCAGCCGTGACGCTGTAGAGTGCAATGCTGCTGTCTGCCGGTGTAGCTCAGTACGTTAGCTGTGGGCGTTTTTGCATAAAATGAACATGTTTCTGAGACATAATGTACGTTTTTACGTATATTGTAATTCTAAATATACTGAATGGATTTCGATGAAAAATTTTATACAAGATTTAAAATAAAATTTTTGCTGTTGAGTTCAATTTTTTTTCGTACTCGTGTAAAATAAATCCTACTTTTAATAAAACTGAATGCGGACAGAAGGGTTTGAATTTATTAATTGTATTTAATTTTCAGTCCATAAAGTATTGTTCTGTAACCTTGAAACAATGACAGTTGAATGGATTAGACAAGCTTTCCATTCGATTGCAATTTTCAAAGCACTGCTTTATCCATTCACACGCAGATACACATACGCCCGCGCGCATCCATACACACGCATAATAGCGAGAAAGAGCACTAACACAATTGACGGACCAAATTTTCAATGGTTTTTCAATGGCTGACCATTCTGTTTCAAAACACGACCTGTATTGTGAATCCTTTTATAAACTGAAATGAAAGGAAGTCACTTGAAATAGTCACTATTGCCAACTTGAACTGCTAGGAGAGTGTTCTCATTAAAAGTAAAATATAATGTACGACACTGAAGTATGTGCCCGAAAAAACAAGAAGCAAAACATATATATATCACTGTAAAACAGAAGAATTGAATACAACTGCTTTACAATTACTTTAGCCTTATTTGAACAAATTCAGTAAGTAATCAGTGCTACAAGCGAAAATAATTGTTCTGTTAATACAAATTATATGTAATATTCATTTTCTCACCATAGTAGAGGTGATTATAGTAATAAAATGCAACCAAAGAAAGAAAACTGTTTTTCATTTTTCTGATTCATTAAGGAAATTCTGAGGTTCATTTTGATTTTATACGTTCTATAATCTGCAAGAAGGTATAGATATATGTTGTTGTGTTGTACACAACTGTGTGAAGCATGTAGTGAGGTAGGCCTGTAACCTTTGGGGTTCCCACGGTGGTGATGGCTCATTTTGTGATATTTACGATGTCACAACGTTTAATCTGATTTTTCGATATCAACATTTCGGAGAAACACTCTGCCTTCGTTGGAGAACTTCAATTCAAAACGTGTACTAGCGTGGCGTAGTTGGTATAGCAATGAGGCTACGGCCTGGACGGTCCGGGGTTCGAATTCCAGTAGGGGCAAGAGATTTTCTATTTTCAAAAAATATCCAGACAGGCTCTGAGGTCCACGCAGCCTCCTATTAAATTCTTTCCCGGGAATAAAGGGACAGAAATATGAAGTTAACAGCTCACTTCCATCCAGTGCCGAGGTGAAGAATGAGTGGAGCTGTACCTCTACTCCCCATAATATATGCCTTTATGCCCGTGGACAGGAACAACTTTACTTCTGCTCTTAAAAATTATAAAGCATCACAGTAAAATAAATTATAGTCTGCCTTAGTATTTTTGCGACGTTAAATGTAAAACATTTGTTTGGGTACACTCTTGTTCATATTATAAAATATGCCCCTGGTACTAACCTTCAAGGTCGGCAAATGTAGGACATAATGACACTCTGAAGTTAAGTGTAATATAATGGTCAAAAATTTACTTCAATTCTGCCTCCACCTTCGTAACACAAATTTCTTTTTCCAATGGCTCGACAGCCCCTTGGGGGCCTAGGCCGCCTCATTTTTCGAGACTTCACGATCACACACTTTAGACACACCACAGTCGGTAGGACTCCTCTGGACGAGAGACCAGCCCGTCGCAGAGACCTCTACCTGACAACACACAACACTCACAAGAGACAGACATCATGCCCTAGGCGGAATTCGAACCCACAATCCCAGTAAGCGAGCGGCCGCAGACCCACGCCTTAGACCGCGCGGCCACTGGGATCGGCAACACAAACGTTAGTAAGGCAGTAACCAACAAATGCACAAACATAAACTACTTTATAGTTTTATTAATATCGATGCATTCCCCTACACGTGTTTCGGTCCGTAGACCATTTCAGGCGGTAACAAGCTACTACACTTCACATCGCATGTTTAATGTGCCGTAGAACACACTTGTCTCAGAAGTAAGTTGTAAAAACACATTTGAATTTATAAAATATGTAAAACTGTATAGTAACTTAAGATTTTATCGTATAAGTTAAAAGATAAAAAGTTAAAATAGCAGTGTTGTTACTTGGTGCACAGAATCATGGTACAAGCTCGTACCACTCCACACAACAGCACGCGTAACAACACGCTTATAATCACCAGCAAATACAAAACCACGATTTTATGCATCAAGTGACAACACTGCTATTTTAACTTTTGACTTTAACTTATACGATAAAATCTTAAGTTACTATACAGTTTTACATATTTTACAAATTCAAATGTGTTTTTACAACTTACTTCTCAGACAAGTATGTTCTACGGCACATTAAACATGCGATGTGAAGTGTAGTAGCTTGTTACCGCCTGAACATGGTCTACGGACCGAAACACGTGTGGGGGAATGCATCGATATTAATAAAACTATAAAGTAGTTTATATTTGTGCATTTGTTGGTTACTGAATACTAAGTGAAAATGCACGGTGAAAGCAATATAAAAAATTTAGTAAGGCAAATTCTTTGGCGACCTATTGTAACGAATTTTCTGTAAACAGGCTATTGTTACTGTAGTTGCATAATGACTGGCGGTAGTTCCCGAGTAAAACTACCACAGTTAGTAACTATAATGACCTCTCAATTTGGTATCTAAGCTGTTTGGCTTAACAGCAAACCGCTTCTTTGCTGCCGCGAGTTCTAACAGTCTATAGTTCTACTGCAAATACGATAGTCTTCTATTAGTCTAAGATAGTAGATGAAGAGGTTGTGTGTTCCCTTTAATACTTGTGCATTGTGTACACAAACACAACAAGAAGTGTCATAAATTTCCCTTTTAACTGAGCTTATGGGATTTGTACCTTTGCCAGAAGACAGTTAATAGTTCTTACTGTTGAGCTTGTTGGTAACTACAGTAATGGGGATTACGAAATATTATGCACTTTATGTGTAGAGTCGTGAAGACTCGCCATGTAACAGTATTAGACGATAGGTGTGAATGTCCTTATACTCTGCATCTTGATTTTATGTGTTGGGCTGAAGAACGAGTTACGAGTGACCGACTGATGTCAAAGTCTTGTCTTGGGCTACTTTTGTATCTTCTTATAGACTGCCATGATCTTTTAGGAGCCAATAGTAATTGTCCACAATCACACAACTTGTCACAGTCCATTCAAAATTGAGTTAAGTGAATTTTTTATCTGTGTAGGATGCGTGGATAATGTATGTAAATAAGAATGTTAGAATTACCTTGAATATTCGTTTTCAGCATACTCTCATAGTCCTCATGATTGCTTCGAAATATTACGTTGTCGTATTTCCGTAAGTTTTACACGCTTGCCCCGTAGTACTGGTTACAATTAATTCACACACTTGCGGTAAGGCGAAACTGCTTTATAGTCAACCAGAATTTTCTACTTTCAGCTGCCACAGTATATCCACAGAGCCGGCGCCATAACAAAGTGCCGGAGCATTATAAGTTTCTAACAACGTGTAAGTTTCAGGGCCCATATGGTCATCAAGCATGTCTGGAGGCTTTGAATATAATCCTGAACTTAAACGTTCACCCAAAGTTGTAATCTTTGGAGCATCCCCTACTTAAGGAGACGTTTATCCATCTAGAGAATGTTAAAGAAATTGTTTAAATGACAAGAGATAGAAGCATGTGCTAGACTACCATGTTGCCTTAGTTTTCTTCTGTATTTAAAATTATATTTGGTAGGGGATTTAAAATCAATGAATGCTTTTAATAAAGTTATTCTTTCTATGTAAAAAATGGTCGAAGTGGACTCTGTATGAGTTGCACGGTCTTCCCGGTTGCATGCTATTTACACGTTCAAAACTAGTGAATGGACTTCCAATTACGTTTCCTATTGACAGTCCAAGTCAAAATTAGTTGGAGGAACTTAATTTTGCACCGTACTGGTCTAATATGAATCCTACTTTAAATTAAGATCAATTTGAATTTAGTTAGCTTTTTAAAAACGAATCATCATACGAAAAATCTGCGTAACATGAAACACGGGCATGTACATCGTGGAGAGCAATATATGTTATTTTAAATATTTGGTGAGTATTTTATAGTATATGAGGGAATATAATTTCTAACCCGATGCGTTGTAATATGTTCAATTTGATTGTTTCTGCAATAAATACATATTAGAGAACAAAGCAAAAGCCACGTGCAAGACACTACTTTTGTGAATTAATATGTTTAATTGATGTTGATGGAACGGAATTGTAAAGTGATGCTGGTTACTTCTAGAAACATTTCCATTTTCTGTTTAAGTATGGCACGTAATTTATCCCAGTGGCCTCGCGGTCTAAGGCGTGGGTCTACGGCCGCTCGATTGCTGGGATTGTGTGTTCGAATCCCGCCGGAGGCATGGCTGTCTGTCTCTTGTGAGTGTTGTGTGTTGTCAGGTAGAGGTCTCTGCGACGAGCTGGTCCCTCGTCCAGAGGAGTCCTACCGAGTGTGGTGTGTCTAAGGTGTGTGATCGCGAAACCTCGAACAATGAGGACGCCTAGTCCCCCTAGGGGCTGTCGAGCCATAGGAAAAAAAGGCACGTAATTCTTATTATGGAAATGATAGGATAGTAGACGATAATTAGGGTCTTGTTAATTTAAAATGATTCTAAATTAAATTAGGAGAGTAATTGCTTATTTTGCAACCTTAGTTCCATTTTCTCGGACGTACGTTCTTCCAAGCTGTATTTACTGAGTTAGATTTTCATTGGTACTAACTAAAAATGAAATAAGCTTAATTGCAGTGAATTAATTGTAGCATGTAGGAACAATATTGAACAAGTAAGGTTCAATATTTCACAAAAAAAAACAGTAAATGCGAAGCCATTGCGAAATTAAACGTAGCTCGTTTATTCCAATAAAATATCATCAATTTTCAAAATAATACCCGAGAACTGTCATGGATATGGGGAAAAAAATATCACTGTGTATTTTGGCGTAACTTTAAAAACTCCGTCGCCGCAGAACTCGGGCTCTTATGTCCGCAACAAATTACTAACTTATTTACGAACAACCATGTCTAATTCCTCAGTAGGCCTATTGTGTAATTGACGATCTGCCAAGTGGCTCCTCGGTTTTCAAAAATTGGTTCCTCTACACGTGCTGTGTTCACATCTGCTCTAGTGGGGGCCAACACGATGTGTGCCACGCAATAACGAGGAGGAAGAAGAAAGAACTGCACTCTGAACAGCCACAAAATTTCCACACAGCCGCTTATGCGTATCTTCCTGCTCTTTGCACGTAATCTTTGATGGAGCAACTTCAGAATCAGGCACATAACTCATAAAAGAAAAATGTATTTGAATTTCACTTATTGAAAGTAATTTCAAGAGAAATAGGTATTTCGAATTTCCGCATTTTGGTAATGTCATTTATCCAAATTTTTCTTTCGAATCTCTCTAGAAAAGCTGAATCATTATGAGTGTCTTTCGCGGAATATCCGGAAAAATAAAAACCATGTTGTTCTGTTTTTACATAATTAAATTATAATTTGGGTGTGCTGTTAACGTGCGTTCTTGTAAATCTAAAATGACCTGTCTAGGTGCTAAGAAATCAACTCCAACAACTTTTGCTGCGGTTGTCGGTAATATTTCCCATCAGAAACGACAAATCTCACTCCTCCCCATATTCCAAATTATTACCAGTGACACCGCATGGAGAACCCAAGTGATTATCGTCTATATCACGATGCAAAATACTGCAGCAAGACCCAGAATCGACAACCAGGATTCTTTTCACATCTCGCATTCGCGTCTAAATTTCAATACAATTTAATTGTTGTTGTTTATGGGCAACGTTGTCCCTGTGCACCTCATGAAAGTAGCATCGAGCTCGGTTATAACGTCTTGAAAGGGACTGGATATTTTGTATCGCTATAAACGAGTGTTTTTGTAACCAAGGAGTTAACAGTGAGGAATTCATGGGTACCGCAAAATATCTGACGTTATGGGCGAGGCGTCGCATAAAACGATGTCGTTATAACTGGGTTCGACTGTATATGGGAGAACAGACGTACAGCTTTATTCACTTCTTGCTGGAGATGAGTGGCTGCGTTGCCCATGGAGAGAAAGCCTGCCGCAGTCACTGAACAGGCACCCGAGTGGGCCTCGTATTTGGTCTGTTGCTTTGGAGAAGAGAAAAATATTTTTCCCTTGTCGGGAATCGAACCATGAATCCCCGGTTTTCAAGCCCTTGGCGTAGTCACTAATCCAACTGCGTTAGTTCGGCTCGTATTTTAGTACTGGTATCAATTTTGATTGAAGGAAAGTTAGAAGGAAGGATAGAAATGACGGGACGACGAGGAGAAGACTTAAGCACCTACTGGATGACCTTAAGGAAAGAAAAGATACTGGAAATTGAAAGAGGAAGCACTAGATCGCACCCTGTGGAGAACTCGCTTTGGAAGGGCTACGGACCTGTCGTAAGACAGACTGCAGAATGAATGAATCAAAATGGTTGTTTTGTGAAATATTGTTTACGGTGACTTAACGAAGGTTCTTACAGTTTGTTTCGCGTGTATAAATATTCCAATTTTAAATATTACCGCGTTGCGCGTGAGGTACCCGCGAATTGAAATAATTTTTGGGACGGGGTCCCCAGAATTACAGAGACTTTGTAAGGGTTTGTGACACCAGAATATTTGAGCAAAATAACATGGAAACAAGAATTCCCGTTGCGTACCCACATACCGCTATGAAGAATAGCTTTCATTAGGTAATTACCGAGAGCTGCGCTCTTTTGGGATTTAACGCAGTTTAGAGTGGTAGTTTCATACCGACGTTTCGGGACAACCAATCGGCCCCATCTTCAAGGGTCAAGCAGTCCAAGAAAAATTCTTGGACTACTTGACCCTTGAAGATGGGGCCGATAGGTTGTCCCGAAACGTCGGCAAGGAATGGGCCCATAGGTTGTACCCAAACGTCGGTAAGAAATGAGGCAGATAGGTTGTCCCGAAACGTTGGTAAGAAACTACCACTGTAAGGTGCGTAAAATACCAAAAGAGCGCAGAATTCATTTACACCGCGGCGGAAGCCTGAAATCACGCAAAGTAGTTACCGCTTTGAAAGCTGACTGCGAAAATCTTGCCGTGTGCAGTGTCAAGAATACGGTGTAAGGGGATTTAAAATTATTAGGGCAAGTAAACTTAGATCAGCTGCTCACACAAGACTGCGCTATCTATTCTAAGTTTCTAGAAAAGTTTAAAAGCACTGTTTATTTAAAATAATTACACTAGAGTAGTGCCTCAACACGTAACACTATCCTCTGCTGAAGATAATCTTGTGTCTGCGACTGGAAGACAAAGCAAGCGCGCAGTTCCCGCAGTGGCGCCATTACATAAGCTTGTCGCCGCGTGCTCCCACTCATGTCACTTGTTGCTATCGCTTGACGTCACCATCGTGGTCTCAGTGTGTATGAATGCGATGAGATGCCACTTGTGAAATGTGCGTGGGTCGGCTGAGGATCCGTTCTGGTTGCACGCGCTTGAAATACTCCTACATAATATGCATGTCGCTTCATTACAGCATTGTTTGTGTCTCCATGTGTTTAAGGGTCATTTGCATAAAAGGGAAGAGGAAACGTGACCTCCTTCTGAAGTTACATACAACCCGACTTCACTCATTTAGGCGCAAGGTGTGAGTGGTCCCTTCATTAATGCGTAACAAGCAAACAGCGTGATTTATCTCAATAAGCACCGGCAGTATAAATGAGAAAATACGTGACCTAAGCCAGTAGCCGAGTGTGTTCCCTGCTCGTTTGGTGTTGGACGAAAAGAAAATTTTAGAAATGAGTCTGTTAGCTTCGCCACGTCCACCTCTCTGTCTGTTCACATTGATGTAATAACTCAACAAGCAATGACCAGATTTTCACGAAATTCTGCATTGAAAACTTACACTAACTTTGACAATACTTTCCACTTTTCTTTAAGATCTGACAATAACGAACACTATAAGTGTTTCTGCACTGATCTCGAGTGCAACTCGCTGCATAGACCTATTTATCGGAGCAATAAATGCATAGATAAAAGGCTGGACAGAAAAATTACGCAAATACTTTATACCCAATACGCATTTTGTCGCCCTCGGTGGACTAGTGGTTAGCGTACTCGCCACTGGGCCCAAGGTTAGCGGGTTCGATCCCGACCGATGGATTTTAAGGGTGATAAAAATCCGGAGCACCACTTCGTTCGGAGGGGAAGTAAAGCCGTCGGTCCTATGTCGTAGAATTACCGCATGTAAAAGAACCTTACGGGCATGAATAGAACTAGTAGTGCCCGTCGGCAAAATTCAGCGGCCATTTCTCACCCAAGTCTCCTGACTGCCTGCTAGATGCTCTGGCAGTCACATTAGGATTGAGTGCGGTCAGTGGGCTGGTCACCCACTACATCAACGCACATGACCATAGAAACCTCCGAAAGGAGGCCCCCAATGCTACGCGATTGGAGCGACAAGGGGACTAACTAACTAACCAATACGCATTTTCCTTCAGTCTTTCGGTTTTTCGAAATCAACAATGTCACCCTATGCGTTGTGCGTTTCCTAACGTGCTCTGGCTCATATTACCGTGCGACCTGTTTCTTAGTTTTCTTAACAACGCTTTCTCCATTTACAGGTTATTACTACGTACGTTTTAGTGTGAAACAGCGAGATGATGGTCAGTTAAATATGGAATGGTAATAGCTTAAGTGTTCTTCATATAATTATCCCTGCCTTTTCATGAGGAACTGAGAAAAACCAGTTAATCCGCTCTTAGGGCGATAAAAACAAACGGTTGGTTGTCATTAGAACTGAAGCATCTCTACCATTTAGGGTTCCAAATGATCAGTTCCTTCATCGGAAATCTATTAGCGAGCTGACTCTCTGTCTGTCTGGTTGGTTCCTTCAGCTGTCTTTAGTTTCTCCCTTCTTATTGCTTTAGATATTTGTTCATTTATGTTGTATTCGTTTGTTTCTTTCTTCTTTGCTTTCGTACTGCATGTTTTATTTCATTTATTGCCTCCTTTGTTTCAGCCTCCTATACAATGGGTACCGGGTCTCTTTCCCGGGGGTAAAGCTGCCAGGGCGTGGAGTTGACCACCCACCCTCATCTAGTGCAGGGTTAAAGAAAGAGTAGAGCTATACCTCTACTCCCCTCTGGGCCTTCGTGGCCTGTTCTAGGGAGAACTTACCTTAACTTACCTCCTTGTTCACCTACTTTTTTGGGGGGTGAAGGGCCCCGCAGCAGATGCTACGGACGACCCACAGCTTCGAGGCTTATTGTGCAACCCTGTGATGATGATGATGATGATGAATAATTGTTTTCCCATTTTTCCGTGTAAAGGAGCACCCTTGAATAAAAGTGACAGGGGAAAACCTGTCCCAGTGCCACTTTGTCCACCTCAAAACCCACATGGATTGACCCGCGATCGAACCCGAGCCTCCGCTTAAGATTTACTTATCTTTCCTTCATTATGTCTTTCCTTCCACTCGTCTCCTTCCTTTTTCTCATCTCCACATAGTTTCTTTCAGCAACTGGCATATCTCTGGGGTGGAGTAAACATGTTCATCAGAGCGGTGATCATCACCTGACGTTTTATTTATCACCACATCAGTTTTAATTCACGAACTAATTTCAATACTGGCGACGGGCGGCAAGACTTTCATTTATATTCATTTACCCTGGAAATTCCAGACAGGAATACTTAATGGAGACTGCTGTGTAACCACATGGCATAACAGGTTAACGTATCTTCATCCCTGCTTCAGAGATACAGATACTTACGAAACACTTTATATCATAATGAAAATTTAACTGTAGCTCAACAAGGAATCAGACGAATCTAATTGAATTATTTTAAGATATTTTCCAAAATTTTGTTAGATATAATGTCAACAGATGGTGTCAATACCTATTTGTTAGTAATTTAAACTCCAAAAATATTCCAATGCAGCTTAACAGCACTCAAATTAGGAACTAACTTCAGTGCGCAGCTGTCGTTTTTCTTCAAAAACAACGTACATTTCTAACGTGTTATTTCTTGAGTAAGAATGATAGAGTCGCTGTTAATGGCTTATTATCCACGAGTAATTAAAAAGAGACAATTACCTTATTTGATTTCATAATTATTTATAACAGACATATTTAACTTTACCTTCTTCCTTCTACAAAAAGAATGCTTTATATAAAAGTTACCTACCTCTTTATTATTGGGGCGCGCGGTGGCGTAGTTGGTTGAGGCACTACGCTACAAACCGGAACGTCGCGGGTTCGATTCCCGATGGTGTCATTGGAATTAATTCCTTGACATAATCGTTTCGGTCGCACTATGGCCCTGGGGTCGACTCAGCCTCTAACAGAAATGAGTACCAGGAATATTTCCTGGGGGGTAAAGGCGGCCGGTGCGTAGGGCTGACAACCTTACCACCTTCATGTGCCGATTGTCTACAAATCTGGGAGCCTCAACCTCCTGGACCCCTCTAGGCCTGTAATGGGGTTGCTTTACCTTTTTTTTTATCTCTTTATTATTATTGGTGTCGTTTACTTCGCAATACATTCTCAGGATGTTCAACACAAAACAAGATAACCAAATTTCAACCAATTTTTTTTTCCTGTGGCACTTCGGTCCGTATTCGGGTCATAGCCTCCGCCTACGAGGCTTCGCGATCATACTCAGACACACTACACTAGGTAGCACTCCTCTGTACGAGTGATCAGCCCAACGCAGAGACCTCTACTTGACAACACACAACACTCACAAGAGACAGATATGAATGTCCCCGACGGGATTCGAATTCGTAATCCCAGCATGCCATATATATGCAGTCTATAAACAACAGTGAGAACATTGTGTAATAAGAAGTGCTACTTTGAGAGTTAGTGTTATTCCCTGTTAACAGAAGGGTGCACACTGAGACTGCTTGAGAATAAAGACGTTAGGAGTGTATAACTAATACGGAGATAGAGAAAATCACGTTACTTAGCTTCGTATTATTTTCCCTTTATATATATTAAAACGGTAATATGGCGGAACAATGTATGACGTGTGGAATAAGTGAGAAATTCTGAAGGAAATATAAGTTGCATGGAGGAAAATATTGAAATTCATATTAAAGTAATTAGGTGTAAAGGCGAGGAGTGGATTAAGCTGGCTCTGATTGTCGACCACAGGCGCATTTTATTTGTTACAGTAATAATCCCTTAGCTTCCACAAGATGCAAGGTAATTACTAGCCGAGAAAATTTCAGTGTTTTTGAGCTACGCTGTAATATGAAGTGTAACGACGCACGTAAAGCCTCAGTTCATGTTAATTTTGCCACCTACTTAGTTTACGTCAGAAGGAATTGCCTGTAAAAGTTCTAGCGACAAACTTGCAGTGTGTGGAAAATTGGACGTGCATAAGACATGACTAAAGAGTAGCTCCAGCGATGGCGCTGGGGCAGTGTTTCCTCAGGATGCCATAGCCCCTGGACTGCATGCATGCGCGAGAAGCAGTTAACAGTTTCTATTGTAGAAGTTACTATTTGTGGCTCAGCTCGTAGACACATGTGATGAATTAATATTTACTCCTTGAGCTTGGCCTACGAACAGATGAGAGCATCAGGGGTGTCTTTGTTTGCGAAGGAGCAATGAATTACCCTAACTTGGATGCAAGGAGGAGAAAATTTAATTCTGTTCTGCGTTCTTTTACACAGTGGCGGATGCTGCTGTCTGCGGTCGGATTTAATGAACAAAAAACATGTGCCTTTTAACAGTTTAAAAGTTGCTCCTATTACGCAGTTTCAACCGTAGTATGAAATATATGCAGAGACCTAAGTAGCTAACTCCGCAGTTTCAACAGTAGTATAAAATATATGCAGAGACCTAAGTAGCTAACTCCGCAGTTTCAACAGTAGTATAAAATATATGCAGAGACCTAAGTAGCTAACTCCGCAGTTTCAACCGTAGTACAAAATATATGCAGAGACCTAAGTAGCTAACTCCGCAGTTTCAACAGTAGTATAAAATATATGCAGAGACCTAAGTAGCTAACTCCGCAGTTTCAACAGTAGTAGAAAATATATGCAGAGACCTAAGTAGCTAACTCCGCAGTTTCAACCGTAGTATAAAATATATGCAGAGACCTAAGTAGCTAACTCCGCAGTTTCAACAGTAGTTAAAAATATATGCAGAGACCTAAGTAGCTAACTCCGCAGTTTCAACCGTAGTATAAAATATATGCAGAGACCTAACTCCATGGCAGTGTCTACCTCAAACCGTGGATGCCTGCTCAGTTTTTTCTTCATGGCTCAACAGCCCTAGTGGGCCTAGGCCTCCTTATTGTTGAGGTTTCGAGATCAAACTCAGACACATCACACTCGGTAGGACTCCTCTGGACGAGTGATCGGACTGTCGCACAGACCTCTACCTGACAACAAACAACATTCCCAAGAGACAGACGTTCATGCCCCCGGCGGGATTCGAACCCGCAATCCCAACAAGCGAGCCGCCGCAGACCCACGCCTTACGCGCGGCGACCGAGATCGACGCTTCCTCTGTTAGTCATTAAAATTCATTGTTTTTAACATAGCCCAGAGGTTCATAATACCCCGCCAACGGACCAGTCCTGAGCCGGTTTACATGCGACACCTCTCAGATCCATTTCGTTATTAGCACTACAGATTCTGATCTTAAAATAACGGAAAAGGCAGAAACTGATACATACTGAACCAAGTATCAGGTGCACTGATCACTCGAACTTTTAGTATCCACATTGACAAAATCGTGAAAGAAGATATAAGCGTACTAAATGTACGAATTTCGGTCTCGAAAAACATATACATAAGTGTCATTTTAATACTCGTATTTTCTCATGGTAGGGTATATATGGTGCACCATAATGGAAATAGCCGAACTCAGTGGCCGCGCAGTCTAAGGTGTGGGTCTGCGGCTGTTCGCTTGCTGGGATTGTGGGCTTGTGATATTATCAGGTAGAGGTGTCTGCGTCGGACTGATCACTCGTCCAGAGGAGTCCTACCGAATGTGGTGTGTCTGAGTGTGATCGTGAAGCCTCGATAATGAGGAGGCACTGGACCACTTGGGGCTGTTGCACCAGGGGGGAAAAAAAGGACAATATCGATAAATTTTACATTTGTAAAGAAACAGCTAATGGAAACCAGTTAGATTATGAACATATTATAACTCCGAACAGAATGTTTGAAGCTGTATTAAGAGAAGGCTATTTGACGTAAATTGTACCCCCCCTCTTCCCTCCACTCCCCCCCCCCCCGCCACTCTCTAGCAAGACGTGTAATCGGATATGTGTTGTATGTACCACAGCCTGACCAATGTTAGACAAGTAATAAACACTGTCATAGCAGTTAAGTAAGTTATAGAGTTTATATGTTTTGCCCATCGAATTATATCCAAATATGTGCTTACCTTACGTGCTCTTTGGCTATTCCAGAACTAACAACAAAAACATAACGCTGCATGACTGGAGTACGATCTGTAGCTAGCAACACTTCGCACACACACACTGCCACAACTTCGAGATACAACTTCGATGATCCGTTAGCAAAATTTACACGATGCATCTAAAAACAATGTTTTGTACTCTATTGCCTACATTATACCATTTATTGAATATTTTATTGTTTGTCCCTTCAAACTATACTCTAAAGGCATTCTACACCTTTTACATCCTTATATACATTTTACAGTGTATGTACATTTTTATTGTAAAGGTTTATAGCTCTAACATAATTACAGTTGTAATTAGCCCCCTTTTTGTGTCTTGTATGTCAGGCCTGATGATGGCTATTCTTTTATAGCCGAAACATATAGCCTTGTCCTTGAAGAATATATGTTGTGACTAAACATTTTTTGTATATGAAATCAGGAAGGAAGGTTAACTGGATTGGTTACATCATACGTAGGAACTGCCTTCTAAAACACGTTATTGAAGGAAAGATAGAGGGAAGGATAGAAGTGACGGGAAGACGAGGAAGAAGACGTAAGCAGCTACTGGATGACTTTAAGGAAAAGAGAGAATACTGGAAATTGAAAGAGGGAGCACTAGATCGCACCCTGTGGAGAATTCGCTTTGGAAGAGGCTATGGACCTGTTGTAAGACAGACTGCAAATTTAATGAATGTACTTAATAAGGCACCATGCCATCAAGGCACATGGGGGCTGGAGGTACAGCTCTATGCACTCTTCAGCTCGGCAATGTTTGGAGGTGAATGGTCAGCTTCACGCCTCGGCCGCTTTACCCCTTGGGGAAAAGTCCCCGATTACCATTGAATAGGAGGCTTGCTGGACTCAGAACCTGTCTGGACGCTTTGGAGAAAAGAAAATATTTTGCCCCAGCCGTGAATCGAACGAAGTTTCCTCTGTCATAAAGTCCGTAATGCAGTAATTGTAGGCACCGACTAAGGTAGCTGTCCAGGCTTCCTATGTATTCGTATAAGTGTCGGGGGCTACAAAGGTGGGTGGTAGGCTAATTATAAAGTGGCGTTTTACAGTTAGTGTTTTCTTGTGTTCTGATCTTGCAGGTGTCTTACAGTTGGTGTTTGCTTGTGTTCTGATCTTGCAGGTGTTTTACAGTTAGTGTTTTCTTGTGTTCTGATCTTGCAGGTGTCTTACAGTTAGTGTTTGCTTGTGTTCTGATCTTGCAGGCGTCTTACAGTTAGCGTTTGCTTGTGTTCTGATCTTGCAGGTGTTTTACAGTTAGTGTTTGCTTGTGTTCTGACCTTGCAGGCGTCTTACAGTTAGTGTTTGTTTGTGTTATGATTCTGCAGGCGTCTTACAATTAGTGTTTGCTTCTGTTCTGATCTCGCAGGCGTCTTACAATTAGTGTTTACTTGTGTTCTGATCTTGCAGGTGTCTTACAATTAGTGTTTGCTTGTGTTCTGACCTTGCAGGCGTCTTAAAGTTAGTGTTTGCTTATATTGTGACCTTGCAGGCCTCTTACAGTTAGTGTTTGTGTTCTGATCTTGCAGGCGTCTTACAATTAGTGTTTGATTGTGTTCTGATCTTGCAGGCGTCTTACAGTTAGTGTTTGTGTTCTGATCTTGCAGGCGTCTTACAATTAGTGTTTGCTTGTGTTCTGATCTTGCAGGCGTCTTACAGTTAGTGTTTGCTTGTGTTCTGATCTTGCAGGCGTCTTACAATTAGTGTTTGCTTGTGTTCTGATCTTGTTCTGATCTTGCAGCGAACGGGCTGGACGTGCTAGGTGAGGTCATGGTGTGTTACGACAACCGGTCACTGCCCAAAGCCCTGGAATGTGACTTCAAATGGGACTGCCTAGAAGGAACTGATGAACGGAACTGTGGTAAGTGACATGTAGTTTCAGAAGGCGGAAATGTGGCGTAATACACAAAACTGTCATGTAGACAGTTTCACTGCGAAACAGGCGAACACCGGTGACTGACAACGCAAATACCGAATAGTTCAGGGGTTCTCAAACTATTTTGCTGGCGAATTACTCAATGAAATTTAACAGTTTCAACTTACCACAAATATGTTTTTTTTTAATTTAAAAAAAATCTGAAATTGGAAAGACTGGCTGACAGCGGGAATGATTTATATCACTTTGCCATTAGTGCTGCATATTAGCACATAAATTTAGCTTATGTT
This sequence comes from Reticulitermes speratus, assembly GCA_021186555.1. Taxonomy (NCBI): domain Eukaryota; kingdom Metazoa; phylum Arthropoda; class Insecta; order Blattodea; family Rhinotermitidae; genus Reticulitermes; species Reticulitermes speratus. Next base: position 8,329,136 of record JAJKFL010000009.1, read on the forward strand.
TTGTTATTTTTTACAATTTTTGTTATTTCTATATTCCGATTTTTATAAAGGCCGCTTGCCGGTAGACACTGATTGGCGAAACAGTAATGGTACGGGTACCACATTTTGAAAAACGACGGAATAGACTACAGGACCTACGGGTTTTTAAGAAACTGTTCAAGTTTTGTTGCAAGTACACGTTATATTTGTCCATGCATACTTAACAATTTCATGACTAAGGCCCAGTGACTGGAACTCCTCCGGACTTTGAGTCATACCCATGCAAGTCATTTAAAAAATAATTTATCGAAGGCAATTTATATTTTATTCACAAATGCGGGCACACCGCATACCTTGCTATTAACTGTGAGAATATAAGTTCACGTTTCTAGTATTGTAACAGACTTCTAAATGGGTTTTTCATATCCTACGTACATACATAAGCAGTAGGCCAAGACTTGTTCTTCAAAATGAACCCAAATCTTCTATCGTTTACCTCAAAGTTAAATTAAACATTTAAAAATTCGGTATTTCCTTTAATCCAACTAGCCTATATACCCAGGCGTAGATGGGAGGATAATATTAAAATAGATCTTCAAAACGTGGGATGGGGGGGGGGCATGGACTGGATTGATATGGCTCAGGATAGGGACAGGTGGCGGGCTCCTGTGAGTGCGGTAATGAACCTTCGGGTTCCATAAAACGCGGGGAATTTCCTGACTAGCTGACGACCTGCTAGCTTCTCAAGAAGGACTCTGCTCCATGGAGTTAGTTGGTTAGTTAGTTAGCCTATAGAATATACAGACTATTTGTTAATAGGTCTGCATGTAAAGTTACGTAGTGTAGAGGGCAATGGACGGCAGGTCGATTCTCGGACAGGCTTCCTAGGATGAGATAATTAACTGAGAAACGTAGCAATAAGTCCAGTTTATGTTGTTCACAAATACTGTGTAATTGTTGCTGTGGGTTGGAAAGGCCGTACCTTGCACAGCCGTTCGGTCTGGCTATCTGCTGTGTGCTTTACCGGGAAAATAAAACGAAGAGACCGATTACGAAATAAATTCTGCACGTACTAAGAGCGTTTCCATGGAAACCGTGTCAAATAACATTCTTGAAAGCCAATCAGATTTGAACCAGATTCTTCGCGCAGTACCGAGTTTCACAGATTAAACGAAATCAGAAACCAACTGGAGTTGGTGTAATGTGTGATTTGTCGCTAGGAAGATCGCAGTTCATAGCTTGTCCTAACGGGTGGGATACCAGTCGCTTTTGGGTGCTTGTCGAGTGATTACACAAATCTAGAAGTGATATTTATTCAAGCTTGGGTGCCTTACGCGTAAACGCGTAGTCCTGAGTTCGAATTTCTTGAATATATGAACATTCGAAACATAAATGTATAAAAATAATCGAAACCCCTTCTTAGACGTATAAACATATTACTTTATTCAATGTATTTAATTGATTATACCAACCAAATGCTGTCTTCGATACACAACGCAGCATAAACACAGCGACCCGATCCACCTTGTACTGAGATGCGCACTACAGACCTGAACATATAATGACACAAACTAGAAGTTTCCACTACCAGCCGTAACAGTAATTTTAATCTGTATAAATTATATTTATTATGTAAGAAACATTTTAATCATATTTTAACCATAAGATTTTTAAAACGGTACAAGTTGTACCTTTTATATATAAATGACGTCAACAACGCAGCCTACTGCAGACTGTGGAACCATGTAAATAGTGATTTGTCACGGCACCTGGTTTTAAACCTGCATATTGCGCTCCCTGCAGATGGTACGTTTTGTACCGAAACGTCGGAGCTACGTGTTTAGCACTTATTTGTGACTAATAATTAGCATGTAGTTGGTATAATAAATTTAATGCATTGATCTAAAAAATGCACGGAATGGACAACTTTAAAATGTTAGTTTGTGTTTGTTCTTCAGCATGTGAACGAGTGATTATGAACAGCAAATGTAGTTAACTAGTCGGCACGCAAGCCTAGCAAATTTACCGAAATTAAATGATCGTGAAATAGTGATATTATAACATTGATAACGCAGAAACATAACAGTGATCATTCCTGCAGGTAACACTTACGGTGAAGAACTGGAAGCACCTTGCCATTAACGAAGTGATTGTAACATTCAAAGGTAAATTTGCTTTCCCTAACTGTGTCTGAGGGGAAAGGGTAGGATTCGACACAAAGTTTCACAAATACTGTAATTCACTGAGGTACACGTATGCATGAAGGTGTGCTTAAGGGAAACGGCGCGTAGATGTGACAGGCGACATTACGACGGTACGTTCTTGAAACTAGTGAGAAAGACCGTAAGTTATGCAAGGACGATTACTTATCGTCGCCGCGAAGATTGATTGGTTTTCGTAGTACACTCAGCAACAAATGAAAGGGAATGCTTGCAAATTTGGGCCGAAATTATAAGTGATTATGCCACCAACACAGGACACAGTAAAATAAATCTGGGACAAACAAATTTACTCCACTTTTTACATTCTTCGTCCCTGCAGAGCCGTCTTCGAGGAGGACATTAATGTTAATAGAAATTACAAATTTAAAAACCTTTTAGAGTCCTTGTATTTATTCCATAGTAGGAGTATCTAGCTCATAATACGGGATGCACTTATTCTAAATGTTGCACGTAAATTTTACAAACATTAATTCAGTGAGCCCTTGCAATGATGTTGTTAGCTATAAACTACGCGTTTCAGTCCATGTTTAGTCAGGGTTGCCAACAGAAAATTTACAGAAAATTTACAGAAAATTAAATCACGGGGCCCAAGGTACATGACAAAATCGCATACACAGTAATCCCCCCCCACTTACGTTATTCTGGACTTACGTCGTTTGCCCCCAGACCCAATATATAGCATCAACAAAAATTATGGACCAAGTTTCGAGACGTAATAGTATTCATGAGATGAGAGATACAGAGATGGAATTTGTTGTAAAAGGTAAAGTTCTCCATAGAACAGGCCACGAAGGCCCAGAAGGGGAGTAGAGGTATAGTTCTATTCTTTCTTTAACCTCGGCGCTAGATGAGGCTGGGTGGGCCCCAGGGCCGGTCTGAACGGCTGCGAAAAATCTCGCCCCCACCGGCATTCCATGCTCGGACCGTCCAGCCCGTAGCGAGTCGCTATACCGACTACGCTCTCGCGGCCCCCGGAATTTGTTGTAACGTGTTCAGAAACTCGTGAAGGTTCTGAAACGCGTACGCGCACAACAATTTGCGCATATTCCATGCCCATGCGCGATACGCTTTCAGCTGTAGCAAGCATCAGGTAAGCACTGCCACTGCTGCAGCCAGTATGATTGCGGGCGTGCTAGAGAAATCATGTTGCGTCATTTGGTTAGCCGACAGGAACAGCACAACACAATTTACTGCTTGCAAATAGAAGATATCCTCCTGTCTGCAAAGCGATTTGACGCAGTTTTAATGACTTGAGGAAATAAGAATAGTGGAAAAGTGCAAATCACCCTGGCGATCGCGGAGGTCACAAGAGGATACTGAAAGCATAAAGCTGTTTTGTCAACGTAGTCGGAGTTTGGAGCTGGGTATACCTGAAACGACGATCCAGAATGTCTTGCAGAAGAGGCTAAGTTTGCACGCTTGTAACATTCAAATTTTTCATCAAACCAAAGTCACAGATCAGTACACAAAAGCTGAATTTGCAAATTTGATGCTGAATGCAATTAATAATGATGTAAATTTTTTTTACGGTGAGTGATGTTTACTGATGAGTCAACCTTCCACATGAATGGTCACGGAAACAGGCTCAGCTGTCACATCTGGGGACTGTAACGGCCACATGGAATTTGGGAGCATGTACAAGACTAGTAGAAAGTTAGGCATAATGCACGATCGTATAAGAGGGCCTTTTTTTTCTGAAAACACTATCACGGCAAATGTATATCCGGATATGTTACAAATTATTGTCTTTCTACAAATTGATATTGAAAAAATAAAAAGGTAAAATTGTGCTTCAACAAGACGGTACTCCATCCCACTTCAGTCATGAGGCAGGAATTGCCCGGAATGTCACATTTCCCTAATCGGTGGATTGGAGGAGGCGGACCAACGCAGTGGCCCCGACGGAGTCAAGACCTTATAGCGCTGCATTTTTGTCTATGGAGGTGTAAAAAACGACTCGTATACGTAGAGAGATTTACGTCATATACGAGAGAGAATTAATGGAATGTAGCGCCAGTCACTCCGGAAGTGCCTCAACGGAGCAGAGTCCTTCTTGAGAAGCTAACAGGTCCTCAGCTAGTCAAGAAATTCCCCGCATTTAAGGAACCCGAAGGTTCATTACCGCGTTCACAAGAGCCCGCCACGTGTCCTCAACGCACACAGTACCGTAGAGACTGTTTGCAGGGCTATGAATGGTGCGCACGACTGGGGTATGTATAAGGAATTTATGACTTTGAGAAGTAATTGGTTTCTTGACTTTGTCCATCGTCCGGAAATCTAAAATAACGACGTTTCGGAAGCTGAATCTGCTTCCGTCCTCAGGTGAAGGGAGAGGGAGACACCTAATCTGTTGAGTCCCTTACATAGAGCTAACCTCAATCACTGGACCTCCTTCACCTGAGGACGGAAGAAGATCCAGCTTCCGAAACGTCGTTATTTTAGATTTCCGGTCGATAGACAAAGTCCAGAAACCAATTGTTTCTCAATGTTACATACCATCGTCAGGACCTTTTAGAATTTAATTTATGACTTGATAAACACGTTACAGCAAATCTCATCTCCATATCTCTCTTCTCACAAACAATAGAATCGCGTTTTTCATTTTGCTGTGTTTATTTAAAATATAAGGTACGAGTATTAATGTTTAGTGAAGTACCGAAATCTGCTTGGCGCCCCTTTAAACTCGGCGCGCTGGGTGACTGCCCAATTAGCCCACCATCAAAGCCGGTGTTGCTGAAAACAGGGACGACAAGCATAAAGCACAAACTTGGCCTCATTCCGCCCTCAGTTTGCAGACGTGCTAGGTACGGACGAAGTGATGGCTATTTCTGTTTTCGTTCGTAACTGTTGTGTCTTCCGCGAGTGGCGTTGTAGTTCCGTTGCAGTCTACTCGGCGTGCGCTGCACAATCCAGCTGCATGTGTTCACCTCCGTCTGGCAGAAATTCATCGAAGCTGCAGTTGCGTTGCGGTTTCCAGTTTCCTTGGTGTGCCCTCGCCCTTGAAATGTTTTTTGTCGTGCAAGCATTGTTCTCTCTTTTTTTTAAACTTTCGTCCATGTAATCACACTTGCGACTTTGTGTCTTCATTTCAGTTGTGTTAACAGATGTTGAGGGGTTTAATTAAAAATATTACTGTGAGGAGAACAACGAGCAGATTTTTTGTAGTAAGAAGTGGAAATAAACCCGGACATATACAAAGAATATATAATTCGAGAATGTAGGGTTCAAGTAAATATTTGAGTGGGGGAATCACGGGTCCAGACAACGAGCGCCTTTATTCTGTTTTTCAAAACTGTCAGTTACACGGACAGTATCCGTTCTCGTTCAGTGAACTTTCAAACAAAGAGAATAGGAAACCTTGTGCAACATTTGGGTAAAATACACATAGAACTCAAGATGGCCTCTTCCATATATTTTGCTCCTAAATTTAATACTAAAATAAATGTCCATCAAAATGCATTTTTTGTATTTATGAAATTCTAAAACCCGAGTTCCATGTTATGTAACCTGCCAGCCAAGAATAAAAAGGTATCCAATTGAAAGGCCAAGGAGAAATTTGTCACAAAATTCGCTCTCATGCTCTTTTGTTTTATACGAAAATGACAGCATTACTCTGGAGACTACAATCCTTTCATTGAATGTTACATGCTGAACATAACTCGAAGACTTAAAACGTTTCATAAATCCTGACTTTCCTGTAAAATACAACAACACTAAAACACTACAAACTGAATGTAGCCTTTCGATTTCTAAGACGCGTGTTTTAAATTCAATAAACCAGGCGTAAGAATTAAGACGCTTTTATCAGATTCTTCTAAACTGATAGCCGCCGCAGAACTTCTTGTTTGTACCGGGTGTTTAAAAGAACCTGCAAGTACGCCACGTAAAACAGCTACCTCACATCAAAAGAGCCTATCCGTATTTTAAAGATAAATCTCATGTATTGTGTATGTATTCATATTATTTTCTTACTTTTTGCTATAATAACTTGCTATAATATTATTCTACGTGTCTGTAACAAACAAGCTTTATATTGATTGAAGGCTTCCGCCGTGGTCGTAATGTTGTATAAAATATTTTGGGTTTTTACCCGACGTCTTTTTTTTTTTGTAAGAAACCAACGTTTCGGGACTGCTTGTCTGTCCCATTTTCAGGGTCTCGAGGTGAACGAGGAAAGGAGACCCTGAACGTGGGACAGACAATTAGTCCCGAAACATTGGTTTCTTACTAGAAAGCGACGCCGGGTAAAAACCCAAAATATTTTATACAACAAGCTTTATACTATTAAAATGTTACTACAAATATACGTAAAAGTAATTCCCTTAAAGTAATGATAAAAAAACTGAAATAATAATAATAATAATAATAATAGCTTGTAGTGGGTCAGTTTAGAAACAATACAAGTTGCAAACTTTAGTCTTAATTCACCGTGCATTTTTAAACTACAAACAGTCACCAACAAATGCACAAACCATCAGTAAAGGTATAAATTAACCTTTTATCATAATTAAACCCTACACATGTTTCGGCTCACGAGGAGCCATCATCAGGGGTTACAATAGTGCTTATCAAATGCTGCGTTGGGTCTGTTAACGACACTCGTAATGTTACTTCACAGTATGTTTAGGAGATCATAAAACGTTTGTATCATATGTTAAAATCGTGAAATAAAAGTATGGAGTTAAAAATGGTAAAACTACACAGTCCACTGTTACTTCCAACGTTTAAGGTTTCCACCGCACATCTACGAGTTTCACTAGACTATACACTGCACTGCGTAAGATCTGTAGTGGAGCTTGATGAAGATGAGTAATGGATGGAGTGCGTATTGTATGAGTTCATCAGCATTTGGTCTGTCTCGTCGTGATGTAAAGTCTTATTTGACGACGCGTAACGTAGAAATTTAGGAAACGTGGTGCTGGATACTGGTGTGATGTAGGGTCGGGTATTGATATGTGTTCGGTGGAAGTAAACTGTGTTATCTATATACACAGTACGTACGTACACACGTACGTTGCGTGTCTTGTTTATATTAGTGTGAACACTTCCGATCTCAAAAAATCAATCAGAAATGCGGGTTCGTGTTCCTTAAAAGTTAGCTAATTCTCACACATTTTTTGTTGTTGAAAATATGGATTTAATTGGGTCTTTAAGAACACAAGCGATGTCATTTCAGGAACTGAAAAACTGCCGATACATGCCTTTGTCGCTGTAGTATTTTGTCAGAGTTACGATGAACGAAGTAAAAGAGTGAACCGGTAACAGCTATTACTTTACAGTGTCACTGGAGCAACTGATAACTATTACTATTTTGACACAAAGTAACTCAAAACTAACATTTATGGACTCACTGCACTTGTTTTCTAAAGGTCTCAATTATAAATTTCGGATTTGGGACATTTTTACCTCTTACCCACTGTGTTTAAGGCACGGTGTTATTGCATTGTGTTAGAGCATGGTGTGGAACAGAAACATAGTGCTTCTGACGGACACTGGTGGCAGTGTAGTCGCTGAGGGGTGACAGTTGTTAAGAGGTTCCCGGCCAAAAATTCTTAAATACGAAACCAGATGAAGGAAATGCTTCAAAAACCTGTAGATTCTGGAAATGTTCAATTATCTATTGCCTGTAATAGGTGAAATGTTGCTCATATTGTGAGTGAGATGAATTTAAGATGATTTATTAGGTCATTCACGACATTGCAAAGATTATGAAATGGGAAGATAATTTTGAATGGTGAAGTACGTAAGAACTTGGAGGAAACAGTTTACCGTTTGAAAGCATAATATAAAGATATTAGCCAGTAAATACTGAGGACAAATACAAAAGAGTATATATGCAATACATTGGCCGGAATTTGAATAGCTTACTTCTTAAATGCAAGTCTGTATTTAACTGTACACCAGCCTGCTTGGTGGGAAGACTAAGGATCGTAATAAATATCAGAAATATATTATTTCTCTTACCTTGTAAATACTACGTGCTAGAGATTGAGATGTTTAACGTTACTTCACAGAGCCTCCTGCGTGCACACATGGGCAGTACAGATGCTCAAATGGTCAGTGCGTGAACGGGACACAACGCTGTGACTTACAGTTTGACTGCTGGGACAAGAGTGATGAACTGGACTGTGGTGAGTTTGAGACATCCCATTTTATCCTGAAGAAGGAACAGGGTACATCACAGCCATTTTTACAACACAGGATTTTGTTGTAAGACTCGTCATAAGTTAATGTAGTCTTTTTAATTACTGTACGCCTTTCTACGTCATATGTGCGTCGTCTCGCTCGGAAGCATTTCATTTCTTTGAGCACTGAGAAAACTGTTGAAAGAAATGGATATGATCCGCCATCTGTTAACAGTATTGTGTCCAATATACATTACCATGGAAAAGCTCCAGCACAATACAAGACCATCCACATATCTTAATATGTACAAGTATCAGTTACTTTAGTGGCTATAAAAAGGCACTAAATGGAATACAATTTGTTTTTTTTTTGGGGGGGGGGGAGGATAGGTGCAAAAGTCAAGAAGTTTCAAGCTGAGTTTTGACCTTTATTTTTAATCTTTAAAGTAATATTTGTGGGTATTTTGAACATTGTGCCTATTGGGTGAAGGAAGGTCGTCTGTTTCTAACGTCTAAGTCGAAAGATTTCTTAATAGCCATAATGTTTACACAACGAGATCTCTACCTTCTGCTTCAAGCACAGAATGTTATGTACGATTCGCATAGTGATTGTAAGTTAGGAGCTCCCTAGAAAAAAAAACAAGCTGGAAAATTTCTTTAGCTCACCAGCTGAGTAAAAGATTCTGATGTGTTTCTTAATTTACCATAAATTGAAGAAATTATGCTAAAAAAACTTACTAGCCCAGTTTACCCACTTTCAAGAAAATCTGTTTCACGAACTGAGATAAAAGCATTAAACTTCCTCTATGTAATCTCTCACTAACTTCACGCATTTTTGGGCGCGTTCGCAAAATTGCGAAAAGCGACTATTAAATAGCATTGTCATATCTTGTCTGTTTGTGTGTCTGTCCGTCCGCGTGGAACAACTCGGCTCCTACTGGACGGATTTTCGTGACATTTGATATTTGAGTATTTTTCGAAAGACTGTGGACAAAATTCAAGTTTCATTAAAATCTGACAAGAATAACGGGTACTTTGCATGAAGACATATGTACATTTATGATAATATCTCGATAAATTCTTCTTATAATGAGAAATATTTCAGACAAACATTTTAGTGAAAATCAAACACATATTTTATGTTCAATACATTTTTTTTTTTTTTCGAAAATCGTGCCGGTTATGAGATAATGTGGAGAAACATGGTAGAGCCAGAGAGACCACAGATGACAATATAAAATGGCGCATGCGCTTTGCATGCTGGATAACTAAGGCTACAGACACACACTCAGAATATGTAATACTTCCTGCTTTTCCACGTCAGCAATGGTTACTCGAACGCGCCTCAATATTACGTTTATACGTACATTGCCTGTCTTATTATTCACTAACTTAAAAAGACAGTACGAGTATTAAATATGAACACATCAACTACACAGGCTCTCATTGCACCAGCTAGATTACTGGTGTTATAAGAATGCAATTCAGCAATAATGTCCTATTGCAGAGAGTTGCTGGTCTTACCCAGGCTTACTTCTAGTCGAATTTGAGGACAATACATTGACTTCAAAGTTAACATATTTTCGAATTTTGGGCGGTCAGTGTAAACAATACTTTGTGATGGATGATATGTAAGAATTTAAACCATGACACAAGGAAGAAGACCATGACATTTGGAACTTAGAATGTCAGGAGTCCACGCCAAGCACATAAATTGTTACCACGATATTTATTAAAGCACAGTGAAAGGTGGATACTCCGAACTTCTGTGAATGTAATGGAATTGAACCAGCAGGGGATTATCAGCCTTGTCAACAGAACAGGGAAGGTAGTATTTCTTAGACTCTTGTATTTTCAGATACAAGAATCAGATCAAAGAATAAGACAGTGCAATATCTACATAATAGGGTCCTATCAATAATGTAGATATAAGGGGGCTGTGCTATATGTACGAATTGCCGTAGGCAAAGGTAGTCATTTGGTTACGTTTTACCCAAAATTTAAAAACAAGTTTAAACATTTGAAAATTGATTGTCTATTAAAAACTAGGGAATGAAAGAAGTTGAGAAATAGATAACTTTTAACATTGCTTTTGCGGTACTTTAAAGGTTTGTTTTATTTCGTCAGAAACGCCGAAATATTTTCAGCTTCGGCAGGCAGGGGTTTCAATCTTGTTTTCCATAAAACAATGTGCACACCACTGCACTTGGTCTGTCCGTTCACCACGCTTGTAGTTTTATGCAATTTGAAGGTGGAATTAAGACCTGAAACTCCACATGCGCAAGAAATGTCAGTGCACTCAAAATCTATAATCCCTTAAACTTGGCATGGGTTCGAAACTTCCAAAAATTACTTGAATATTCTCCAGTTTTCTATTCGATACTCTCCCATAACATTCATTATTGCATTGTAATACACACATTTCTCCAATTTGCGTAATTTGTCATGGTTGTGTAATAAAATACCACATTTCTGCCAACAGATGATGAAATATGCCCTGAGGGTAAGAGAAAATGTTTTACCGGTGGGCAATGCGTGTTTGAGGCTCTCTGGTGTGACTTCATCGTCGACTGTCCAGATGGCTCCGACGAAGTAAACTGCGGTGAGTGTCTAGAATCAATCTGTGTGTGTGTGTGTGTGTGTGTGCGTGCGTGTGCGCACTCGCGCCTGCGTGGGTGTACGGGCATAACACTGTTGGAGGGTCACAACACGTCAAGCTGCAGGGCAGTCTTATCACACAGTGGTTGTCGATTTGGTGTGGTTTACTTTGGTTAAGTTAAGTGTGACTAAGTGGATCGCATTCGGGGTTTATACTAACACGGTAACTTTAATACTGAACGTCCCTGTTGGTGTGTAGATACAAAAGTATATATTATCTTATTAATCACACAGTCACAACGAACACTTCGCTTTTTAATGCGTATATAGGCTAGCGGTTTCGGCTCAGGCCACACAGAAATCATAAATTAAAAACTCGACACGTTTTGGAAAGCGGAAGATCTTTTTGCAATAGTGAATGTAGTGAATACATAAAAATGTGTATCGTATATAAATGTATTGCCTAAGAAAAACAAAATTAAAGGTAAAATGTTAAAATATAAAAGATATAAATATAAAAAATGAGACGCAGAGTCAGACCCTAAAGATATATAATATGTGCGGGAGTACTGATAAAAACTGGCATCAATTCTGCCCATTACAGATGGGTCATCGTGCAAACGGGTAGACTGGTTCTCAAGGCATGGTTCTGTGCGCTGCAAACACAGATCACAATTAAGTACGAGTACATTCACCCCCACGTTCCAACAACTAACGTATGGGGTCAGGAGGGGGAGCTAGGTGAAATCACTGCACGTATCGTAATTTAGCCGAGAGTGAATTTTAATCGGCTGCAGGGATTGAAGAGCAAATAAACTGGCGCCAGCTGAAATATAGGATACTTATTTTATGTGACAGCTATCATTTGTTACGTTCCTTCGCTTCTCCGCCTCGCGTGTGGCTGGAGTCGGTTGATTGGACTACGCTAATACGGTAAACGAGCTAACAGGAAGTCGCAACCGATAGATGTCGTATAAAATGATGTCCCTAGTTATTTGCTGTACGTAATTAATGTACTGATAAAGATGTGTTTTTACGAACGAAATTACGCTTCAGCATAAGGTGTAATTTTTATTTCCAACGAAGAGAATTTACTCACTCCGTGATATTGAACTTCCGTTACCAAAGAAGAATTCGTATGTTCGATGTTCCGTGTTAAAGATATATTTCTACACAATGCAGCCCTAGAGAGCAATGTCAGTGTACTCCTCCGCTTGTTACGTCCGTCCATGAACGAAGATGCCATGTTACTTGTCGGTATCGCAGAGTAAGAACTTCTGAAGTGATTGTAAATATTTATTTTGTTATTATTTTCTGTGTGTGTGGGGGGGGGGGGGGGTGATAGACGGGAAAGAGGGAGGAATCAGATATTTCAACTTACTATCCTGGTCTTTACTTGGAGGTAGTGAGAAAAGCTATAAAACTTGTGTTGCAATAAGTCTGTTTTAGCCAGGATTCTGTCCAGTAATGTCCAAAATATGAAGTAGGATACCAATCATTACAGCATGGTGATAGTGTTAAATTACCATAGCAGAATAAATACATGTTGAAGGGAGAATTGTAATTGATGTACAGTTTACCAAACTAGATTACCAGTGCCTTCTGTAGACCATTTTGTGTCACATTTATTTGTTTCAGTTGTAGGTCTTTTGATCATGACCTACTACAGATTTATTTAACCAGAAAGTTATTCAGTTAATAGATTGGTAGTTAGCTGGAATCTTTAGTGCAGGCAGATTAACACTGAATATGACTGTAGACTAATATTCATATTTACTGATTTCCATTATGAACTAAGCTTATCACTCACACTGCAGTTGTTAGGTTATAATAAGTAGAATTGGACTGCTGAGTAGTATATATAATTGCCAATACTAAAATAAATGTACCTTGTATATTTTAATAATTTTAATATTAAACATCCCTGTTGGTATGTACATGCAAATGTATATTTCACTCTTATCAATAGCACAGTCACAACCAACACACACACTTTCAACATATAATCAGGCTACTGGTTCCAGCTTCAAGGAGCCATCATCAGGCCTGTGACAGAAAACTATGAAAAACCAACTCCATGCATTTTGTAAGAGGAAAACTCCCTCTATTTTTACAATTACATATATAAAATGTATATATTTACATTATATTTATATTATATACATTTTATATATGTAGTTGTAAAAAGGGAGGAGTTTTCCTCTTACAAAATGCATGGAGTTTGTTTTTCATATTTTCTATCATAGGTCTGATGATGGTTCGTGAAGCTGGAACCAGTAGCCTGATTATGTGTTGAAGGTGTGTGTGTTGGTTGTGGCTGTGCTATTAATAAGAGTAAAATATACTTTTATATTTTAATAACCTGTCCTGTTCTCAAAACTTCTCTTTATGCTAAATTAGGTGTGAAGCCTCCAGTTTGTGGGTCAAATCAATTCCAGTGTAACAATAGCCAGTGTATTGATGCCTCTCTCAGATGCTTCAACTCTGGCAACCCTCGGAATGGCTGTGCAGATGGATCCCATCTCGTTGGTTGCAGTATGTTGATCAGTTTTGGTTACTTAACATTTTTTATAACCTAAAGTCATTATATTTTCCACAGTGAGGTTTGTTAGTACCACATTTCTCTCTCGCCTTCCATTCTTGCATATTAAAATATTGGTATGCCTTCTCTTTTATTTCCTCATTGCAACCGTTTGTTATACCATCATATTGTTGTGGTAATTAAATTTGTAAATGTCACATAGGAGAAACTTGCTGGATGATTTATTTAAATAATAGTCACGTTCGCCATAACGTGATGACACACTATACCCAGGTGTGGAGATTTGTGCCATGACTGTGTGCCATTTTTCATTCGCACTTGAAAATGTGTACAGTTAATTGGCAGTCACTTGTTCCTTTCCCATTTATTCCATATTGTAATACATAGCTACATTTACCACAGTTAATAATTTTGCTTACCTTTTAGTCCTATTCAGTAGCATAGTTAGGCTTGTTGGATCAAGCAATCACAGTGGCTACCCATAACAGAAATTGCGAACCTCAAGAATTCATAATTATTTAAAATTTTTAAGTATATGGAATACAAATATTTCATTTAAAATAATCATTTTGCTGCACATGTTGCCACCCTGCTGCCTGGGGCAGTCACACAACTTGTGCCTCCCCCAACTTTTCCCCTGGTTCTATTGTGCTGTTGAAATCAACATTGACATATTTAACCTCTCCAATGTGTTAATAACGTTGCAGTGCTTTCAGTGTGCAGTGGGTGGACAACAAATTAGGAATTCTATGGGTTTACCATATCCCTTGAATGTCTAATATCACAAGTGTCAGGTAATTTCTTAAAACTACCACAGGAAGGTAGTACCATCATCTAGGCACAATATTTGTGTAAGCTATTTGTAGTTTTACACATTAGATGGCTTCTCAGTGACCTTAAGTGAGGTTACGAGACATTCCCTCCATGTTTGCTCTCTTAGTACTGCCACAGTTTGCAAATCATGTAGATAGCTGTGCATGGCAAAGTCAGTTGTGTCTTCTGTAGAAACACTGAACAGCAGAAGTTGTGTTACAGCATTTGATGTTCTGTGTAGTCTGGTAAATGCATTCGTTCATAATTATTCATAATTATGAATGAATGCTTGATTCTAATCAGTGAAAATGGATATAGAAAAAGAGAGAAGATGGGGTTATATTGAAAAATACTACAATGAAAGCATGTGAAATTGCAGTTGCATGTAAGGTTTAACCTTAGACTGTTGTAGGATAAAAAGGAAGAAGGAATAAGGTGACCCACTGTCTCCCATTAAATGTTGCAACTGCAAGGCCATTAGGAAAACTGTACCTTAGCAGGACAGAATGTTGAAAGTTCTTTTAGAGAAAAGCAGTAGAAAAACAGAAGTCCGAACAGTGACATTGAGCAATGCTGAAGCTCAGTTTAGCTCCAGAACTTACGCAGACATCTTTCTGCATATGGTTTCATGGTCTGTTATGTGTTTGAGAAATCAAAGTAACACCAACAATGAGAAGAAAGTTTTGAGCATTGGTCACAAATATAAATTGGGGACTAAATGTCTTGAGCCCAAGAAGCATTTTCTCCTTATTGCTGCAGTATTGTACTGTAAGAGCAAAAATGGAGGGAATGTATCATAAACTTTCTAAGGTCACTGCAGAGCCATTTAACGAGTAAACTACAACCAGTGTACATGAAAATTGTACGTAGATGGCAGTTTAAAGAAATTAATTGACGTGTGTTGTGAAAAGTATGAGCTGAATGTCAGAGTAATAAAATTTGTAATTCGTTGGCCACCCACCTTACAGTTCATATCCAGTCTACAAGCCCCTTGGAGGTACTGTGGTTCAAAGGCACAGAGACTTACAGTAGCTCATAGTAAAGTGGCAGTCATTCAGTCAGTAATAAGCTTTTTATTTCTTCAGAGAACTGGACATGCCCACCTGAAACGTTCAAGTGCCGAAATGGTCCTTGTCTGAATCAGTCTTTAGTATGTGATGAGAAGATTGACTGCCCAGGAACATGGGTGGATGAAGACGGATGCTGTAAGTTGGTGAATTTATTGTGTCAAATGGCAAATCAGTGAATGTAAAGAATTAGATTCAGATATACCTGGTATACACTAACTTATTATTTTCCTATACTTAATATACTCTTAATTTTGAAAGGTTTAATTGAAGAAAAAATTTTGAACATAATTGTACAAAGTACATTTACCAGTCCCAGGTACAGTTACTCTTGTGAGTTTTAACTTCATTGTAACCATTTACCTAGTTTAAAAGAGGGGTTCCCTCTTTCTTTCTTCCTTCCTTCATCTTCCCTTTCCCCTGTTGCCCCTTGACACCCACTGTTGTCTTTTCCATAATTTGCATTTTTGCAAGCTTGTTGAAGTGCAAGTAGCTCAAGCTACTCATATTTCATTGCTATTTCAAACACCACTTTATTTATGCTAATTTTTCATGTTCACACACTTCTATTGCTCGTGTCAAACGCATTTATGCAATTTTCTTCATTCTTGCATAAATGTCTGGACAGGTAAATATTTTGTCTAATACATTCCATTCAGAATGACCTGAAACAAGGGGATGCATTATTGCAATTGCTCATTAACTCTGCTTTAAAATATGCCATTTGGAATGCCCAAGCAAGCGAAGAGGCAATGAAATTTAATGTGACTCATCATCTTTTGGTCTATGCAACTGATGATTATTTATTGGGCAGAAACATGAATACTATAAATAAAAACACAAAAACTTTACTAGTCGCTAGTAAGGAGTTTGATCTAGAACTAAATGCAAAGAAAACTAAGTATATGTTCATGGTGTAATAATTTACTTTCCACCTCTGATAATAAAATCTAAATTACATGGAAAATTACAAAAACCATTACAGGAAGGACTAATTTATATGATGGTATTACTACAATTTGTGTAAATGGCAACCTGACTGACAATCCTCAATCTATCTCGGAATCTTTCAACAGTTATTTTTTATCTATGGCAGACAAAATTGTGAATAAAATCCAGAGTATACAGGATGTTAACAGTAACCTTTCTCCCATCACATATTTATTAAATGCCTTCAAAAACCCGTTTCCACAGATTAAATTTAACTATGCAAGTAGACAAGAAATTAAAATAATCCTTAAAATCCTCCAATTCTTGCGGTTATGATGAAATTTCTGTGAAACTTCTAAAGGAAAGTTCTCCCTTCATCAGCTCACCTTTGACAAAGATATTTATTCAAACATTGTCAACAGGAAATTTTCCAGAATATATGAAATATTCAAATATAAAACCAATATATAAAAATGGTGATAAGAATATAATGGTTAATTACAGACCTATTTCTATAATACCTTCCTTCTCCAAAATCTTTCTAAGTTCTGAGAATGCCTGCTACCATTCAGTCCAGAATCATTGTCTTCCCATTTGCTATCCAAAAATATAAAGATTAAAATAAATGGAACTATAATTTTACCTGTTATTTTATATGGGTGTGAAAGTTTGTCTGTAACATTAAGGAAGAACATATGGTGACAGTGTTAGAAAATGCGGTGGTGGGGAAGATATTTGAACCTAAGGTGAGGTAAGAGGACACTAGAGAAAATTTCATAAACAGGAGCTGCATATTTTGTGCTCCTCACCAAGTATTATTCAGGTAATCAAATCAGCAGGATGAGATGGGTGGGTAATGTGGCACATATGGGGAAGAATAAAATTGAATACAGGAGGCTCATTGCGAAAGCTGAAGGAAAGAGACCACTTGGAAGATATAGGCATAGATGGGAGTTTAGTATTAATATAGGTTTTAAAGAAATAGGATGAGAGAGCATGACTGGATATATCTGGCTTAGAACATGAATAAGTTACTGGCTTGTGTGAGCATAACAATCAGTCTTTGGATTCCTTAAAATGTAGGGAATTTTTTTGACTAGCTGAGGAATTTCTAGCTCTTCAAGGAATCAAGGAAGACTCCATTCCATGGACTTAGCTATCATAGAAGACTTGAAACCTGAGAGTAGTTCAGTTAGTTTATAGCAAGTAGTAAAATTAAATATGCTATGCCCACTTCATTTTCCCAAGCATTTGTATTCAATAACAGAAAAAAAGAGTATGATACTAAGGCAACACTTAACGTAATGTATTTTGTTGTGTCTTATTGTAGTATTTGCATGCTCAAATGTGGAACTACGCTGTGAGTGTCAGGACATACATATTAACTGCACAAACTTGGTCTGGAGCATGTACCTCCTGATATTGAAGAGGAAATAACTTGGTTGTGAGTATGCTGCTTCGTAATATGTCTTTTGTTTGGGGACGTGTCAGCCGACTTTCAGTATATTCCATTTTAAATTCTGCGTGAAAGTGGATGACCTGGTTCTTAAAGTGCTTTTGAGTTACCCCCATCATTATATCATAAAATAATTTATTACCTTGAAATCTCAAGTGCAATGCTTTTGGCTTATCTTATAGGTTACTTTTATTTTTTTAAGGAAAGAAGGCAGACCTATGAGATCATCATTCTGTGTGTCTTTGTGTTCAGTCCCTACATTATTTGAACCAGCTGACCTTTTTCTTGAAATGTACAATGACTCTCTTGCCACTGGAGTCTCTTTCAGTCCTCATCCTTCCTAGTTTACTGCATTTCTAGTAACAGTGTGGAGGACACATAATGTTCGGAGGTTGGAATGATGCTTAATATTGGGATCTGACATGAATTTGGTAATAGAGGTTTCAAAAGACTTGCAGTATTTGTTACGGTAACTTTTTGTAGAATGTAAGACAGCACTGTGATGACTGCATGAAATTTGTATTAAGTTTCTGTTGGATTGTATATCTAATTAATCACTGGAATTAGGAAGGTAAAAAGAGTTGCTTACCTCAGCACTTGATGGGTGCAAGTGCTTACCTGAATGTCCCTGCTGCTCTACCCGCTGGGAAAAGCACCCCCCAATACCCATTGAGTAAGACGCTGGGTGGGCCCCAGAGCCAGTTTGGACACATTGAAGAAGATAAGTGTATATTACTGTATTTAGATATGTCATTAACAACAGAAGTTTTGTACGCTATAAATTTTGTGCAGTAGGAGAGTGGGTGTGAGTACCAGCCAGCCATCTGTGTATGTTGCTGCAAGTGTTAGTATCCTTACATGTGAGATGAGTGTTTTTCTGTAACCTGCCATTTCTGTGGCAATTTTTAACCATGTAAATGTAAATATGAGCCAGTCTTTAAAATAAATGTTATAAGCACAATATGTTTGCTTACACTGTAGGAATGATATATTTAAATCTTCTAATCTCTTTCAGTCACCTGGCAGATAATCTGATCAGTTCCACTTTCTCTGAAGATACGTTTGTATATTTGGATCGTCTTCTGTACCTGTAAGTTATAAAACTGTTTCTTTTGGTTCTTCATTTTCATTAGTCCATGATAAAGTAGGGGGTTTATATATGGCTTTCAGTGCACCTTAAAAGGACATTAAAAAAACAAAAACTAAAGTTTGCAAGGTGATGTGACTATCCATTACTGCATAAGTTTATACAGCTAGAAAGTCTGCCCTAGGACAAACAGCCATTTAATTCACTGGGCCTTCTAGAAGGACTGTGCTCTCACTTTTCCCTTCCTGTAGACAGTGGCTCTGCACAAAGGGTTGCTCTCTTTTCACTCCCACTTTCCTGTCCACTTCGGCCCTTCAATCAGCTAGTTTCTTAGAGCTACCCTGTCTAGTGGCCCTACTGACACATACTGGCTCTGTTTCCTCTCCTTCACTGTTCTCCATGTTTCCTATGTATATAACCTGCCTCTGTCCTCATAAGTGACTTGCAATGAAAAAATTGCAATCTTCTATGTTCATAGAAACTACTTCCTCGTTTTCTTAGACTGTGTGTCTGTATGGCACTTCCGCTGTTTGTGTTCAACACAACGTGCCTATCATGTCCTCATTGTTAGGAAGGAACAGTACATCGGAAGAAATAAAGGACTCCCAGATCCAGTTTCTTAAAATTTCTGTCAGCAAGGTGCTGTAAATGTAAACTATTGTTCTTAGGTAAATTAATAGTTTGTAGTGGAGAAAATTACATGTAAAAGAGCTTCATGGTACTTGTCACCTGTTCCAATGATGATAAAATCAAGTATGATGGATTGGGTAGGACATGAGTGTGATGAAAAATGGAGACAGTATGTTAATGAAAAGAACATGACAGGAGGAGACAACATAGGTGACACAGGCATGGATGGGAGGGCTACATTAAATTGTGTCTAAAAGAAATAGGATGTGATAGCATACACTTGTTAAATTGAGGATAGGGTCCAGTGTGGAGTTGTTAAGAATATGATAATGAACCTTTTATGCCTAGAAGATGGGGATTTCTTGGTCAGCTTTTAAGGAGTTCTCTTCTGTATGAAAGGACTCAATTAGTTAGATGTTTTAATTGACACTAGGTGACTGTACATGGATGTTTGTATGTACTTTGTTAACATGTAAAACATTTGTGCTTCTCGTTCCTTTGATTTCCTTGTGGCAATAGTGCTGTGTACAGTGACACTGACTAGCAGAGCCTCAGATATGTTTTGCCTCGGCACATTAACAAGAGATAGTACCGACTGAAACACTGTATCTTTCCAAAGTTGAGAACTTGAACTCTGTGCAATGTTTGAGATTCTCACAGTAGTGTTGTTGAAGATCAAATTCTTCTGGGAGGTGACACTTTGTCATTCAGTGAGTATTTCCTGGCATTTTGAAGGATGGTAGTGCCTTCTTCATCAGGGTTCCCAATGCAAGACGAAGACGAACAGGTGTGGGGATAAATAGGGTATACAATGTAGGTGTGGGCAGGGCTGGAGGAAGGGCGGAGTGGTTGTTGAGCCAGGAAGAGTGATAGTGATACGCAGTGGGCAGGGTGGATATAATGGCTGAGATGGATGTATGTTTAGGCTACACAGAAGGGACCAAGAGATATCAACTTGCATGATGGACATGTTTCCACCCTACTTTACCTTTATGGCTGGTTGGTTGGTAAGGTGGAGTGAGGAGCGTTTAGAAGTACCAGTGTCAGGTAGCCCTTAGAAGGGCCATAATTAAGAAACAATAGTGGAGATGCATCTGAAACTATCTTCAGGAGTGACTGAGAGGATTCAGTGACCCACTTAGCATCATGCCATCATACCTGTTTATGTTGTGTTTGGAGCTTAATCTCAGTTGCCTCCCTGATGATCCAGTCCATGTGCGGGGCTTTTGTGGAGCAGATTTTGGTGTCCTGGATTTGGATGTGATTTTCATGGTTTAATTTGTGCTCAGTCACCGCCGACATGATGGGTTGTCCGAGTTGGATGTACTGCAAGTGTTCTTGTACTCCAGTCTCAATGAATGGCCAGTCCACTGTGATTGACAGCTTTAATATAGCCATACCAAGAAATTATGCTACAAATGGGAATATGTTTATTTGGGGAATGGGGGTTGGAATTTGGTTGGATGGATGTCTGGAATTTGAACCCAGTGTTACTTTGCTTTGGTTTCAAACCCCAGACATTCATCCAACCAAAGTTCTGCCACCCACTCCACATGAACATATTGCCATTTGTAGCATAATTCCTTGGTATGGCTGTCAGCCAAGATGGGAAACCTGTTAGCATAAGCACAATCCCCTGTATAGTTACAAAGTTTCGGTGTCATAACCCATTGAGGTATTTCGTATGCAGGAATGGCTAATCAGATTAAGAGGCATGAACTTGCCCTTCAGGCAAATCTTCACTCATACTTTGCTTTTTTATTGTTTGGTTGGTTGCCTCTTAATGACATCAGCATCTACCAAGATTCTGTCATCATGAGGATGGAGCCAACATGTTACTCTGAAATGTCATTGTCTCCACACAAGCATCCATGTGTCAAAACCTACAGGACTATTGTACATTAGTTAATGTTCACAAATTTACTGCTTGTGCTATAGCTGAAACCGATATGTTGTCACTTATTTTCCATTGCTCCCATGCATCTGGGCTTCCCAAAAGGAAATATAACTGATGAATTTTAATTTGGTCATCCCATTATGATGTTATTGAGGAAGTTATTATATATCCATAAATCACAACACCCTTCTAATGTTCTAAATTATGTTACATATACAAAATAAGAATAAACAGAGAAAATTAATTTCAGATCTGCACTCTTCTGGGACTTAATTTGTTGGTGCATAAACAATAACCTGTATCAAGAATGAGATCTCATTCCTTTATGTAAGGTTATGTTTTATATCATCATAAGTTTTCTCAATATAATTAACCTGAAGCATCTGTGATTGTGCTGAAGTTATGTAAAATTATGTTAAATCTGTCCTTAAAAATATAAAATTAAGAATTAAAATTTAAGAGAGTACTCCTTTTTAGTTCCAAAGTTTCAATGTTTTGTTAACTGAACTCCATATGAACTGTGTAATTTCTTGTTTTTCTTGGTGTAGGTTATGTAGTTGATGTTGTTATGGAGTCTGATTATGTTACTTCATATTAGAAATCCTTTCAAAGTCTAAAAATTGTCAGTTTACGCATAAGATGTGTATTTGGAGATTAGTAAAAATAGAAGGTGGGATGGATCCACACCTTGTGTTTGCTAGTAAAGTACTCTTGTATGGAGGAATGAAATCTCATTTTTTATATGGGTTGTTGTTTATATACCAACAAATTAATTTTCTCTATTTATTTTTATGGTGATACCTCTGATGAGCCCTGTGGCCAAAACATGTTGTATATATAAATAACATAATATGGAACATAACAAGTGTGATGTGTTCGATGGATTATATAATACCATCTGCAATATGATTGATATTTGTGATTTAAGAGGAAGTGTGGAAGTTGGGAAGACACAAAATATAATATGTGTAAGTCATTAAATGTTTACATAGCAGAGTCCTTATCATTTCTTGTTATCTGAGGGCTGTAGCCCTCATGAATATGGAAGTACACCTGCTGAGTTTCTTCTTGTTTATTTACAGAGATCTGCAAAACAACAGCATCTCAAGTATTCCACCCCTGGCATTTCGAAACTTGTGGCGTTTACTTACATTAAATCTACAGCACAACTGCATCCGGACAATAAGCAACAGCTCATTTTATGGACTCACTAACCTCAGCAACTTGTATGTATTGCATACGAACACATAAGTAAGTTTGTAAGGGAAGACAGATGTAACTTGTAATTAATCTAGCATATTTATATTTTAATATTCAGAATGTGTGTTAGATATTGATGAGAATATAGGGAGTCAGATGTAAGTGGGCTCAATAATACTAGTGGCACTTATAGCATACCACACACCAACCGTAACATATGTAATTGCACTTTGTGGATTAACAGGGATACTGTTATTCTGAGAGTTCACATATTCACTGAGTTGAAACCAAGCTTAACTGCTAAACAGAACAGATGTGGGATCTATTTCTCCATCATGCAATCCACGAAGGTACCAGTTCCCAAAATTCAATTTTGTTTTGTAATCTGTATCATAAAGTTTTTGAACCACAGTTGTCTTAAATGCATGCAATGCAAACTTTGTTTCCACACGTTCTCTTGCTGTCTGGAATGGAAACTGTTAATCATAAATTTGCCATGTATTTGTAAATATTTGTTTGAATTTACGCAACCCTTCCTGTAGCATCTGTATTGTGCATATGTATCATGCTAAATGTTCATAGCAACAGGCAGATGACTGTGTGGTAAACACTGTGGAAGGTAGCCAGTTTGTGATTGTGTGCATATAGTTATACCATGACTGTGTTGATGGAACGTGACTAGTGATATTGGTCAGATAAAATGTTTTTAATAACCTGTGTAACAGTAATTTTCTCAATTGTTTTCTATGGGTATCAAACTTAGTTTCTTACTTCAACAGAAATAAATAAATTGCAAGTGCTTGAAAACAGAAATGCTGAAGAACATATTTAGACCTAAGAAAGTTTAATTAATCGTGTAGTTTTGGATATTTCATATTCAGGAACATGGTTATTGATGTGGGTCACCTAGTGCTATAACCATGCGAGGTGTGTGGAATTGTCTCAGGATTTTAATTAATGACAAGTTTTGTATTAGCACTGTTTAATTTTAAGGCACTACTACTGAAGAATTAGTTGGTGCTGTATTTACCCTCGCTTTAGATACAATCCTCAGTGTAATATTTTCAGGCATCTCCAAGGGAATGGCATTCAGATGCTCGAAGCCATGGCATTTTATGGACTTTCTTCCCTGATTTTGCTGTGAGTAAACCTTGTGTATATGTTATAGATTATTTCATTTGGAATCATGTATTGCAGTTCAATTTGGCTGTTTCCTTGCATTTGATGTTACAGAGACCTAAGCTGGCAGAAGATCAACAACATTTCTCAGGGAGCTTTTGTTGGACTCAGGAGCCTTGTTGGACTGTAAGTACCCTACACTTGCGAGTTTTTAGGCTTCTGCAGTAGTGTAGCTGAGGTCATTGTTCTTCTGGGATGTGATACCACATCACTGGTAATTGGTTCCCGATATTTTGAGACACCATAGTGGTCTCAAAGTATGAGAAACCAGTTACTCATTGATGCTGTGTCACATCCTAGAAGGACGAATTCCTTAACCTGTTGTTTCTGAAAGTATAATTTGTAACTTCATGGTAGAGAGAAATTATGAAATTAACATGCACTTCACATGTTTGTTATTCATATATAAGTAACTTAGTAATTGTAATGGATACATTTTCCAAAGAAATTAGTGGTTTGTTGCGATTTACATCAATTAACAACACAAATAAATATTGGCCTGTAATGTAACGGCCCTTTTTATTTCTTAATGACATTCATTTCCTTTTTGTTTTGCAGTAAATTATAACACTCTTTTACAGGAGTTATTGCCCATTTAAATTGAGTGTTGGTGGTTTACTACAAAGTCAAACTGTATTGATGTGCCACATGTCACAAATCCAAGCTCTAAGAGGGTACCCTGATTACTAAAACATGTTGCATTTATCGAATTGCACATTATGTATTATGAATTAGACTTCCCCAGTTTGTAATATTTCCTTGCCTCAATGGGTGGATTGATTGCAAACGAATTATACTTGCCCATTGTACTCTGCAGTAGAGGGCCGCCCATCTGATTGAGATGTTGGGACAAAGCTAAGTGGTAAACTCATTTCTAGAGCAGTTATTTTTATTATGTAGGCTAGCTGTAGTATCAGAACTATCCTGAGGCTGGGTGCTTATGGAAAACATGTTATATGGTATTGTAAAAAACTAATAACTTGTTAATATTAACTCTAATTGTAACCATTTATTATCTAGAAACTGACCAAATGCAGGGCATGCACTAGTGAGGCCTTAAATCACTGAGCAGGTTTTGTAGGCAGTCAGTGTATGATGTTTTCCCAGCTGCAATCTCTGTTTTGTCATTAAAATGTATTTGTCGAAGGAAAGAATTTATTACAGGAATTATTACTCACATACAGAATTATACATATCTTTACAGTCTTGAGTGTGCTTTTCAGTTATGGAACATGATATTAAAACTTCAAATATATCACACAAATGTCAATTGTTTATTCCTGTCATACCTGTGGTTTCATATGTCTGTGCTGATCAAATTATCAGGAAATAAATTAGCCTACAGATAATTTCAGTGTATATTGTCATATTTTAATTACTCACATTTCAGTGACCTGTCACACAATGAAATAACATATCTGGTCGATGGAACTTTCATTGGCATGCCACATTTGTTGTCTCTGTAAGTACAGATTCCTATATATTTTTGCACAATATTATTTTCTGTCTCTATGTGATAACCTTGTTTGGACTGATGTGATATGACCTCAAAGAACCATGTATACCAAGAACATAAATTTAGTGCTAATTATTTCCAAATTCAGAGGAAATCACTCCACTGACATTAAAATATTTGCAAAAAATGTAATTCCTTATCCCTAATTAATCATATCTGGCCAGTTCTGTTCATTTAGAGGTGGATTATGTGTAGTTACACTGAAGCCAGATAACTGCAGCAAACATTTAACACATGATATTCATTTAACATTTATAGCAATAGCAGTGATGTTGAAGTGCCAACCAAGTCCCAAATAATCATGTTACAGTGTTACCAACATTCATTCCTCCAATACTTGGGATTTCTTTTTCGTGTGTATGCTGATTAAACTCAGCATACACATTTCATTTCTAATCCTGCAAGCTGTTTGCATATTTTGGAATATCTGAATAAAAATGTTACGTATTAAAAGCTGCATGCAGCCATAGCACTTTTACCTTTATGACTGCAGACAGGAGAGCTAATTTTTTATTGATCTATGCTCAGTAACCTGCCAATATGATGAAAGTATTGGGTAAGATTGTAATTGTGTAAAGGGAGGTTAAGCCATAACATTCCAGGCTATATCAAAATGGCTGACACAGTTTTTTTTTGTGGGAGTTGTAAACTGTAATTATGTAAGTATTAATTACTATACTAGGAATTTAGCAACACTGGCCTGGTTTAAAATTCAGTTGCATATGTAAAGTCCTTTATGTGTATATTATATTAAGGTTAGCAGTGTTCATTGCCACTGTCATTGCCATTATAAGATTCAAATATGTAAACAATTTTTTTTTCATACAAAAAGCAGGAATTTTTAAATCACACTTACAAGTGAAATGCTTCCATTTGGACTGGCCTAAGCAACAAATGTGGAAATACCGTTTGAAAAGTGGAATGTCAAGGGTCTATATACTAGACAGGTTTATTGAAAACATTGGCAAGAGAACTGGCAAAGTGTAAAGTAGAAATAGTGGAAAAGTAAGAAATCAGATGTAACAACTGTTTTACACACAGAACACATGATTATACAGTGATACCTTGGCTAATGAAGATAATTCGTTCCGGAATCACATTCGTTAGCCGAAATCTTTGTTAGCCGAAACGTGATTTCCCGTCATCAAATCCGAAGCAGCTTATGTTATCAGGCGTCTCACTTCTCGCTGTCTCGAACGTAAACAACCCAGTCGGGTTGGTGGGTCTCCCCTATGTGATGTGGTCAGCTCATTTCTTTGTCACACACATACAGACGGAAAAGATAAGCTCCTGGAATGGCCCGACCGTTCATGTTTGCTGCTTTATGTTAGCGCCAGCATCCACTAAAACATTCGTTAGCCGAGTCCGAAAAACAGCGAAAAAAATCTTCGTTACCCGAAAAATTCGTTAGCAGGGTCACTCGTTAGCCGAGGTATCACTGTACATTTATCTCTGAAAATGGATGTGAAAATGGGAATAATTAGTTAGAGACAAGCTTTTGCATACATGAGGGAATTATATGAGCAGTTAAGAGGACAGAGTTTGTTAGTGATAGGATATTAGATATGATACTAGAAAGTAACATGTGATATTATCCTGAATGTGCATTTCCCAGCTGAAGATAACAGCAGTTGTACAAAGGGCAGTTCCTATGATGAATTACAGCAGGTATTTGATCAGTTCTCTAGGTACCACATGAAAATTCTGTTAGGAGATTTCAATGCAAAATTAGGGTGAGAAGATATTTTCAAACCAACAGTTGGGATGAAGAGTTTTCATGAAAATAGTGGTAATAATAGTGTTACAGTAGTAAACTTTGCCACATCCAAAAATCTGACTATCAAAAGTACAATGTTCCCTCACTGAAACTTTCATAACTACAGATGAACATCTTCTGCTAGGAAGACACAATCAGATTAAACACATCTTTGCAGATAAGGGATGGCATAAAGGCATATTTATGTCAAAAATGTCACAGGGGCTGACTGACACTGATCACTATCTGGTAGTTGCAGAAGTTAGAGAGAAACAGTCATTATGTAAATACACGGAGAGACGCTGTCTCAAGAAGATAAACAATGTGGAAGTTAGAGAAAGCACAGTATCAGGTTAAAATCTTCAATGGCTTAGCAACTTTGGAAAAATTGTGAGATTTGTGTTCTTTAAAATTGTATGTAAACCACTGCGTTCTGTCATTCACAAACTTCCTTGTTACCACAGCAGATGTTCATAAGAGTGGAGGTCTTGATCAGGGAATGTTACTTGTAGTTACAAAATTGTATCGAATACTTTCCCCACAAGTTTAATTCCAGACATAGATGAAATCAGTTATTGATCATGTAATAGGTCATCCATTTGACATGTGGCAAATACTAGAGACAAAATTGATACACAGTGGGAGAGTACACCACTTATGTACAAAATTCAAGAAAGCCTGTTCTTCAGTTCAATTTCGTTCATGGAATGCTTGCTGTCGCTTAATTCAGAATATTTTGTTTTCATATCTACTATCTAATTACATGAGTATTAAATTAGACAAAACCATAGTTTTACTTATAGTTTTCTTTTGCGTGTGAAACTTGGTCACTCACACTAAGGACAAAACTTAGAATGAGAGTGTCTGTGAAGGGTATGCTGAGGAGATAACTTTGACCTCAGAAGGAAGAAGTAACAGAAGGATGAAGAAAACTCTGTAATGAGCTTCATGATTTGTACTCTTCTTCAGATATTCATTATTAGGGTAATCATATCAAGAGAAATCAGATGCGTAGGGGAAGTAGAACACGTGGGAGATACCAGAAGTGCATATGAAAAGTATCTGAAACCTGGATGAAAGAGACATCTTGGAAGACATGGGCACAAATTGAAATGTATCTTTAAGAAATAGGCTGTGATCATGCAGATTGATGTATCTGGCTCATGTTAACACAGTCATGAACGTTCGGGTTTTATAAAGCACAGAGATTTATGGTGCTGAATGACCATTAACTTCTCGAGACATTTCTGCTGCACAGAGTGAGTAAGTTTCTTTACTTATTCAGTTACCAGTACACCTTCAAGAACTCATGTGCGCACCCATAATTTTTCGCTGGGGGGAGCTGACCCTGAGGCTATACATAATTTATGTTTGATTTTAAAAATCGTGTTATAAAAATCATGTCATAAGTATAACATAACATTGTTTGCAGCTGAATTTTTATACATACAAGTATAATTACACGTTCCTTGACTCAATCACAGTGTCCTAGCTTCTGGTTTTTTTTTAATTTTATTAATTTATTTTTAAAAATTCTAATGTGCTAGTCACCCGCCAATTTCAGTGGCTGATTTCGGCTGAAAGGTAAATAACGTAAAACTTTGTATATCATAATATGTACAAAATCTGGGTTTTTTTTAATTTCGGTTTTGGGGGATTTGGGGGGGGGAGCTGCATCCCGGCTTATCCACTTATTAATCTGCACCTACTTTTTAATGCTAATTACTATTTAATTTCAAGTTGTATACAGCTGTAGCCCTCTGGCTAAATGTACTTACATATGAACTTTATTTTAATATCACCGTGCATTTTTGAACATTAATATTGTTTTTCACCAACCAAATGCACTTATTTATTTAAAGAGCACTAAAATATTCTTTACTTACATATGTTTCAGTAGTGTCAGTGATTTGTATGAGATGTTAATTTGCATGTTTCTTTTACCAGGGATCTCAGCAGCAACACAATCAAAGTGATAAACAGTAATGTGTTCCGCAGTGTGGCGTCCCTCAATAAATTGTAAGTTTTGCAGTTATTATGACTATGGCTTATAGTGGTAACTCTGTTTGAATGACAATTTAACAATGCGCTACCAACTTCAGTATGTTTTTCAGTAACAGTCAGTGCCTGCCTCTTCTGTTATTGTGTTGTGTGTGTGTGTGTGTTGTGTATGCGCGCATGCGTGTGTGTAGCTAAATTATAGTTTTAACGTTACTGTTGTCAGTAAACCAGTCAACACTCGCCTTTAGATGTTTTTAGTCTTTGAGTGATATGCTAACTGAAATCATCTCACCTACCACTTCGGCTTGTGCCTGTGGCTTGCCATCACTGTAGTAGATTTCCAAATTTGAACTCTTTACTCTACACACAAAAGGTGTGTTGTTTAGAAACACTGACTTTCCTGATGCAGTTTTATTTTGTGCTTTAGAAGAGTAAAATGTAATCAAAGAAGTGTCAGTGACGTGTATATTTTCTTATTCACTCACATACTCGGTTATGTTTCTTCTTATGTAATGTATTTCCACTGCCTACAAAAGTGGTTGTCTTCTGGCAATTCATATTGGGGTGGTCCCTTGGTTCAACATACAAATGTTATGATTGGCAAATAAAACTTGGAAAGAACATTTGAATTCAAAATCTAGACTTTGGACAGAGATCATAAAATGGTTTGAAGTGCAACAAATAAAATTCCTCAGATTGCTCACTGGATTTTCATCAAGAAACAATTCATGCAGTGAAATACTCGTAATTATAAAACAGTTAGGGGTTATCAATACAGTGAGAGATGTTAGAATATATACGTCACATGCAGGGTAAGTAAAATGACAGTAGATTCAAAGAAAGCAGTGCAATGTGAAACATGTGGACTAAGCAGAATGGTACCTTCAGACAGGTCAGAATTAACTTCTTGATTATACTTATACTTACCCATCCCTTATTCATCGTTACCTCCTCACCTTCTTTGGTGTTCCGTTATGTAAGCAGCTGAAACAGCATTGTTTAATAATTTGTGAAACCCTGAAAAGGGAGAGATGTCTGGAAATGTAAAAGTACACCTGTACTTCTGCCAGTGCTTAGTTTTAGAGCAACTTCTTGCAAGTGGTCATTGTTCATACAGAAGGATATTTAGCTGTGAGTAATATAACATATTGACTGACAATGGAAGTTGATTAGGGAATCATAACATACGAAAATTACAAATGAGTTGTTTAAAGCAAGTGTCACTAAGCAGGTTGGTGTAGTAGTAACACTGTGCACTTCTATTTTGGAGATGCATAAATGGTTCAGATCTACAGTGAATCAACAGAGGTGCATAAAAACTACAAGATACAGGTTAATGAGTTTCTCTGCACGTTGTGAAATAAGATAATAAAAAATTATGTGAGAATTTTTCCCAAGCTTGATTCATCCAGTAACTGATTTTTTGCAATGTAAAGGATAACAGATGAGTTCCGGTTCTGCTGCCTGGCAAGACATGTGGAGTTTTGTCTTCCTCCTCCTGATGAGTTTTCATCCTGTGAAGATCTCATGTCCAACCTAGTGCTGCGTGTCTGTGTATGGGTGTTGGGTGTGCTGGCTACATTTGGTAACATCTTGGTCATCGGCTGGCGCATGCGCTACAAACATACCAATCAGGTAACAGAGGCCATGTAGTTTGCACAGCAGAGAAATACACCTTTAATATGCTGACAAAGTAACAAAGTCGACTTGCTTCCCTCCTTTCAGTATGCATCATATCAATATTCTTATGTGAGAATGAAGAATAATTTTACCCTCCTGTACTGGATCCAAGAACAGAACTATAAACTGTTGTTTTCTATGGTTGTTAAACCTAATCTTGAGAGTATTTGAAAATAAAGTGCTGACGAAACTATTTGGACTGTAGAGGGTGGTAACGAGGAGAGAGAAAATGACGTAGTAATGATCTTAGTAAGTTTTATTCTTCTCTTATCATCATCACCATCATTGTCATCTTTGCTGCTGCTACCACCGCAATCATTATTGGAGTGATCAAAGGAAGGTGGATAAGACGGGGAGGGCATGTAACAGACATGGGGAAATTAAAAATATGTATAGGAAAGGTATCACATTTGGCATTACGTACAGTCCCTGGGAAGGACTTTCACACATTGTGTTTAAGGAAAAAAATACCCTTGAAGGAGCAAAGTCAGACAAAAAGTATGTTTTTAAATGCAAATAATGAACCAAAACTGATAAACTGAAAGTTTTGATTTTTGATTATTCATAAAATGCAACAATACCTTTCACTTTTATGTGTCTACCAGTTTCAATTATCTGTATTTTGTTGATTAAATAAGGTAAGATTAAAATGGATCGTAGATGAATAGGGTGTTGGCATATAAACTGACTTCATCTGGGTGTAGGGAATTTTGTGACAGACAGGCAACAATTAACATGTCAAGGAAAATTCTGTGCCTTGGTGAGGTAGTGAAATGTGAATAATGTAAGAGAAGTGTTATATTTGAAAAGTACAGTCCAAAATTGTATTAAGCGAACAACTTCTAGTCTGTGCCTTCTAATATAAAATTGATTCAGGTACGTTGAGGAGTTTTGAAGATTAAATATGCAGACTGACAGACAGACATTATGTCTCCATTATGCATTAATTTATGTGCTCTTTGCACAGAGCATATAAAGATATGATTACAGGCCACTGGACTCTTTCCAAAAGTTTCTGCTGTTTTATAATTCATTTAAATCAGTAAATATCAGAATTCTATGTGGATATCTG
This sequence comes from Reticulitermes speratus, assembly GCA_021186555.1. Lineage (NCBI taxonomy): Eukaryota > Metazoa > Arthropoda > Insecta > Blattodea > Rhinotermitidae > Reticulitermes > Reticulitermes speratus. The sequence goes on from JAJKFL010000009.1 coordinate 8,360,886, forward strand.
AACCTGTATGTAACATTCAATGAATTAATTTTTGTTTACTGTATACTTACAACATTCATTTCTTTTATTTGCTAGGTACACTCTTTCCTGATTACAAATCTGGCTATTGGAGACATGTTCATGGGCTCGTACTTGCTTATAATTGCTGTGGTGGATGCTCACTACCGTGGTGTTTATTTCATTCATGATTCAGCTTGGCGAAGCAGCAAGCTGTGCAACTTGGCAGGTTTTATCAGTACCTTCTCCAGTGAGCTGTCTGTTTTTACACTTACAGGTAAGCATCTTTTATGAAGCATAGTAATCATTATATCTTTTCAGTCCCAAGTCAGGACTAAGAAATTACAGTATTCTGAACATGACAGGTACATGGATGGCACAAGAGCACTAACTCTGCAAAATTTGAGATTCCCACAGCTTTGCTTATGGATAATGCAGTATACTAGGCATATAGTTACAAATGTTTCAAAGGATCATAGGGCCTACATCTGCAGTATCAAGCAGTCCAGGAGGGGTAGTTCTCTCTTTGTTCTTTTACATTCTTATATTCTTCTCTTCATCTCTTTTGTCTTCTGTTCTCAAGCATCTTCCTTTGTTGTCCTCCTTTTCTGTGAGTCAGGACAGCTTATTCATTAGTTTTCAGGCTATGAGCTGGACAACCATGGACTGTTTTTTGATTTGCAGCAGAAACAAAGAGATATTTCTCTTTCCAAAGCATCCATACTGGCTCTGAAATTCACTTAGGCTCATATTCAATGAATTCCAGGAGCATTTTTCTTGATTGAAAAGTGGTCAGGGCATGAAGCTGACCGCTCAACCGCCATTTAATGCTGAGGTTAATGAGTGGCACTGTGCTTCCACTCACCCTTGTACCGTCATGGCATGAAGAGATTACTTTAATTTCCTTTGCATCCTCATTCTCCATGTCCTCTTCCTTCTCCTTCTTCCTCTTATTCTCTTCAACTTTCTTGTTTTCCTCTTTGTCATCCTCTCTCTGGTTCTTCTCACATTTGTGCAGTTGAGATCTGAAAGTACTGTGGAGAAGTGAGAAAATACTAGTTGGCTACAAATAGTGGAATTTTATAATTATGTGTTAAGGATTTGATTTCTGCTTGGTGTATGGATGTATGCCCAGGGCTGTGTTTTTACTGCATGACTATGAGCCTTCCATAGTATCCTGTCTTGTCCAAGTAGTCATCAGGTGTCTACAAATTCATTATGTGAAAATTAATTTTAAGTACCCTAATCCATGAAAAGTCAAGAACAATATGTTAGATTCTCATTACTTTATAACACACAAGTTCCACAGCTAATTACAAAAAGTTTCAAATTTGAGCCAGTGTTAACTGTCTATCCTTAAGATGGCATGAACCACCTATGTGACAGTTTGTTTTACAGTGTTGAAGTTCACATGCTGAGACTAAACAGATTGTTCTGTTCATTCTTGATACATCCATAAAAAGTAACTCATATTCTTTATATTGTGGTAGTTATCACACTGGACCGTTTCCTAGTCATCATCTTCCCTTTCCGAGTGCGTCGTCTGAAGATGCCCAAGACGAGACTACTGATGACAATAGGCTGGTTAGGAGCAGCTGTTTTGTCCGGTCTACCTCTTTTACAAATCGACTACTTTCGGTTAGTGCACTTACTATCCCTTCTTTTTATTACTCAAGTTAGAACAGACTAATTAACTCTATGAACCTGATAGTTGCTCAGCTGGTCAAAAGATCCTCGCATTTTATTGAACCCAAAGATTCCTTAGTGTGGTTACAAGAGTCTGCCACTTCACCGTATTCTGAGTCAATATAATATGGCCCACATCATCACAGCCACTTTATTTGAAATTAGTATTAAGATTATCTTCCTTTTAGACCTGTATTTTACAAGTAATCTGTTCTCGTCAGGGGTAAGCTAATCCATGCTTAATTTGCTTAACATGAATAAACACTGTTTTGGTAAATAATGCGCACAATACTTGACTTTGACACTACAGATATATTCAAATGTTCATGGTGCAATGGGGTGACCACCTTTTTGCTTGCATATTGCAGGACATTCTGACAATGTCCACAGTTCACTGGCATATGGGGTAATATGGCAATAACATATAGTACCATTTCTTGCTGCTGTAATGGTTTAACTTCCATTTACATGTGATAATTATTATTGCAATATAACTTTAAAATGTAGAATCATTGTCAGGTAGTTGTTTCAAACCTGCATATTTTACTAACCATTCATTATGAAAAATACACATTCTCGTAGGTTTCTTTGAAAGAATCATGCTGTCCCCTAAGCACTATTACAATGGTAAAAGGTTAAATGCCAAATGATTACACAACTAAAAAATACACCTGCAAAATATAGCATAAAACTACAGCAAGGTCAATTTTTAGTTCATTCACTACCAGTAAACCTAGAATAGTAACAGCACTAACAACAGCCAGCAAACGAGTATGTGTGGAGTGGGGGAGGACAGATAGTTCCCGCTGTGCAGAGAGTGGTACAGTGTGCCCTCAGTGTGGCAGCTAAACAGTGTTGCCACTTAGATTTTGTAAAGAATGTGTTCATTTCGCTGATTGTGGTACATTTCAACCCAGTTTCGGGGCACGACATTTTAATTACATTTTCGGGACTGTCCCGTGGAAATTGGGATGGGTGGTCACCCTGTGGTACAACCTGATTATACAGAATGTCCTTTTATCATGTCTGTGAGTATGGTAGCTGTCATGGGATATGGTGGCAGCTGCAGGCTATCTATGAGATAAAGCTGCTGTGCTCAAGGATATGGTGAAAGGGACACCTGTATGTTGTCTGTTGGTTGTGCAGCCTCACAAAATGTCTTCAATGTGCCTGAAATTGACATGGTAATTGTGGGCAAAGATATGATGAGTTATGTGTGAGGTGCTGCATGCTTGCTGTTATGTCATGTAAGATATGTGCATACATATACTGACACATGTTGTGCAAAACACACAACGGTCCCATTCTGTGTTCGACTGAATCTACTGTGATTCTTGTTATCTGAAACACAACGGGGATGAATCATCTTAAAAGTAGTCACAATCTACTCAATCTGTATGAAAATGAAATGTATGTTGTAATTTGTAAGGTGTTGACCTGAAGCTAAAAGATCAGGCTATTGGAAGTATGAACTTGGAGAGGATTAATGTATCCATTTATTGTACCAACTAAATGCACCACATCAAATATGTATAAATAATGAAGACACTACTCCAACATGTATCGGTAAAAATATACCATAATCAGATAGTACAGTGTGCCAGTGTTAAAACCAACTGCATATTGTGTTTATAAAGTTTCAGAACCTGTAGTATGATTTACATTTGGTATCAATTGTATATGTAAGGTGTATACTATATATATGTGTTTTGAAATCTTAAAATTATAATATAGTTAAAACATTTCTTTTACATTAGATGTAATTTGTACAGAATAAAATTATAATCATTGTTGTTGGCGGTTAGGTTCTTGTAGTCTGCAGCCTTATATATTCAAGCATCTAGTATGGTTCTCAATCCAAGTGGACCGTGTCCCTGTGCTGGAGCTCTGTTGTGTAATGGAGCCAACTGTTTACTGGCCTGTAGGTGGTGGTGAGGATTGTTAGAGTGATCAGTAACACTGTTGTAGGCATCAGCTAAAATTAACATACAATACGTGCTCTCCTACTGTCATTTGGTGAATAGTTGTCAATATACTGTTTAATATTTTTTAGTTTCAGTATAAGTGACAGCAGTCAGGATCCATCCCAAGACCTGTCGAATATCTAGATGGTATTATGTGTGCATAGGCTGTACACACTGTTCTGTTTTCTGTAACAGGAACTTCTATGGCAGATCTGGAGTATGTTTGGCTCTACATATCACACCTGAGAAACCAAGTGGCTGGGAGTATTCTGTCTTTGTATTCTTGTGTATGTACCTATTCAATTTAAATATATAAAGACAAGGTAGATAAGAAAGGGTCAGATTGTCTCTGTGTTTAAATGAAGATATGTCACTGTTATCATAGCAAAAGTGGCATTTTAGCAAAATCAATAGCTCATACAGGTCTATTTTCAATAATGTAATGATGTCTTTAACTGCTAAAATGCATGAAATATGTGATGCAAGCTTGTGTACCACAGAGCAGAGATCCTGTTTTATTTATTCTTGCTGTTAATTAATGTCTAATTCTATACTGTGGTTACTAACATGACCCTATATCTTCGCTTCTAAACATAACCTCTAAACAAAGTGACATTTGTTGTAGTGTAAAGTCAAAAAGAAATTTAGAACCGAACATTTCATAAATTAGTGTTAGTACATACACTGTTGTAAAAACTTGCAGGAATATATTCGTGGAGAAATTCGCAAATGACAAGGTTTCAATCAAGTTGATAATTCATGGAATTTTGCGTCAGCTTCATGTAACTGGTCTTTCATTCCTCCACATAACCCAGTGTGTTGTAATTGTGAAACTCATAAAACTGTCTAAATTGTGTTCTGTCCTATTTATATTCCAGTTCTCAATTTAATATCCTTCTCGATCATTGCTCTTGGCTACTTGTGGATGTATGTAGTGGCTCGAACGACTCAGCAGGCTGTGCACAAGGAACAGCGCCCATCTGACAGTGCTATGGCTCGGCGCATGACCCTCATTGTGGTTACTGATGCTGCATGCTGGATGCCTATCATTCTTCTGGGAGTTCTGTCACTAGGTGGAATCACTGTACCTCCACAAGTAAACACAGTTTGTTGTTCTTTGAGATTCCTAAATATGCTTATTATCCCAATTCCAATTATTCCGCGTGTTTAAAAGTTCTGTAGAAAATAATGCAGAAATTCTCATACTGGGCAGTAAAAAAAATACATATATGTGAATGTGGCTCGAAATTACAATGAGCAGTACGGTCATAATATAATGATGTATACTAAATAATTTGGAATGTTTGAGGGCTTAAGTATGCGGGTAGAAGGCCAACAAATATTTCATGACAGTACAAGAATACATTCTGGAAATGCTTATTATATTTCAGATTGAAGACTGTTAATATCCTGACTGACTACTTGTATGAACAGGATATGATTTTGCTGTTTGTTTTGTATGGATGTGAAAAATACTCTGTTTCTCTGACGGAAGAACATATATTACAAATATGAGTATTTCAAAACAGAAAAATATTTTGAGCCAAAAAATGGATAAATGAGCAATTTGGAACATTACATAATGAGAAACTTCGTGATTTACCATATACAGGTGACTTAGTGTTATTAGGATTGTGAAATATAGGAGTTACAGTGGTCTGTGGGGACAGAAGGAAGAAATACAGAATTGTGCATAAGAAACTTTGTGAAAATCACTGATTTGGAAGACCCAAAAAGAAATGAGGGGCTAACATGAAGCTAGATAAGCTGTTGAGGTGGATGGAACTGGCTCAGGTTCATGTCTAATGACAGGGTGATCATAGTAATGAACCTAACCATAAAAGCTGGTAAATTTCATGACCAGCTGAATGGCTACCAGCTTTTCAGGATTGACTCTGCACTGAGGAATTGATTACATACTTCATACACACCACTTTAATCTGTTAACTATGGCAGGAGGCATTTAATTTCACTATATTCCACTGTGTTAGGTGCAGAAAGGCTTCAAGTCTCAACATCAGTCATAATCAATAATACCAAAATTAAAATTAAAATTAAAATCAACATTTGGAAACATTTTTCAGAATTATTATTGATTATTTTGTGCTAGCAGAATTTTCTGCAGCAGTACTACACTTAGGCAGGGCAGGTGGTGCACGTAGTGCTTTATTTATATAAAGAAACTTGCCAAATGTGACAAAAAGGGAGCAATGTGTACTTAAGGTTGTTTCATAAAACATGAACTCTAGAATTCAAAGATCCCATCTCTTATTAATTGAACATTGGTTTAGCGTTACGCCTACACCAGATTTATATCAGTATTTCTCCATTTTTTCTGTGGCTTTTGTTAAAGGTATTTGCATGGGTCGCTGTGTTTGTCCTGCCATTGAATGCTGCTGTGAATCCTGTCCTGTATACCATCTCAACAGCGCCATTCCTGGGACCTGCACGACGAGGTTTGAGGACATTCAAGCGTTCTTTCAAGCTGTCACTGACAACAGACCAGCGCCGTACGTACTCCTCCACACTGGGTAAGGTTATGACAGGTCCACTGCATGTTCTGAGATGTGGACCTTTGGCAGAAATTCATAACGGGTGGGAGGGATATTCAGTCATATGGCCCTTGTCTCCGATCTCACTCATGACAGGACTACTTCACCAATAATTACAGAGACACTGAGCTATGTGACATAATATTTAAATTTTATTCAGGTCTAGAGCTTTTATTTGAAACATTTTTAATGTAGTGAATATTTAATGAAAAAATTACTTATAACTAGGCATTGTGATTAGCCTTTCAGCAGTACATTTTTATCTGCAGTTTCAGTTTCATGTATAATTATACAGTGCAAAGGCCAGTCAGGTATACAACAAAGCAAAGATTGTATTTGAAAAATACGATATTTACCTGAATGCAAGATGACTCTAATCTAAGACAACCCCCCAGATAAAACATGCCTGCCAAGGGAAAATGTATGTATCCAAATCTAAGGTGACTCCCAAAAAATTTAAAGTGTGCTAAGAAACAATGTTTTACTATTAATTTTGCACACTTTATACACAAAGCATGTCAGATTCTAGCTACCTTAACAAATCAGTGTCACTGTCTCCATCTTCACAGTCAGTGTCTTCATCTTCCTCACACTCACCCCTAACATTCCCTTCCTCTTCACTGTCATTCCACTACATATCGTCATCGGTCCCATCCACTGCATTGGATATATAGCACTGCTTAATAACCTTCACAGTCACTTCTGGTGAGATGCACTGCCATGCCGTTATGATCCACATTGACTAAATAATACATTTATATTTCTTGGTTTATAAACTTACTTGACCCCATGAAGATTCACAGTATTCTCCGCAGATGGTGTTAGTGGTTTTAAGAATTTTAAATACATGTGTTCTGGATTTTTGTGTTGTGTCTATGGTCTGATCAGTCTGAGTTCTTGCCTATTTTTATGGGTTTTTAATTTCTGGATTGGTCCAGGTTTTATTTTTGCACTTGATATGCGAATTTAAGATGACCTCACATATTTAAGTGCCAAATTTAAGGAAAAACCCTCGTCTTGCATTCGAGTAAATATGGTATGTATACTCTGAGTGCACTTTTCCACTGTGGTGCTAATCAAATACCACATTCCCTGTGCAATTGTAACTTTCTATTATAGTTGACAGATATACTCGCTGTATTGTGTGAGATGTGAGTTTTTCGCAGGAATGTTGCTGAAGATGCAGGTCTTCTGGGATGTTGCACCATGTTATCAACTGGTAAACGTTACCTATTAACTGTTTACCAGTCAGCATAGCATAGCATTCCAGAAGACTTAAATCTTCACTCATTCTATTCTCACTTGTTCATGAGAGAAGTTATGACCTTGGCAGCAGACACATGGTATTGGCAGCAGGCACATGGTTCATATTGGTCAGAGAGAGATTTATGACCAGAGACCTGTGTATTCCAGTTGAAAAAACTATATAGTTCAGTCATGTGTGTGATCTGATTGTATTATTACAGTATTTTTTATTTTGTTCTATTTGGTTGTAGCCATGTATAAATTTTACTTCAGGCTTGTTTATGTTATAAAGTGAATGCTTTGCAGATGGCCAACAGTGGAAAGAAGGACAAACACATTCACAGTGAAGGTAGGGAAATAATTGATTGTGTGAAAGAAATGGCAATACAGTAAAATTCCTTTTATCTAGCTACTGATAAACTGGAATTCCTGATATTTTGGAACTTGAGAAAAATAGTTCCAAGACTGGATGTATTTAATCTCTGATTGGAAGTTTTGCCTTGACTGTATGTTGTGTTATCTGGACCTTATTGCAGAAGATCCAAAGGTGAATAAACAAGGTACTGCTGGCAAAAGGAAAATGTTACATTAAAAATTCTCCAGAAACTTGAAATAATTAGGATGATTGGAAGTGGTGAAAGCCGAAGTGTGGTTATGGCTTCATATAACATTGGATTGTTAACTGTCTATGATATAAAGAAACAGAATGGCCAATTACAAATGTTTATGGTATCAAGTGAAAGTGTGAAGGGCCTTTTCAAGCAACAGACACTGAAACAACCTAAATGAGCGCAACTGGACAAGGCGGTTTACAGCAATGTGTTTCAAAGAAAACGCATGACTGAGCCTGTGATAACTGAAGAGACTAAGTCTTTACATTATGAAATGAAAATAACTGACAAGTGCGTATTCTCTGAGGGCTGGCTGTAAAATCTAGATACTATCTGGTAATAAAGAATATTTGATAATCTGGCACCTGTCAAGTCCCGTGAGTGCCAGATTAAATGAATTATGCCGTAATTGTGTAATCCATTACTGTGCATGAGTGTGGTTGAATAAGTATTATGTGCACTTTTTCATTTGAATTGTATTTGATGACTGCTATCTAGTAACAGTAAATCAAACCTGTCATGCAGTCTGTACACAGTTATTTTACTGGCAATTCTACACCAGTAAGTGAAAATCAAACTAAATATGAAGTGTATTGACTGAAACAAAGAATAATCATACGAGTCTAAATTGTTTCTATTTATCAAATGGAATTGTAGCGCTAATAATGAATATTTTAAGGAAGTCGGCCATCTTCTGTAGTTCCATCTGTAACCGTATCATATGGACTTCCATTATTGCAGCAGATGACTGCAGCATTAGCATTATGTTGAACCAGAATTGCCATATCTAGAAAATCTAGATAGGCAGCCTGATGTAGTGTCACACAACCATCTGCTTGTTTAAATTTGATGTCTGCCCCATTATGAAACAGGAAAGGAATAGTGCTTCCTTAATTACAGTCAGCAGCTACATGAATAGCTAAATATACAGGGTGGACCATTTCCTGCTTGACCAAGAAGCTCTGCTGACATTGCATCATATGTCACGCGTCGGGAGGTGTAACAGTCAGTGAAGGGAGGCAAGCTAAGATTTGAAAGTCTAACACCAACTCACCAGTGCTACAGCAGATGTTGAAAATATTGCCCTCTGATTGATTGCACTCTGTATACCTTTCTGACACGTTGTTGTTAACTCTGGAGTTTTTCCCTGAAAATTGTCGAAATCTTGTGGCAGATATTGTTTCTTAGTTCTTCCAGTGTGGTGGGGATTTTTTTATACACTATCTTTTAAACTTCCCCACAAATAAAAGTCACAAGTCACTTTCTTTACTTGGAACTGGTTCTCCTGGAAACAGGTGCCGACATTTTCTGCGACATTTGATACACAGTTGCACTAAAAACACATGCTGTTGAATAGTGTACCTGGCTCAACACATGTTGTTACAGCACTGAATGATTGACTGTGAAATGCATTACCAGAAGTAAACACAATGATATGGTGGAAGTCTCTTATTGCTGAGAGCTAACATTACACTCATGCAGCACATATAAGTTTGGAAGCACTGTGAGAGGTTTTCGATGGCCGTGTGATTAGTTGCTGTCTTTGGTCCCCATGTTCCCTGATTTTAACATATTGTGACTTTCATTTGTGGGAGAGTTCAAAAGATAAAGTTTATAAAACAAATTCCCACACTCCGGAATAACTAAGAAACAACATCCGTTGCGAGATTTCAACAATTTCCGGGAAGAAACTCCAGAGACTTAACAGCAGCATGTTCCACAGGTATACTTACAGCATTTGGTCAGGAGGGCAACATTTTCAGCATTTGCTGTAGCACCAGTAAGTTTTGTTAGACTTTCTAAAGTTTATTATTACTGTGATACTTTCCCTTCATTGACTCTTGCCCCTCCTGACACACAGCATACAACGCAATGCCAGTGGAGCATCCGGCTGCCACTTCTCTGTCAAGCAGGAAATGGTCCACCCTCTGTGTTACAACATTTCTTATGAGCATAGCAACATGAACTGTTAAAATATGTGTTATCTGTTTATGTAGCCCTGCACATTTGTGTACTTCTGTCATTGTTGAATGTCTGCATGTAATCCACTCTCATGGAGCAGTCTTGTTGCAACATAATTACTTTCAACTACCAAATGCAAAAGAATTTTACCATAATTACATGCAATATCAGGGGAGTCAGAATAGCTCAGTCAGTATAGTGACTATTTATAGGCTGGACAACTGATGAATCATGACTCAACTCCTGACATGGGCAAGAGATTTTTCTTCTCAAAAACATCCATACCAGCCCTGTGGCCCATCCTGCCTCCTATTTATTGGGTACTAGGAGCTGTTACTTCCAAGTTAGAGTTGCCAGGCCTGAAGTTGAGCACACACCTCCATCTGGCTCCAAGTTTGAGAATGTGTGGATTTATGCCTCGACTCCCTTGTGTGCCTTCATGGTGTTCGCACGAACTTGATAATAAATGCTGATTCATATTTGGATGGTGTACAGTTTGAAGCCATGCTAGAATCCTAACTTATTTTTTTCTATAGTTATTTATAAACAGTGGCTACCTATTCCTACCCACCCATCTTGTGGCATCATACAAGGGCTGATTATGAAATCAGACTTCCCATTCTTGTCTCTTATTTCACCATCTGTCCTCATTTCGTCCAAGACTGTGTTCTTAACCTGGGTACACATCTTTTTATTTTTGCTCCTGTTCAATGGAAATTTTTGATGATCTTATGCCTCCCTTCACATAGCCAAACCAGATAATTCTGTGACACAGTCATCCTGTAATTTATAAGTTATTATTCTTTTCTGATATCAAGCCGAAAGTTTATTCTGTTTGGTTTTGCTAATTGTACCTGTTATACACTAGATTCTGCTTTTCAGCTCTGTTAACAGTCCATTTGTCAGTAGTTGTTTAACACAGTTCAGGTACCTTTTATGTTTATTTGCGGTCCGTTGTTAAGAAGTATTATAGCTACATGATATGCAAGCTATAACTTGGTGATGTGTCTGTTGACTGATTGACCAGGGATTTTCTCTTTGCCACTGCCTGGCCCTGGTGCCCATGCATCTATTCCATGGGTACCAGAGTTTTTTTACCTTTGAGATAAACTGAACAGGGTGTGAAGCCAATCATTCAACTATTTCTACTTGCAACTATTTCTGTCATTGAGAATGTGTGGAATTTTACCTCCACTCAGCCATACACCTGTGTTACCTTGTGTTTAAGTGTCATATCAAATATTGCTGTTTTGTTTCTTTCCCTGTAAGTATGACTCTTTTTTTTTTAAGCTGTCTAACACTGTGGTAGCAGAACCTACATGTATACGTTCAACACTAATAATACCAAAACTTGCCAGTGAACATCATACTGAGCCAGTTTCATTCACCTGTGCTCCTTCAAACCTATCTCTAGCTTCTCAAGGAGTCTGCTCCATTGAGTGAGTGAGTGAGTGAGTGTGAGTGAGTGAGTGAGTGAGAGTGTACATGTGTCACATCCCCAAATACATATTCCCAAGATTTGTTATTGAAAGTGTAATAACATTATTTCAACTGATGTCAGTGTCAGTTTGTCCCACATTTTCAATTTTGATGGTGATTTTCTGCAGAAATTAAGTCTGGCTACAACTTAACGCCAAAGTGTAGTCATTGAAAAATAACTCTCAGGACAATGTCAGTACAAGCCCTAGTACGTGTACACATTTAACAACAAGCACAAATCAATAACAACCCAAATGTAATTCTGCATTCATGTAGTAGTGGGGACAAATGATATCAATCTGAAGGCTGAAAAAGGAAAAACAAGCAGGAGTTATTTTGAAAAATTGGTGTGACTGGTTCTATGATTTTCTTAACCATTGTTAAAGAAAACTGTAACATATTTTAAGATAATTTAACTTGTTTGCTATCTGACACAACAAATTTACTTTCTTATACTTTAAATCCCTAAATTCACGATGTTGAATTATGTCAGTTACTTTATGACATTTATATGATACTGTATTATATACAGCCGTAAGATCGATATCTGTCTTAGGATGCAATAAAACATGAAATATGCAGCATTCCTGTGACAGACCTGAAGATGGTCCATGGAATCGACGGAATTATGCAGTCTGTTGTATATAAAACTTCTGTACGTTATATAGAAATAAGAGCTGTATCAAACAGGACCCTTCTAATTTAACTTGTTATGAATACACAACAGAATGCAACTCATTCATATATAAAATTTACAATACTGCTGTCATTTTGTACAGGCTCCACGTTCGCAAATAACTGCAGTCATTGTAATCTGGACTCCACTCTGTATCCAAGGCTGGAGCAGGCCAATGGGATGCTGCAAGAAGGTGGAGAGAAACTGTCGCTGTTATGGTGGAGATGAAGTGGACAATGAAGATGATATAAAGCATGAAACGCCTTTATTTGCCCTTACCAAAAGGTAAATATTTGATTCTTAATTTTTAAAGGAATGTCTTGATTGTGTAATAATCAAATAAGGCCACAGTTCCACTTTGATTCTGGAGGCCCAGATTCAAGCAAATTCAAAATATAATTGAAGACCTGAGTGCAAGAACTGGATAATAATTAAATCATATTGAAGTCAGATTGATACTGATTAGTTCCATTGCTCCAAGTGCCCTCTATTGAGTAACATTTTCATTATGAATTAATAATTACAGTATTTTTTTCTGAAGTTAGAGGGAGTGAGACTCATTACACATGGATCATTCAGTGCTGCCACCAAGTGTTGATGCCATGAAGCAGACCACTTTTTTTAAAGGGCTGTGTCTCCTTAGACCCTGGTCTCACCACAGATCCATGGCAATGAAAGTGTTCTGCAGTAGACCATGGTTTAAATGAACGTATTGACAGGAGACAATTTTAGCAGCATTTGGCATTCATCAGAAGTGAAAGTTGCAGTAGATCTTATAAAAAGGAAGGGGTGTGCAAGGGATTAATACTGAAGATTTTTTTTTTCTGAGATTGAAGCCAAGCCAGCACTGTGGAATTTGGCTGTTGAACAGAATAGCGACAAAATTTAGAAGCAAAGTGCTTATCAAGAAGTAATATTAAAATTTCATCCACTTTTCAGAAGAAAGTGACTGAAGAAAAAAGAAAAATATTGGTATGTTAACTTTCTGCCTACTCATTCCTTTACATTCGTTTAGAATTAGCATGAAGTCTTATTTAACTTCTACGGCACTTGATCTTCATCACGTACAAAACAATTTTCATATTGACCATGAACATTACTGATAGTTCTTCTATCTTGTATTGCATTAACTTGCATGTTGTAAAAACCTTCAACTGTTAACACATTCTCAGAATTGTAGCCATTTCATTCATGTACAGAACTATGAAACAAACAGCAGTTCTTCACATTGTCTTCAGCAAAATCCAAGGAAACATCAAGAGTTCTATGGAAAATCCTCCATTTGTTTGCAAGAATCCCGAAGTACTCTCGCTCTTGAGGGATGATAATTGAACACATGTAAAAAGTCCAAAATCTTGTTGCCAGTGGTTACAAATGTATTGGTATTATTTCACTCTTATAATACGGGCCAACCTATGGGAGTGTTCAGCGCACTCTTCTTTAATTTCTTATTAAATTCCAAATTTTTGGAAATTTCTGACTCAGGCACTGTGCTGTAAGCCTGTATATCAATTTAGAAAGACCAATAATCTGAATCACATACTGCCAATGAAGAAGAGAAAAAAATGCTTGTAATTACAGTAAAGAGAACTGCTGTCTGTTGGTTTCACACTCCTGATGTGCTTTCCATTTGTTGCTGCTATGCAGTTTGGAAAATCTGAATTTCTTTCAAAACCTTCAGGGAGGAAAGAATGTTTTATAGTTTGCCACACTGCTTCACAAATGTGACACATAATAGAGCAACTTTAGATGTTTTATATTATTCATACTATGCACTGTAATTGCAATTAATTATGTATACTAACAGATGCACATAAAATGTACAAAATTACAAGTTATCTATATACATAATCTCTACTACATGTAATGGTGAATGCTTTCCATCTTCAGGGAAATGATAATACAAAGGAATATTTTTTGTTCAAATGGCACAACAGCCCTAGTGGGCCAGGGCCTCCTCAATATCGAGACTTCACAATCACGCTCAGTTAGACACACCACACTCGGTAGGACTCCTCTGGACAAGGGATCAGCCAGACACAGAGACCTTTACCTGACAACACACAACACTCCAAAGAGATAGACATCCATGCACCCGGCGGGATTCGAACCCACAATTCCAGCAAGCTAACGGCCGCAAACCCACGCCTTAAACTGCTTGGCCACTGGGATTGACAAAGGAATTTATACAAACTTAAAATTAACAAGTCAAAATTTATATACAATGTTAAAATCATAATATCAGAGCGTAGTATACGACACTCTCCTACACAGGATACACCACAACACGTCACAGGGACTAGATCCTTTTTGGATCGAAGAATTCCGTACTAGATGTTTGTATGCACACAACAACATACATCTTATACAATGACATAATAATAAATTTTACCAGTGGGTATGTCACCAACATAATATTTATACTGTTATATCTATAGCTGCTATTACGTACTTAATATTGTATATAAATTTTGACTTGCTAATTTTGTGCTTGTATAAAGTCCCTTATTATTGTCTCCCTGTAGATGGCAAACATTTTCCAGACATGTAGGAGAGATTATGTGTATACACAGCTTGTAGTAATTTTATACATTTTATGTGCATTGGTTAGTATATATAATTAATTACAAACTTTAATGTGCCAAGTCAGTAGTGAAAATCTAAATCCATCATTGAGCATCCTGTAGCCAAATGCCCAGAACAAACCCTTGCATACACTATGACATGTTTTGATTTGTCTTGAGGAAGATAGGATGTAATTATTGAACATATTTAATGAATATGATGACATAAAGATGAAATTGTCCCTGTGCGTGCCATGAAGGCATATGAGGAGTGGAGGTATAGCTCCTTTCATTCTTAAACTCGGCAATAAATGGCAGTGAGTGGTCAGCTGCACACCCTGGCAGTTTAACCTCTGAGGAAAGAGCCCCCTCCCTTAGCCATAGAACAGGAGGTTGGGTGGGCTCCAGAGTTGGTCAGGTTGCTTTTGTGGAAGGGAAGAATCTCTTGCCTCTCCCAGGAATCAAAACTACACTATTCCAGCTGCTTGAATAATGAACGTAATGTAATTAATAAGTACTTCTATTTCCTATTTATCTTCATGTTGTCAACAAAAATGGAAGCATTTGTGAGACAGTTATGGCTGTGAAATACTATGGAAGAAAAAAGAAAAAATGTGGTATGCTGTCTCAACAGGTAGAAAGAAATAGACTTATTTCCATGAATAGAAGTTCCTATATACTGTAGTAGAGCCAAACAAGTCAAACCTTGAAGAAGGAGAGGATGTGAAACAGATAGAAAGAACGGAAGAAGGGCTGGATGCTGAAGATATTGTTCCATTTGTGCCAAGATGTTAAAGTAGATCTTGTAAAAAGTAATCATCAGAACAGAAAAAATATTCACAGTTTTTAAAGAGCTATGAAACTGAAAATAAAGCGACACACTACTACTACTACTATAGTAGTAGTAGTAGTAGTAGTAGTAGTAGTATGTAGTAGTAGCAGCAGCTCTGTTGCAGTAAATTCATTCTTTCGGTACACCTCCATATTACAGTGTGACAAACAATCCAGCAAGTAAGGTCACATTTCAGTCAAGCACACAGATTCAGAGTCAAGGTAATCACTATCAATCTACAGGGTGGGCGAGAAGTCACCGTACACCAACCAGTATGCAATCATAATTAATTTGAATCACTTACGTACGTCTTGGTTACATGTCCAGTGGATCCGTATGTGCACCTTGATGCTGGACACACAAACGGATGCGCCTCCGTGTCCTCTGTGACATACGTCGGAGCATTTGTAGAGTAATTGTGCGAAAGGCGTCTTCCACAGCTCTGCGCAAATCTTCGTTGGTGTTGTAGCGACACAGCCACTCTTCCCTTGATAATACCCCACAACGAATTGTCTGGGGTGGTAAGGTCAGGACTACGTGGTGGCCATGGCAATGGTGCCGAAGATGTTGGTGAGCCACGGCCTGGAAAATGTTTTTTCAAAACATCGCGCACAGAAAGAGCGAAGTGTGCGGGTGCCCCATCGTGCTGCAGCCACACGTCATCCAAGAGTCCTCTGTCTCTGAGCTGAGGTATGAGCCACATCTCCAACATTGCCGAATAAGATGCCGCATTCACCGGTCCATCGAAAAAGTAAGGTCCAATCAGATAATCTGATGTCATACCCGCCCATATCATCACATGCGGTGGATTATGTTCCAGCTCCTGCGTGAAATTGGGATTCTCCTTTGACCAGAACACCACATTTCTGTCGCACACACTGCGATAGATGGCACATTCATCACTGAAAAGAACTTTCGATCGGGATACGGCATTTGAAAATGTGTCCAGCAGAGCACGGCATGATTCATAGCGCCGATCCATGTCGACATCCGACAGTTCATTCACGAAAGTTGGGCGATACGGCCTCACATTCAAGTCTTTCTTCATGTGGTGTGCGGCGAATCACGTATGCACTATCTTGGTCACTGTTGCCAAACTACCATTTTACATTGTAGTGCATGCTGTACTGTGCTGTGTAAACTTAAATTGAGTCTGAGGTGCGTATTGTCTGGGTGTACGGTGACTTCTTGCCCACCCTGTACATGTTGTAATCCTCTTCAATCTCTCACTACAGTGTTGCTTCATCAGGTAGTTTTTTGACATCAGATGGTGCAAATAACTGTAAGTAATGTTTATATTGTTCTTAAATAGATTTTCTTATTTCCCTGTCAGTGTGAGTTTTTTCTTCTGCCCAAATACTTCTCATAATGATATTTGTTGCAGAAATATACTCTTACAGCAGAGCCAAGAGTTCATCAATTTTTTTAAACAAAGCCACTGAGAAACTGTTGCCACAGACCTTTACATGGTATACTGAATAGGCTGTTTTGTAATGTTGAGCTTAATAAGGTGTGAATGCAGTATTTCCATGACTATTCGTTTTAGCCTCCAGCAGATGATTAATGCTAGTAGAATTCATTTTGAAACTTACGTTATATGATGTCAAAGGTTGGGGGTTGGGGACTGCCACTGCTGTGGTCAATGGTGTCAACCCTGAGTGGTGCCACCATGTCATTCATTTGTAATGAGCCTTAAATGTTCCTGTTCTGAGTGCAAGGTATGGATAAAAACGCGAAATGTCCGGTTACTGCAGCCATTTGTACGTGTTGAGCAAGACTGCAGAAAGGAAGCACAGCACATGTTCTAACAGTGATCCAGATTTTAATGTAGAGGTAAGTTGTTTTTTTTTTGTAGTTTATTTAAAAAGTGAAGCCATAAAGGCCTTAGTATTGAACTTATAAGTCCATTCTGGTAAGGCAGCTGGGATAGCGTAGTCAGTATAGTGACTCGCTACAGACTTGACGGTCCAGTTTTCGAACCCCAGTGGGGGAGAGATTTTCTGGACCCATTCAGACTGGTCCTTAGACCCATCCAGCCTCCTTACAATGGTTACTGGGTCTCTTTCCCGGGATAAAGCGGCTGGGGCATGTTGCTGACCACCCACCCCTTCTAGCGCCAGGGTCCATCATGGGCAGAGCCATACTTCTGTCTCCCCTCAGTGCCTGCTTGGCATGTTATGGGACAGCTTTACCTTTACTCTAATGTTATTGTGAACGAATGTCACTTTACATTCAGGTACTAAGTTTTGTTGATACTTCACCAGTCAGGTGTAAAAAATGATACAGAATGAAGAAAAATGGCACATAAATGTGAGAAAATGGAACACTGTCGGTGGATAGCCATATATATCATGCCTCCTAGAACACAATTCCAAACTGTTTTAATATAAAATGCAGTGAAGTGGCAGTGGAACTCTTGAAAAAAAGAATATCCACAATGTCTTATTTATCAGGTGTATTAACCTTTTACAGAATTTGCATGTTAGTTTACAATACTTCATCTACACATAAATGAATTTAAATTTCTGTAATAAGTCTGGAAATTGGTGGTTCACGTAACTTATGCTGTTAATAATGTCACTGATTTATTAATAATAGTACCACAAGTGGTGACCCAGTGACTCTGGACTTGACCTAATATGCAGGTATAAATAAGATCATACATTTTACTATAAAGTAGGAGGTGTGAGATGTTACTTCTGTTGCAGGAGATGTCCTGATCTCAGTTTAAACTGACATAAAGCAGAAGTGTTGCAGCAAGCAAAGATAGTGATGAGGGGGGGACCAGTAATGACTGTTAGAAACAGCGAAGCATAACTTCACCACGAGGTAAATGGTAGTGAATGTTATGTATAAAATGAAGTCTGTCAAACCTTCCCTATATGATAGCCAGTTTTTCATTTCTTTCTGTAGGTACACATGGCGGGTTCAGAATAAGCTGTTTGTGAAAGTGGATTCTGCAGTCTTCTCAGTGTGCAGTGAGTCAAATTGAGCTCCTAGCAAATGTGCACCGACTTAACTCCACCCACTGATATATATATATATATATATATATTATGGTAACAGTACAGGGCCAGAGTTCCATACAACACCTCATGGTTGTTAAGTTTTGAATACAAATGGATTTCCTGCTTGTCTGTCACAACGTTCAAGAAATTCAGTGGACGTGTCCTGATCTGACCATAAAGAAAATACATCTTGTATGTCTCAAAAAATATAAAACATAATTATAAACCAGAGGTTTTTCTTTTATTGAATAGTGCATCTGCTGTTTAACTTAAAGTAACCTACCAACTTTATCTACACATATTTAACGTGAAATGCAAGTATTTCTTCATGTGAAACTTGCACCAGCATAAAGCTGATCTATCAGAAAAGGATGACAATGAGAAAAGAGCTTTGTAGGTTGACAGAAACCTGCATCTTGTCAAAGAACAAACATGTTATGATAACTTATAAAATGTAACAGAAATAGCTGAATGTGACCAAGCAGCTTAAGTTTTATGTTTCACTTATTAACAAAATCATCCAATGCCTATGTTAACAACCAAGGTGTTTTACATGGCACAACGTTTGGTTTACAGTATGTGTTTTCGTTCCTTTAAGACTGCACATGCCACTGGGTACATCTGAGATGAAACTATCAGGAAAGAACCTTCAAATGAATCAGTTTTTTTCAAAGCATTACACTGAGAACTACGTCTCCAAGGACATCAAAATCGTGCACCTTTTCAGTGACAGCTGTGGAGGACAAAATAAAAATACGCTTATGGTCCAGTTCCTTACCACATTTGCTACATCAAGCAGATTCATTTACGTACATCATCATTTCCATGAAAGCATATTTTAGTATTTGCCCTGCAATTGTGACCATATCAAAACTGAGATCAAATGCAAGTCAAAATCTGCTTTTATACTATAAGAATGGTACAGTACAGTTGGACCTGTTAGCTGAAAATTAAAAGTTCTCACAGTCAATTTAGACATCACACTGAAACTGAAAAACTGTCTACAGCCTTTCTCAAAGAAAACTGCTAAGGTTACAAATGAATGCTGCAGAGCATACTAATGTGAGAAATGCACAGTTTGGCTTATTTAAAGCCCACCAGAAATGCCTTACCCAGTTCTGTGCCCCAGAGACACAACAGGAAGTATGATACACCTTATGCATGTATGGTGTGGCATGTAACTCTCAAAAAGAAATCCTCTGGCCCAGAAACATGGAAATCTGGGAGTGATGAATCATACCATGATTGTTTATTGTGTATGTTGACTCAGGGTATTTTTTGTACAAAATAATATAAAAGTAATGATCATTATGTTGTGTGTATGTTCTTTCACCTATAACCGCTTCGTTATTAAAACATATAACCTAAGACAGTCTCATTTCCTGCTTCAAACACACTTAAAATATGTTAGTTGCAAGAACTAGATATATCCAGCTCTTATATCCTTGTGTTTTACCTCTAACAGAAATAAGAAGCAGGGGTATGTTGTTGGGGGTAAAGATGGACGGTGCCTAGGGCTAACAACCTTGCCACCTTCATGTGCTGATTGTCTAGAAATTCTGGGAGCCTCAATCTCCTGAAGCCCTAAGGGCCTCGCCAGGCCAGTTTAGGGATAGCTTTACCATCTGTCTTTTATATCCTTCTGCTTTACACATTTAAGTTTGTGATAACACCTCAGTGTAGAAAGTAATGTAAAATGTTTTCCTCATTTGTCTCAAAACTGTACAGTTGGCCAAATTTCACCTTTACATGCAAGTCATATCTTCTTTTATTTACGTTTGCTAGTCATTTCTTTTGGCCAAACATGTTTCAAACCCATAGGTTCATCATCAAATGATTCATATTTGACATCTATTTGGCTTTACAGTTAATGCTATATAATAACTGAACTTGTGGTTTTTAAATTGGCTAAAAAGATTTATGTGTTATTCTTAAAATATGTTAAATGAGTGTGTAGACTAAACATGTTCCATCACAGCTCATGTCAGTCATTGTATACTTTACAATACCTAAATGCAGTACATGTGCCATGTACTGTGCTGACTAAGAAATAAACATCTTTACTGAATCATGGTTTTCCCTTGAAAGTTAAATTTACCGTTGGTTATTATCTTGTTCTTACAATCAGGTCTGCAACTGTAATTACTGTGTCAACTTTTAGATACAGCACCATATCAAGAACAACAGCTCGACCAATGCTGTGGACATACCTGCTGCCTTCATCTTTGGGATATGAGTGATACATCAAACGTACGCAGTTGTTAACCATAAATCATTACTTTAATAAGCTCATAGCTTTGTCTCATCTTCTCAATCCTGAAGAAGGAGGCACAGTGTTTCTCCAAACAGTGATAGTGTTTTTATTCACTGACAGTGCTTTATCCACAAGATGACGCAGTGATCACCATGAACATCTCATGTGTTGTTTAATTTTAAATGCTTTCCTTAGGTTGGGTTTGAAATGTACTGTATACCAACATCTCAAATAACATAACGTACCTGGTGGCAGACATTTACCAGTAACATTATTTTTTAGAATGTGGTGAACAAAGAACAGTACACAGGTACTTATTGTGTACTTCTTTAAATTAGTACAGCTACCTGTTGACGAAAGGAAAGAATTTTAAGTCTGTCACTGTAATCATTTCTGCAACATGTGCAAATAACTGTATGAATATGATGAACAAGAAGCTATGTTGTAATATGAGACCATAATAGGTTTCAGCAGTGCAGAAGGGATTAAAATCATTTAATTCTATTTTAGACGTCAGACAACACACAGATCGAGGTCAGCATCCTACTGTGACACTACCAATCAGACAACACACAGATTGAGGTCAGCATCCTACTGTGACACTACCAATACGGCACAACATTCAACACCTGGTTCTACAGTTCTCTGGCTGTCTGGTAACTGTCGGCATGGCAGTTCAGGTATTGACACTGCAGTCTCAGCTCATGGTGAGATCATCCCACTGCGATGCCTAAACAGCGGGTCCTGCTATAACAGGCACAAGTGACAACTGATGGCAAAGGGGAGGGATAAACGAAGTAAGGACAGGTTACGGCAACTGTACGACTGAATCAAGCAGTTGTGCCATAAAGTGTGTATCAGCAGAAGCAAGAGGACCAAGTTAGAAAGCACAAATAAACTAGTACATTGAAAGAAACACTTCTCTCATACTGCAAAATTAACTTCTTGTTGCTTTGGAACTAAGGAGATTCAGCATACATCAAGGTCATTTGTTGTGGTTAGATATTAATGGAAGGAAATAAAAGGATTTAATCCAGTGTTGTGATGTGCCATGTGTGAACTCGGTATGCGGACAAATAACCATGTTGCTGAGTAATTCGGATCATGAAGGAATGTGTGTAACGGCTTGAAGACATGAAGAAAAATATGGAATGCCAAAGCATGTTTTCATATCCCAAACTTCTCCATCCACTTCAGACAAACTGTATCCCTATATTGTGATGTTTCTACAAAAAATAGTTAATTTATGTTAGTTGATATACAAACAAATAACTTTGGCACTTAAGCCAGTATGTGAACACTTTATTTTCATATGCCATACATCTACTGGAGCATCAAGATGTTAGTAAGCTCTCCAACAGATGACACTGGGACAGGGGAGAAAATAAAATGCTCACAGGCACTGATGCTGGGAAATGACAGTCAACATATGGTCATTTACAGGTACTTAGGTCAGTAGTGTTCTAATTTAATATACGTTGTTGTATGGACTCTAGAGTTTGCAGTAAGTAAAGAGATTATGTTCTGAGTGAAAAGAAATGGATGATCATGAATACTTTAAGCATATTCAGTGACCAAGATTTGAGTTCTCACAGCACCGTTCAAGAAGATTCAAATTTTCTTGGGTATGATGCAATTTATCATTTCCCAAAGACCTGAATCTCCATATTCAGTGACTTTCCTCATTCTCTCAAAACCCCATGAAAATAAACAACCAGGCCACCTGGAAACAGCATGTGAAATAATAGCATGTCTGTACACCCACTTTGTCTACAAAAGACCAAACCCATAGTCCACAAGAACAAACCTCTGTCCATATGACAGCAGGCAGTGTTATAGTTACAAAACAGATTAGGAACAATTTATTTATAACAGCCACAGATGGGCAGCTCATACAGTAGGGGGGCTGACTGCTAGCTCAGTGGCCAAGGTTCAGTTCCTGGCAGGAGTGGAACTTTTCTCTTGACAACATCCACCTGAGGCACCAGTGAGTTGGTGTAATGTAATCAGTATAGTGACTAGGCTACAGGCTAGACGGTCTGGGGTTCAAACCCTGGTAGGGGTGAGAGATTCTTCTATTCTCCAAATCATCCAGATCGGCTCTGGGGCCCACATAGGCTCTTACTCAATGGGTACCGGGGTTCTTTCCTGGGAGTAAGGCGGCCAGGATGCGACGTTGACCACACCTGCATCTTAACACCAAGGATAATATTGAGTGAAGCCATACCTCTACTTCTCCTGTATGCCTACATGGCATGGGCAGGGACACCTATAATTCACTTCACCATACCCAGACAGAAAGCTGAGACTGAAGCTTCAAGCTGCCTGCTCCAACTGGTGCAGCCAACACACTTAACAGTTTTCCACATATTTAATTTTAACTAACATTCCCTGAAGATATAAACTATAATTGATTACGTGTAACTTTATATTAAATTAGGAGTGAACAAATTTTTAAAAAATCTAGGAGCCACCTCAAAATACTAGGTGCCACAAGTTTGATTCTGAGGACCCCCAAATATTAGGCACCTGGGTGACCTGGTACCCAGGGTTTCTGCACCCATATTAAATGATTCTACTTTTACACTGCAACTTCTGTGAATCTCAAACAAATTACAGCATAAACTGGACACATGGTATAAAATGTTATAGTAAAGACATGATGATGTGAAATGCAATTAGTTTATTATCATAAACTAATCAATGCTGGTGTACAGTGTCTGACCAATAACAACTGGACAGGTGATTTCATATTTTTCTACTTGTTGTTCCATCATACCTGTTATTAGCACAACATTATCATGCCAACAGCTGCATGGAGTTACAAACTCTTACATCATTAGTTAATTTTGTGTAGTTACAAATTGCAACTAAGACATGAAGTCCATCTTTAGCATTCCTTCTACACACAACACCCTTTTGTACTAATTTACACTGGCCTTTGCCTCAAAACAGTGATGAATACGTTATCAAAAAAACAGGTATTTTCCACACTTCACAGTTAAAATGGTATTCTACATGTATTTTTCACAGAAAAATGTTTAAGCATATGAGTTACAGATATAATTTCTCATCACTGTCCATTCTTTGAGTGAAGATATGTAATAAGCACTTTGTGTATGGAACATTTTCTTTATTTTTCCAGATTCATAAAAAAGAAAAATTTCTGGCCATTTTCTTTTAAATGGTTTTGAGGAAGAGATAAACATGAAGTTTATGAAAAGTGTGTGATCTGGTTTTAAGGCCCTAACATATCTTTATAGATGTCCATGGACTCAGTGATCTTTGTTAGTTAAAAACTGTAAAAGAATTCTACAAGCAACAGAAAAGGCAGAATGGGACTGAAGTGTTGCACTTCTTAAATCTGGATCCTGTATGGCAGTATTTCTGAACCGTGAATCTGCGTTTTGAAATATTTTTGGGGAGGAGATCCACAGAATTATAGAGTCTTTGCAAGAAGTGTGCAGTACCAGAAAAGGCTGAGAAACACTGCACTATGGGACTGATTACTAAATGCTGTTCACAGAACAAGGCATTGAACAGTTGATGCATTAATATGATTGTCACCATCTTGTTAACCATACTGACAAAATACCAGGCGACATTAACACAAGACAGAATGTACATTAATTTGAAAACTATGTATGATATGTGGAGAATCAACATGGACATTTGAAACCAAACACATGGGAAGACAGTTGACTGAGTGTGAAGGTTTGTAATTGAAGTGTGATTCGAATTAAAATGAAGTGTAGTTGTGACTGAAGATGCCTTTGACATGAGTTTGTCAGATTAACCATTAGCTCCTAGTAGAGATTAGTAGTCAGTTTTTTTTTTTAACTTTAACTGAAATACTTGCTGTTCATTCTACAATGTGAAACTGTTGTTATGAAAGTTCTTACTCCAGTGTTACATCATGGTTTTAGACCAGTTTATTTAAATCACATGCTGCGCCTACAGTTATTTTGACACCTAGGCAAGGATGCAAAGGTGAACAGAAAAGAAAATATTGTGTTATAACTATGAGGTACAGTTTCTATGCTCAAAAGGTATGAGAAAGAATTTATGTGTTTTGCTGTACCTGTTCAGTTGTCTTAAAGTCAAGTTATTTGTAACATAATTGTAACAGCGTGAAAATGTTGCATCTATGGACTTAGCTTTGAGAGCTTGGGTTGGGCACACATTCTAGTTTCAGCTACTTTTAAAATATAACTACATTACCAAAAATTTTACTCTTGAAAAAATCATATCTCCCTTGTGGTGGAAGCCGCCCGTGTGGTGCAGGTTACTGGTGGTCGGCCGCAGGCTTGATGTGCCCACAGCTCTACTCCTTTGGGTGTCCGAACGACTGGCTTACTCCTTTGCTGTCCTTACGACTGGCTTGCTCCTATGCTGCCGACCGAATAAAGTTTGGTACCAACCACCAACCAAAGTGCTAACTAAGGGCGGAGACTTGCGCGGAGCGCAAGTCGATGTCCCTTGGTCTGTTTATCCATTCCTGCGTTTACCGCATTGCTGGGCTCGATAACAGACTCTTTATTCTATAACTGAGGATTTTGCTTACGCTAACGAATTATGGTCTCGATTAGGTCGGGACCTGGCACACCGAAGGCTACAGCTCTAAGAGCGTATAGTCTTTCTAAGTGGGGGGAATACTTTGGTTGGATGGCTCCCTGGGATTTGAACCCAGAGTGGCATTTTCACAATTAAATTCGCGCGGCATCTAAAACCTACACACGAGTAATTTAGCCCTACCGGGGGGGGGAGTGCGGGCCGTGCCCCGTCCTTTTTGTTATACCCTGGCATTCACCTTACAACTGAGGAAAATCACGGAAAACCTCAGTCAGGGTATTCGAAAGGCGCCTAGTTTTAGGTGCTAGGCACGATTCGGTGTCGGTTTGGCCACTATTGGGCCTCGACACTTCTACTGACCTGCCCCCGTAGCTTGCGCTAGGCGACTTGGGTCAGCCCTCGGTCAGCGTAAATATCTGCCGAGTTCCTGAACTAAGGGGTTCCCCACACCAGCTAACTTTGAGTCGTAACTCTCGGTTAGGGCTCTGATGTGTTCAGCAAAGAAAGGAACTCCCAAATCCTCGTGAATTTGCACGTTACTCATGTACCAAGGTGCACCAGTAGCAATGTGAAGACACTTGGATTGAATAACCTGCAGCTTTCTGAGGTGGGTGCAGGCAGCGGACCTCCAAATGGGGCACGCATAGTCCATCATGGGCCGTATGAGCTGCTTATACAGCAGAACTCCGTTCCTGATGGACAGACCGCTTCTCCTGTGAAGGAGAGAGCTAAGCATACCCAGTCGTTGGGCAGCTTTCTTCTTGACCTGGACGATATGAGGCGACCAGGTTATCCCGTATCGAGGATCACTCCCTGATAACGGGCTGTGTCGACCCATTGGATTGGCTCCCCTAAGAGCTGACCTGGTCGAGGCTTGGGGAACCGCCACCCTGCCTTCGCAAAGAGCATAGCATTGCTGGAGACGTTGATGGCGATCCTCCATACTCTCAGCCACCTCTCTAGGTCACTGAGGTATGCTTCTAAGTAGCTAAGAAGCAGCGCCGGGCTGCGGGACGTGGCAATGATTGCCGTGTCATCCGCGTACATTGCCAACTCGACGTGGCGGGTAGGGACCGGCATGTCATTGTCATACAGACTGAACAAGACAGGAGAGATAAGTCCCCCCTGGACTACGCCAGCCCGCATGCCACGACGGGTAGATGTGGCCGTTTGGAAGGACGCCTCGAACGTCCTGTTGTGAAGGTAGGAGGATATGGTTTTAACCAGATAGGAGGGGAGGTTAAGGGCCGTTAGCTTGAAGAGGACACCATCGACCCAAACGGTGTCGAAGGCCTTGGCTACGTCGAGAAAGACTACGCCTGTTAGCCGCTTCTCGCCAAAGTTTCTAGTCACCCTTTCGACAAGGCGGGCTAGCTGGAGAGAGGTGCTATGTTTGGGTCTGAATCCAAACTGCTCATCTCGCAGAAGCCCGCGCCCGCTTAGTTCACTTAAGATCCTACTAAGTAGGGTCTTCTCAAACAACTTGCCAATTGTATCCAGAAGACTTATGGGACGCTAGGAAGAGGGTAGCGCTGGGTCCATCTCAGGTTTCAGTATGAAGACAATGTGGACATGTTTCCATACTGATTGGAAGTACTGCGCTAAAAGAGCCGCGTTGAATATGGCGGCGAGGAGAGAGACAGCACGCTGCGGAAGATGCTTCAGAGCCCTGTTCGGAATACCGTTTGGGCCCGGCGCCTTGCTGACCTTGTGACGCCGGATGGCATCCTGTACCTCCGCGGGGTTGGTTGACTTGGGCTTGCTTGCATTTGCATAAGAGTATGCTTGCAGCGCCTCGCCAACCATCTCAATAACTGCCGGATCCGACGGGTCGTTTACCGGCTGAAACTGAGCCTCAAGACTGTCCGCCAGGGCTTCGGCTTTCTCAGAGTCTGAGAGAGCAAGCCCGCCCTGTATGACCAGGGGTGGAGAGGGAGTGGGCACTCTCATCGCCCGCTTTGTCATCTTCCACAGCGATTGTTCCTCGGGATCTAGGCTTTCCAGTGTGGCACTCCACTGCTCATTTCGCCACTTGTTTAGCTGGTGGGTAACCGACCGCTGAAGGCGGTTGACCTCAGCTTTTAGAGCAGGGTCCCTAGTGATTTACCACTGCCTCCTCAACCGGTTTTTCAGGCGCATATCATCCTGAATACGTGCCGGTATTGGGGGTAGTGGGTCGTCACGAGGGCGTCTGCTAGGGGCTGACGCTGCTCTTGTCTCAGTGATAGCGCTGGACACTTCCTCTACACACGTGTCGATTTCCACCCCGCTACGTAGTTTGGGGGTGGACGGAAGTCTGTCTTCCAGGCAGGCCTGGAATTTGACCCAGTCGGTCCTTCTGAAGTCCGGGCGGTCCGGGAAGTTAAGAAAGGATGATCGACATCTCGTGTCGATCAGTACAGGGAAGTGATCTGAGCTTAATGCAGAGCACGTTGTCAGATACACTGGGATGACTAGATCTTTAGTTGTCACTATGTCTAGGACATCAGGGGTAGCAGAGGAGTTATATGGGATAGTGGTGGGTGTTTCCGGCCCATAAATCAAACAGGAATGATCATTGGCGTAATCACGCAGGCGCCTGCCCCCTTGTGATTAACCTCGAATTCCAGTCCACGTGCTTGGCGTTCAGGTCTCCCGCCATCAGGACGGGAAGCCCTCCGCTCATGCAGGCAGACAGATCCGCTTTTATTAGGGGCCGGGAGGGCGAAAGGTAAGCCGCCAGGATTTTTACCGGTCCGCTTGCCAACATTACATGTATGGCAGTTGCCTCCAACTGGGTCAGGCCGGGGTCTATACCCAGGCGGACCAGTATTGCTGTTCCACCGCCCTCTGTAGGCCGGTCTGTACGGTGGCAAACATAGTTTGCGAGCCGAAAGACTTGCCCTGATCTGAGATGGGTTTCAGTCAGGAGGCATATGTCAACCTCGTGTTTACCAAGGAAGTGATCCAGCTCCATCTTTCTGCCGCGCACGCCATCCGCGTTCCAGCAGGCCAGCCGTAGTGCCTTCGCACTGTGCGCCTTAGGGTGTGCTGCCATATTCAGCTACAAAAAGGATAACAATTTTCAGGACAGCCCGTGAGCGTGCTGCACCTGAAGGGAAGGTGGATACCGCTGTGAAGAGCCGCCGTGTCAGCACCACACACGCGTTTACGGGTAGATTGTCGAGCAAATCAGAGATCTCGATTGGTGACTGGTTGGGTGGTGGAATGGGAGCAGGATTAGGCTTCTTAGGTGGAGGCGATGATTTACCAGTCATCGCCTTTTTCTTCATTGGGGCCTCAACGACAGGTTGGGCAGCCTTAACCTCATTCCTGCTTGCGTACGCTTTGCCCTGTTTAGGGGCCGCGGCCGGCTTGACAGTGGGTTCAGGTTGGGATGGGGTGGTGGGTTTCACTACCCGCCCCCCTCGCACCACATGAGACCATTCAAGGCCTAAGTTCTTCTGCTCCGCAGAAGGCTCGGCGCGGGTCGCTTGCGCTGAAGCCGAGCAGCCGATTGCACCGATCGTGGGAACGCGAGGAGCTGGCGTCCGCTTTGTAAGCGCGGCGTTAGCTTCCTTCCACTTTGCGCAGCCCCGGTAGTTTGCTGTGTGGTTACCCCCGCAGCTGCAGCATTTAAGCTGCTGCCTTGGGGTAGAGCACTCCCCGGAGGGGTGCGGCTCACCACAAGCAACACACCGGGGTGCGTATCCGCATTTGCGCTGCGTGTGGCCAAAGCGTTGGCAGCGCTTACATTGAAGCAGGGCCTTGGGGGCACGTACGTCTCTACAGAGACTCTTAAGCCACAGAGTTCAGAGAGGGATCGCAACTTCTGCACCTCTGGGCCTCTAGCCACCGACACCACAAAATGTGGAGTGTGGGAGTCGATCGCGTGTGGCGTCCATATCGCGGCGCCCAGAGCGGAGCTGCATGACGCCCTGGACACGGATTCCCAGGGACTGAAGCTCCTCCCGGACGTCGCTCTCAGGCTTCTGCCTGCCGAGGTTTTTCACCAGCAGACGTACACAACGATCCTCTGGGAGAGAGAAAGTGTGAAAAGTCACACCCTTGCTCCCGTCAAGGGATTGGAGTGCACTGAATGTGGCTCTGAAACCGCCGGCAGTCCCCGGCACGATCATTAATACATCGCCCTTCATCTGTCGGACAGACTACTGGGACATAAAATCCTTAACCACGCGAGAAAGCTGCGCGTGTCGGTGACTCCTGTCACGAAGACAGGAACTTAGCCTGAGCGGTGCCAGCTGGCATCCTGCCCAGAGGCCCGGAAATGCCGACAGACATGAGCCTATTGGCTGCCTCAGAGGAGGCAGCAGGTTCGAAAGAGTCCGAACCAGTGGCTATTGGCTTGGGCTGCCCACTCAGCTGTTGGGGGGGTTGGTAATCCCGGCCACTACCGCAGCGTACGCTGGCTTACCTGCCGTGGCTGCTTGCTGCTGGCTGCACTGTGGAGTCGGGGCACCGGAGGTGCCCAGTGGGTCGGGCGTAAAACCTCTTTCTAAGAAAGGTGATAAATTTACAATGAGTAACTATAGACCGATATCGTTATTAACTTATTTTTAAAAAATTTTTGAAAAGCTAACATTTACTAGATTCATTCAACATTTTAAAAATAATCATATCTTGGCTAAGGTGCAATTTGGATTCAGACAGAACTCTTCTATTGATAAAGCTACCTTTAAGTTACTAAATGAAATTCTAAATGCCTTAAATAATAAATTTATTGTTGGCGGTATATTTTGCGAGATGGAAAAAGCATTCGATTGCGTTAATCATGACATCTTATTATGAAAATTACCATTCTATGGCATAACATATGCGTTAATAATATCTTACCTAAATGAAAGATACCAGAGAGTAGTATACATCACATCGTAATATTTCTACCTGGGGTAAGGTGACGAAGGGTATCCCTCAAGGATCTATCCTTGGACCCTTACTTTTTTTAATTTACATAAATGACCTACCGAGTATGTTACAAAACAATTCTATACCCATCCTTTTTTGCCAATTATACGAGTGTTCTTGTAACTAATTCCAGTCCTAATGATTTTAGTAAAGACATTAATGAGGTTTTTGAATATCCAAATAAATGGTTTAATTTCACTGCAAATGAAGACAGTGAAAGACGCAGCTTATGATGACGCCCGTTAATTAAAGGAGACAACATTCAGATTTTTGCGAGATGTGAGGCTCTCATAGCAGTGCTGCTGAGGATTTAGTTCTTTTGCAACGTGACATTGTGATATGTGAGTGGATGCGGGCATTTGAAGAAATGTCGGGAACCACTGGCACCACGACACAGCATCACATCCCAGAAGACCTAAATCCTCGTCCATATTTTTTATGACATCGTGGTAGAGGCAGTAACAGGGGAAGGACATGAGAAGGTCCTGACCAGTGGCGTGCATTCAGGGTATGCTAGGTAAGCGCCGCTTACCCAGAAGAATTTAAGAGAGTAAATATATAGGTATAATATTTTGTTTCCGCCATTAGTTTCGTGTGTTTTTCACGCACAAACATTGTTGCTGATTAGGGTTTCCTGCAGTAGGGTGCGTTACATCTCTACCGCTAAGCTGCAGTCGCGCGTTTCTGCCATGCCACCTCTTGGACTGGGGACAGTGCGAGGCGCATGCGTAACACCCAAGAGAGCCAGCAGGTTGACTATGTGTCCAGGCTGCCCGTGAATAGAAGCGTCGTGCGCAAGTCTGGTTAGGAAGCTGTCGTGGGTCGTGGCTACAGCTGCCCGAGCGAGAAAGGTTTTATATGGCACGTGCCTTTTTCAGTGATTGTCTGCAAGAGAGTGTAATAGTGTTTTTTTTCTTCGAATTTTTCATGTTATAACGGAAGTAAAATAAGCTTGCTTAGTGTCATATTACATTACGTACATTTCTTTACCGTAAGCACGCGCCAGTATGTATATATACTGTAATACATCACTGTGTTCTTACCGGTCAGCAGAACTGCCGTGAGGTCTTACAATTGACGGTTTTAATTTAGAAACATTATAAGGTTAACTCGGTTTGTGTGATTGAACAGTTGATACAGGAACCATTTCGGTGAAAGAGCTTCAATGAAAAACTCAATACTGTGCAAACTGGCACACCTTGCTCTGATTTGCCTAGCCTTACAGCAACGCACAAAGACAAAAGTCAAGGTTACATTCGGCATTTTCAAACGTCACAGAACTTTAATACGCAATGGATTACAGGAAATTCAAAACTTAACAAGTTGTTTTGCTGGCCATGTTTGTTGTTTGCAAGTGAACAAACTGTTTGGTCCAACAGTGGTTATGACAATCTGAATAATTTACACAATGACATTCAAAAACATGAAAAATCAAAATCACACATTTCTTCGTTCCTGCAATTGAAAACATTTGTAACTTCCTGAATAGACATCCAGCTTGATTCTCAATTACGTGCAAGTTTTGTACAAGATAATGAAACTGTTACAAAAACAGAGATGTATTGATACTGTATGCTTTTTAGCTACGCATGAACTCCCATTTCATGGTCACAATGAGGGCGAAGGCTCCCTAAACAGGGGTGTTTACCAAGGTGCATTGAACTTACTAGCCATTTATGATGCAAGTCTAAGCACTTATCTCGAAACGTCGACCACATTTCGCGGAACTACAATCGAAATTCAAAATGATATAATTCGTGCTGTCAGTGACGTTTTGGAAACAATAAAGTCGGAAATTAAAAATGTTATGTATGTTTGATTTATGATTTATAGGATTAACTATCGCTTTTGTGTTTAAATCTCACGTTTATACGTTCCGCTTTTTTTTTCAAAACTATTTTAACAGCATACACACTGTCAGATATAACCGCACGCCACTGGTACTGACGCTGGCAGATAGATATAGGCATTGATTCCCACTGGAAAAAGAATTATTTTGGAGAGTACCCTTCATACCTCTGCAATATGTCTGCCACTAACAGCGGCTTTGTTTATTGAAGTAACGAGAGTTGTCTAATATATGCAAATGTCACAATAAAGTGAAGACCAATCCACCTGTGTGTGACAATTATCACAAATTTGCTAGTATAAGTACTGCAGATAATATCATAATACTTCTGATTCATATCCATTCGCTTAAAAGCAAAAAGCGTGTTACCTGAATGTGCCTTTTTGTCCGCATGTATGAGCTCGGCTCCCATTGGACGGATTTTCGTTAAACTTGGCATTTGGCTCCAATATGAAAATCCGTCGATAAAATTCAAATTTGTTTAAAATCTGAAAAAATTATCGGGCGCTTTATACAGGAAGACCTCAGGACATTTTTACTGTTAATATAAAATCGCGCAACAATATCAAATTGAATGCGCTGATGTATTTCCAAGGCAAACATACGAATAACGTATTGTAGCCGGCAACAAAGCTGCAAATGTCATTTTATATTGTTGACAGTGGCACACTTCAACAATACACACAGATCACACTTTTTGCGTTTCCATTGCCACAATCGTTATGCGAACGTTCCACAATGTGACGTCATACGTACATTGCCTATATTCTTTCAAATATTTCTATCTAGAGAAGGGATTTATCAAAAATTACAAATTAGCACCTTGCAGCTTAACATAGCTACAAATGACATGATTACTCCCACTAGCTACACCGTACTGAGCGGAATGCATGACGAGGATTCTTCTTTAAATTCGGTGCTTAAATAAGTGACGTCTTAAATTCGTGTGTGGAAAGAAGAAGAGGACTATGCTTTGTCAAACCAATGGCAGCATTTCCAGACTGTCGCGTGCAGACGAAAGAGAAAACGTAGCATTCTGTAGCGTCATTAGTCCTGATCTGCGAGCGCTGTTAAGTCGTTCTTTATTGCAATTACATGTTAGTCACGTAGGAAGTGCGAGCTGCCTTCCAAATGGCATCAGGCTGATAAACGCAAACTTCACTCGAAAATCTTTCAGTTTAATTTTGCGTCAATTTAATATCGTGACAAAAATTCACGTGAAGTAGGGGTTATGGGGGAACGATAAAACCACGAATTACAGGCAGCCTTCTTCATCTTTTGTACCAAACACAGTCGAAATCTAGCGAGTAGGTTTGCCAAGTAACATTAGAACACACACGACAGGTTTATCATCTGAGGTACTCCTTAATGTAATGCAATTTGCGCAAAGAACTATTCAAAAGTAACTTGCCTCTCTTCTCTTTACTGTAACTACTGTACACAACAATTAATACAGTGCGCACTTATTTACTCTGTCACATTTGGTTTTATTTTCTGGAATCGGTCTGTAACTTGAGGCAAAATTAATTCAGCGGACAAAACTGTCTAAGAAACATACCTTTAGATCAAATAAACAAAGAATATCAATTTTTATGACGTATTAACACGTAGATGATTAATTTGCAAGCATTTTCCTATGAGAAAGCCCTGCTAAGGTTAAAAAGAATCGAGGTTAAAGCAGACGGAATAATTAGAATACGGAGAAACAACAAACACAGTAAAGCATTAATGAGACTTCACAATTAACACTATAATAATTCCTGATTTTTTGTTTCCAAAGCATCGATTTTAGGGGTTCTGCTCCGCTGGGTTCCATGCTGAGTGGCAGGGCTACCGAACCCGACGTTTCGAAGGAATGCAGTCGTAATCGAGGATTCAGGAAACCTAGAATAGCCATTCCTTAAAAATGAAGTCGCTAAGCGCCTTCGAAACATCGGAAATGTTTCTCACAGACTCAACACACAAGACATGACTACATGTGAGGCAATAACACATTAAGCACGGCAACTTGCCATACACCCTATCACAAACTGACAGCATCAGTTCAAGGCCAGCACATGTTGGTCTGTAGGTATCGTGCGTAGGAACGGCTCTGTCTTCACAGAAGAATTTGACGTCGACAGGAATTGCCAGCAGACTTCGAGAAGGTTGTTGCTTTTCAGCGACTTGTGATTGGACTACGAAAAACGAACAATTAAATCCTCAGCCAAATAGGGAACACAGATGAAACGCCAGTGCACTCTGATCTGCCGTCAAACCATACTGACGATGGCGTTGTGGCAAATTCTGTGATTACATCTGGTAATGAAAAGATGCGAGTAACAATCTTGTCTGCAGTATCAGATGGTAGAAAATTGCCACCATACATTATTCTATAACGCACAACAATGCCTAAGCAGCAACTCCCTACAGGAAGCACTGACTAATGCCAACACAAATGCTGTCATACCTGGGGGCGATGACCTCACAACTGCAGGTGCTATATGTTGTGATGAACAAACTGTTGAAAGACGCCTAAGCAGCTGTCTAGTGAGTGCCTCTTGACAGACGAGCGTGCTATAACACAGCTAGAGGAAACTAGATGCCGAGCGGGAAATTCTTTTTCAGTGGATTACTACAGCATGAAGGCGCTTTTACCAGAAGTGGCTGTGAAGGGTTTTATAAGTGCTGTATATCCAACGCAATAAATGGTGATGACGACATGTCGTGAAGTAACACTGACGAGGTTAGGAATGTTACCGACAAGTGTGAGGAATATGAAGGCACTGAATGTGAAGATAAGACACCCTAAAAACAGTGAAGCTGGAGAGACTGATTTATAAAGGTACACAGAATCATACATTTCTTATGTATTAACTGTATGAAATTAATAGTAATATATTTTTTGGTATTAGGGGTCATCTTGCATTTGGATAAATACATTTTTCCTTTGGAAGACATGTTTTATTTGGGGTTCACATTACATTTGATTAAATATGGTATATTCTCAACATAACAACAAAGTTTCAAGCTGCACACAGTTTTGTCTGTAATCTTCAGATGTACCATCATGCAATTGCAACAACTGTTTCAACATCAACTCTCACATACCCAGCTGCAACTTTTAAATACATAACTGACAGGCACAGAGACATTTTGACTTTTATTTTAATGGTACAGTGGTCAGACTCATTGTTGGACCTCCACTATGTATCCCCTTATGTCTAATCAGATTACTCCGTGCACCAAATGTCTTGTTACATACATCACAGGTAAAGGGCCGCTCTCCACTATGTATCCGCATATGTATCACCAGAAAATACTTTTCACCAAATCCCTTGTTACATACATCACAGGAAAAGGGCCGCTCTCCACTATGTATCCGCCTATGTCTAATCAGAGCCCTCTGTGTACCTAATTCCTTGTTACATACATCACAGGAAAAGAGCCGCTCTCCACTATGTATCCGCATATGTGTCATCAGAAAAGATTTTTCACCAAATCCCTTGTTACATACATCACAGGAAAAGGGCCGCTCACCACTATGTATCCGCTTATGTGTCATCAGATTACCCTGTGTACCAAATCCCTTGTTACATACATCACAGGAAAAGGGCCGATCTCCACTATGTATCCGCATATGTGTCATCAGGACAGACTTACGACCAAATCCCTTGTTACACACATCACAGGAAAAGGGCCGCTCTCCACTATGTATCCGCTTATGTCTATAGAGATTACTCTGTACACCAAATGTCTTGTTACATACATCACAGGAAAAGGGCCGCTCTCCGCTATGTATCCGCTTATGTGTCATCAGAGCACTCTGTGAACCAAATCCCTTGTTACATAGATCACAGGAAAATGGCCGCGCTCCACTATGTATCCACATATGTGTCATCAGGACAGACTTATGACCAAATCCCTTGTTACACACATCACAGGAAAAGGGCCGCTCTCCACTATGTACCCGCTTATGTCTAATCAGAGTACTCTGTACACCAAATGTCTTGTTACATACATCACAGGAAAAGGGCCGCTCTCCGCTATGTATCCGCTTACGTCTAATCAGAGCACTCTGTGAACCAAATCCCTTGTTACATAGATCACAGGAAAAGGGCCGCGCTCCACTATGTATACGCTTATGTGTCATCAGGTCACTCTTTCGACAAAATGCCTTGTTACATGTATCACAGCAAAAGGGCCGCTCTTCATGATGTATCCGCTTATGTGTCATCAGATATCTCTGATCAACAAATGCCTTGTCACATAAATCACAGGAAAGGGGCCGTTCTCCACTATGTGCACAACTCTGATCATTTACTGTATCCTGGTAAAAGGATAAAAGATACATATTAACATATAACTTAACAGTAAGTCTCAAAGCAGGTAAAAATGAGATTATTAATTACTATATTCAAACAGCTGTGTTCTTTACCAAATCACACTTTATGACAAGCAATTTGGTATAATATATGGTGTCAAAATAACAGGCCCCATAAACCTTTAAGATGCAGACAATTCAGTGTGGTACGTGAAACTTATTTTGGAACTTTTCTCTGAAGAATTAAGCAAATGAATGACTTACATATATCTTTGGCACAGCAAATACAGCTCATACCACAAAACACACAGCTGTTTCTAGACTGTTCTCATTTTAATAATAATATGAAATACCTGTGGCTGTAATCTAGCCACATCTGAATGTGTATGACTTTTATCTTTGGGCACACATCACAAAGTGTGCATGCATTTTAGGGGCTTCACAGATGGAAATCTCTAATGTCATTAAAGCAATAGCTCAGCATAGAGATGAATGCATGTCACAGAATTTCTTATATGATTTGAAAATTATGTGCAAGTTTAAGATACCTCGTCCTCAAGTGTGTTAGAAGAGTCAGCTTGACTACTTGCGGACTTTGACAAAATAACGTCCTGTGTAATCAAGTAGCACATAAATATACTTAAGAAGCCTTTAGATCATAATGTATCATTTTTATCAAGTACAGTGAAACCTCTATCCATCGTTTTTCAGGGGACCGGAAAATTTGAACGATACATACGGGAAATGATAGTACCGGGAAACCATTAAAAATTATAGATAAGAACAATTTAATGATAATTATTACTTCTTGCTGAGAAAATCTTTCATTGACGTTTGTTTTGAGCAAACTTTACTCCTCCTCAATTCAAAGTACGATTTTTCAAGGCCTAGAACACTTTCACGACCACTGTCACTCGTGCTGTGCGCATAAAAGAAAGATCTTACTTCCATCAGCGCTTCATGCGTCTCAGCAAAGCTCGCCAGCTTCTTCTTCTCCTTCTTCCCGCTCCACACTCCCGGACGTCACGAGGCTCACGCACAGCTCCTGCACTGCTTCTACACCACAGGTTGCCACGTGACTGTCCACAGAGACGTAGTCCTCGAATTTATCTTTGTTCATGCCACTGAACTTTTCCCAGTCTTGGCAGAAATCGTCGTCATCGTTGGTCAATACGACGTCACTATCGCCTGAAGATTGTCCCTCCACGTAACCAGCTTTCCGAAAACAATTTTCGATTGTCTGCTGGGTTACTTCTTGCAAGGCTGCCACAGTGTAGTGCAAAGCTTCCAACACGTTTATCTTCTTTTTCGTATCTTTGCCTGCATCCATTAAGCAAACAGCTGTTTGCACGAGGCGTTTTCTATAAAGCTGCTTATAACAGTTTATTACCCCTAAATCAAGGGGCTGGAGCACACTCGTACAATTTGCAGGGTACCGTATGACTTTTACAT
This sequence comes from Reticulitermes speratus, assembly GCA_021186555.1. Taxonomy (NCBI): domain Eukaryota; kingdom Metazoa; phylum Arthropoda; class Insecta; order Blattodea; family Rhinotermitidae; genus Reticulitermes; species Reticulitermes speratus. Next base: position 8,398,797 of record JAJKFL010000009.1, read on the forward strand.
TTCTTAGAAACGATGTATCCTTTGGATGTGCGGCACAATTGTCCACAAAGAGGAGAATGTTCCTGTTTTGTGCACCCATACTTGCGTCTAATGAACGCAGAAATGAAGAAAAAATGTCTGTGGTCATCCACGCTTTATTGTTCACGTGGTACTTGGTGGGTAATTTTTTTACATTCTTGAAACATCGCGGTTTCGGAGATTTTCCGATAACAATCGGCACTTGTTAGTCAGTTCCATCACTGTTAACACAAAGTAAAACAGTAAGTCTGTCTTTACAGTTTTTCCCCCATGACAAGACTCTCCTTTGAGAGCCAAGGTTCTATCAGAAAGCACGTTGTAGAAGAGCCCCGTCTCATCCGCGTTGTAAATATCACGTTGTTCGTAGCCCTCCAACAAAGATGGCAGTCTTTCCAGGCACGCTTCCGTGCTTTCGCTGTCCACTGCCGCACGTTCTCCGACAAACTTCTTGTATACTAGGCCATGCCGGTCCTTAAACCTCGCTAAACCATCGCTTCAAATTAAAAAAAAACTATCAGTGCGGGAAAATGTTGCGTCAGGACCGTGATTTTTCAACTATTGGTGCGGGAAAACGACAGTTCGAGGAACAATGGAGGCGGGAAAAAATAGTGTTATTTACATGGGGCTAATTACGGGACTAAATAAGGCAGACGATACATGCGGGCGAACGACGGTAACGGGAACGATGGATAGACGTTTCACTGTATTCCCTCCCCCCCCCCTCCCTCAATACCTTAAAAGCAGCTGAATGTGTATGACTTTTATCTTTGGGCACACATCACAAAGTGTGCATGCATTTTAGGAGATTCACAGATGGAAATCTCTAATATTATTATAGCAATAGCTCAGCATAGAGATGAATGCATGTCACAGAATTTCTTATATGATTTGAAAATTATGTGCAAGTTTAAGATACCTCGTCCTCAATTGTGTTAGAAGAGTCAGCTTGACTACTTCACTCCCACAGCTGTCCTGATTTCATGTTACTAAACCTGCAAAGGGTCCTCATCTAATAACCAGCCAGTGCTTCACCCTGAACGGTCATGATGGCAACCTACTCCCCTCCCCCCAAGTGAAATGCCACGCAATGTGGCTGTCTATCAGTAGGCTTCTCACATGTGATGCTCTTTAACCTACCTAGCTGTATAATCCTCAACACAAAGCCACAAACCTTACCTCAGGTTCCGTCTTCATGGTTCGAACTAGAATTGGCTCTGGAAGCTCTTCCTCCTTTATATCAATTGCCTCTTCAACTTTTATATCCAAGATCTCATTTCTATCACCAGATGACCTCAGGCATGTCTCACTACATGAAACAGGGCCACTTCTCAGTGAATCCACACAGTTCTGTAAAACCATCACAATACTGAAACCACAGCTGAGATCTCTCACTACATTTTAAAACAAACACAAAAAGCAGAAACTTGATCTGCATTTCCCATCACAAAATTAAATAGATGGAATAAGACCCTGCTCATTGTTACAGCAACTGAAAATAAAGTGTAAAAAGCGACAAGAAATCTGAAGACTAAATTTTCTGCGGACTTTGACAAAATAACGTCCTGTGTAATCAAGTAGCACATAAATATACTTAAGAAGCCTTTAGATCATAATGTATCATTTTTATCAAGTATCCCCCCCCCCTCCCTCAATACCTTAAAAACAGCTCAAGTTAAACCACATAATAAAAAGGGGGATTAATATAACATACAGACCTACAGACTAATCTCTATTTAACTGTTTTTTCCCCCAATAAGTGTTCATAGAAGTAATGTATAATAGGATAAAACATTTTGTATTAAAAGATGAGATTATACAGAGGCCCAGAAATATTTCAGACTACACAGATCAACAGCGACAGCAATACATTCTTTTCTTTTAAGTATAATGTCTCCACTGACAGGGGTACAAATTCACTTTCCATTGTTCATTTTTATCTGATAAAAGCATATGATTTTATATATCATGGAATCTTACTGGCTAAACTAGTTTCTTATGGTATTGGAGGTACAACAAACTTGACACTTAATTTATGCCTATTGTACTCAAAAAATTTAGTCGAAATAAACAAGAGTGACGGAATTGTCTACACAAAAATTCTGCTTCTTCTTTTACAGAAATGAGTGCTGAAAGGTGAAGATACTTTTGTCTGCGGACAACATGTTGCTTACTGAAATGACAAACATATAGTCAAGCAGTAAATTATGAATGCTATGGAGGAGATGCAGTAATGGTTTCATACAAACATTCTTATGACAAATACAGAACACACAACAGCAATGTCACTGCACACGAGATCAAATAGAAATGTGTTAAAACAGCACAACTATTTTATACTATGAGGACTGCCTACAAATCTGAACCCAAATTTCTAGGCATATACATTTCTGAAGATACGAAATGAGATGTTCATATTCAGTGACTAAACTAAAAACTGACCAAGGTTCGTTACTATAGGAACTTCTTAGAGGACGTAATCAGTCCACATATCATAAGAAGTGTCTATTTTGCTTACTTTCAAAATCATCTGATACGATTTAAATTTCTCTTGATACTGAATGTACTGAAATCTTTAAACTGCAAAAGTGGGTAATGAAAATTAGCCTCCTGATAGATGCCAGTCTCTTACATCAAAATATTCCCCTCAGCACACTGTTTTCAAAGACCCTCAACACACGTTCTTACATTCAGGGGACTTACCAAATTTCAAACCCAAGCAAAACAACACAAACACAAAATATTCTGAACTGAATGGCACGCAGCAGGCAATGCCTTTACTTAGCCTGCTGTTATTTCTTCATAAATGTGGTTCCTTTTTATATTTCCTTAGTATTTGATTAAATTAATCTTAAAACAGAATTACAAGAAACTGGACAAGTATTGTATAAGCAACATACCACAAAACACAATATTCTTGAGACACTTTCAAAGCAGCTGTTCACAACCCAGTCATCAGAGTCAAAATCTTTCATGCAGACAGGCACACAAAGAAGCATGCATTCATGGATATCTGTGCAATGTGCATAACACTGAATACACAAAGACATTCAACTTACTGAAGTTTCAGTCATTATAAGTGGAGATGACGCTGGCCCTCCACACTCTTCCTCTTCTACATCTGCGATCCCTTCAACTTTTATACCGACAACCTGATTTGTATCATCAGACATCAGATATAACTCAGCACCTGAAGGAGGTTCAATTTTCCGTACAGCCATACGGTTCTGTAAGAACACCATACACCTAAAATCATGGCTATGCTTACTAATTACATACAATATGAGACTTTATTAGAACAATTTTGCATTTTATCAAACTGAAGATAGCTGCTGTTTACATATTTACTTCACAACTTTCAAAATCATTACTAAGAAACAAACTCAAAGCAACCCTCTTCTTCTTCTTCAGAAGCTAACAGTTGCTGCATTGGTCAAGAATTCCCTGCTTTCTACAGCACCTGAAGGGTGCCTGCCATGATCAGAGGAACCCTCCACTCATTCCTATCATGACCCAAGCATCCTGTTTGCACCACCCATCTTATTTCCTTAAGATCCAACTTAAAATTATCCTTGTACCTATGCATAGCAACCCTACATGTATCTTCATAAATCATATGTACATTACATAGCCTGCTCATATCATCTTCCTACAATTAGCCACTTTAAAGGTACAAAACAAAAAATGCCATATATATGGCAATGAAAAATGCGGGGGTTGCCCTAAATTCGGGCCGTAAACGTGGTGTGATCTGAAATTCAAGTACAAAGTTCTGAACCAAACCACACCGAGGGAAACCATGACCTGCATTGCCAAATTGTCATGGATAGATGAAAGAGAGAACAGGGCATGCTGTCAGGAAATTAGTTCTGATCAATGAGCTTTGTAGGTCATTTGTATTCCAGTAAAGTGTCAGGCCACATTGAGAAGAGGTCTACAATTGTCAGATTTGAACCAAATTGGATCAGGAGAGTGTATAACACCAAATTTAAACAAATGGTGACTGAATACACCAAAACCCCCTGTAACTTCAATGCAGCAAGATAGTTCAGTGTAGTGAAAACAAATGTAGAAGGTGGAGGCAACAGAAGCAAACGCTGATAAACACAAACTCCACCCAAAGGTCTCTCGGTTGCCCCAGGCATGAACGTTAACAAGAGTCGGAACAGCAAATTGCTGAGTCTGTGTGCTTAAAGAGAGAAACTGGAGTGCCAAGTACTTGTGCAGCAATAAAATATGAAATGATGCAACAGTGAAATTAATCTCATCGAACAAGTGTCCTCTTTGAGACGTCAATAGCCACTCAGCTAGTCAAGAAATTTCCGGAACTTTATATAACTCAACAGTTCATCACCATTTTCATGAAAGTTCATCACAAAATACATACAACACATCCTTCTCCTGCACCACAAATATAGTCCATGTCATGCAGTCCAATGTCTTTAAGATACATTTCAGTAACTCACTGTCTCTTTCCTTCTCTCCCTCTCTCTCTCTCTCTCTCTCACACTCACACAGAGGTCTTCTGAGAGGTCTAGTTCATTCAGGTTCTCCGATCAAACTTTGCTTTGTTTTCTATGGTCTCTGATGCATGCTACAAAACCTACCCATCTCAAACTCCTTGCTTGTATCAACCTAACATTTTACAACCAGTACAAATTACACAGCATCTCATTAGGCAACTCTCTGCAGCCTCTTGCCATTTTCTCTGTTTTTGTTCAAACATTCACCTGAGCCCTTTGTTCTCAAACAACCCCAGTCTTTCACACGTACACCTACCATATAAGCCAATGTATCTAACCGAAATGTCACGTCACGATTAGCGACACAATGTCGTTTTAACGCATCGTGACTATAAGACTTTTTGGCACTAATGCAGTTTAGGTCCACCACAGCAGGAAAATTTTCTATAGGAAGGACGACAGAGTGAGTCTAGAAGGCTATGTGTGGTAGGGGGTATGGAAAGAGGAGGAGTAACGTTAAAGTGGAGAGGGCGGTGAAGCGCGCGCAGGCTGGAGCGACCAGTCCACATGTGTGATATTAGAAGCGATGAGGCCTAGGTCTTTGAGGAACTGCAACGCATCGTCTTCGACGAGAAGAGATAGAGAAGGAAGGCCGTTGTCACGACACCGTCTTCGCGGATGAATGATGCCCCTTGACGTAGGCCCTGCACGTGCGGCATACGCGCGACTGGTAGGCCTTAATAGTGTTCGTGATATGAGATGTTATAGTTTATTGGCACAACTCTTTCACAAAAACAGGAAGACCGCGACACTGTACTGTACTACACAGAGCGATAGCCGTTACTGAATTGAGCTGGACGAGGTTGAAATATCGCGCCAAGTGTAACAGACACACAGCCGAACACGTAATGGAACGCCCTATCGACAGATCCGTTAACTTGTTAGGGAGGGAAGGAGGGTAGGGTGCATTCGGCCACACCGTGAACAGGTAGTGTAACGAGGGGGACGAGGTTGAAATATCGCGCTGACTATAACAGAGACATAGCCTACACGCTAACCTAAGTTTGTGTATAGTGGCCATTCCCTTAATATACAGAACAGAGACATAGCCTACACGCTAACCTAAGTTTGTGTCCAGTGGCCATTCCCTTAATATACAGAACAGAGACATAGCCTACACGCTAACCTAACTTTGTGTCCAGTGGTCATTCCCTTAATATACAGAACAGAGACATAGCCTACACCCTAACCTAAGTTTGTGTCCAGTGGCCATTCACTTAATATACAGAACAGAGACATAGCCTAAACGCTAACCTAAGTTTGTGTCCAGTGGCCATTCCCTTAATATACAGAACACAGACATCGCCTACACCCTAACCTAAGTTTGTGTCCAGTGGCCATTCAGTTAATATACAGAACAGAGACATAGCCTAAACGCTAACCTAAGTTTGTGTCCAGTGGCCATTCCGTTAATATACAAAACAGAGACATAGCCTACACGCTAACCTAACTTTGTGTCCAGTGGTCATTCCCTTAATATACAGAACAGAGACATAGCCTACACCCTAACCTAAGTTTGTGTCCAGTGGCCATTCACTTAATATACAGAACAGAGACATAGCCTAAACGCTAACCTAAGTTTGTGTCCAGTGGCCATTCCCTTAATATACAGAACACAGACATCGCCTACACCCTAACCTAAGTTTGTGTCCAGTGGCCATTCAGTTAATATACAGAACAGAGACATAGCCTAAACGCTAACCTAAGTTTGTGTCCAGTGGCCATTCCGTTAATATACAAAACAGAGACATAGCCTACACGCTAACCTACGTTTGTGTCCAGTGGCCATTCCCTTCATATACAGAACAGAGACATAGCCTACACGCCAACCTAAGTTTCTTTGTTTGAAATGAGCGCTGCAAGTTGAAGTAGGGAGAGAGGGGCGAGGCCACAACGCGCCACGCAAACCACGCCCCTCAGCGTACAGGAACATCGTCACTGCACACTGGATACACAGTGGTGGACCTAAACTGCATTAGTGCCGACTTTTTAACAATTTCACATTTCGTATTTAACTTTTAATTTATACCTGTGGTATAGCGGATCTTTAATTACTGTACAGCCTGTTGATGGCTTGTACGAAAAGACGAAATGTGTAATTGAGGTTTTTAAATATACAAGTTTTACTCGACCCTTACTATTAGTGTTCATATTTCAGCACTCCAGTTTTCTTACCCGATCACACGATAGCCAGACAACGAAATTCTTGAAACAAGTCAATTACAGTATGAGATGAATACAAGAACCTGTACGTTGCTTGTATGAATACACAAAATGGAAACATACGAGACTAACGACAGCTACAAAATATCTTGCAACTATCCAACACCCACACCATTACCTGAAACAGACGCCAACTTTTATCACTGATTACCTATCTACTTCGTTTTGCATACCACAGAGTATATACCACGGATGATATGTCCACGAACATAATTCACACAACTGCAAAGTACCACAATTTGTACGGGATCACGGATTATACAGGTTCAGAGAGACACGCCAAAATCAGTCCATTCAATGCGGATAATTCAGCAATAATACTAATTCTGTTACCTGGTTCAATCAGTAAGGATCGTTTAGACCTATACTAGATGATGTGTGCCTTAGACTGACCGTATATTGCACCCACTTTACTTCGTTATATCTATGAAACCTCTGTATAATTAACTTCATCTTGCATTCACCGTGCATTTGATTCAATATTTTTAACAACCAACCAAATGCACATTTTATTTAAAACTGTTTTATAGTTTTATTGCTTTCCCTACATATGTTTCGGTCCGATTTCAGACCATCCTTAGGGGCCTATAAACTACATTTATATTACGTGCATATGTGTTTATTCAATTTCATGTGTAGTGTAGATCACTTGCGTTTTATCGTGTAGGTTGTAAGTCACTTTCTTAAAAATCACTTTCAAAAAATCACTCTTAAAATCACTTTTAAAAACAGATTAAAATCGTATAAAATACGATTAATGTTGTAAAAACACTTGTGAAGCACATTGTATCAACTCAAGGTCTCGTCTAAGTTGCTTGTGCGTGGTCAAACGTGATAGTTCATTTTCTTGTGTCTGCACGTCGTATAGTTAATTGGAGCATGGAAACGTGGCTCTGTATATGTGGCAGATCATGCTTTTTATAAAGCTGTAAAGCGAATAAATTTATTGTTAAAAACTGATATTCTTCATTAATTTATTATGTCATTTAGGTTATCAAATTAACTGTGTATAATTAATTGCAATCTAAGGTACCCGTTAAACGAAGAAAGGTACGAAATTCTTGGACTGAATTGAGACAAGGTTCAATGGAACCATGACCCAAATCCCATTGAGTACTTTGTGTATCCTTCATTAAGTAACACATGCATCTAATTCCTCGGAAGAATGGGGGGGGGGGGATAAATTAATTAAGCATGCATGTAAAGGACATGCTGACTATATTCTTTCAAACGTTTCTATATAGAGAGAGGGTTTATCAAAAATTACAAATTAGTAAATTGCAGCTTATTATTCCCACTAGCTACATCGCATTTACCCGAATGTATAACGAGGATGTTTCTTTGAATTCGATGCTTTAAATGGGTGAGGTCGCCTTACTTTTGTGTGTGGAAAGAATAAGAGGACTATTCTTTGTTAAACCAATGCCAACAATTCCAAACTGTCACGTGTAGACGGAAGAGAAAACACAGCATTCTGTAGCATCATTTGTTCTGATCTGTGAGCGCTGTTCAGTCGTTCTTTATTCCAGTAACGTTGGGCCACTTAGAGAAGTGCGAGCTGCCTTCCAAACGGCATCAGGCGAAGTAATGTCGCCAAATTCAACTAATGACGATTAACTACATCGACAAACAAACACTGCAATTCAGCAGCAAAGTTCAGCGAACGCACGAATGTGGATGTAAGAAAAGCAGAAGTTGATAAACGCCAATTCAATCGAAAATCTTTCAGTGGACCCAAGCATGGATGTTGTCAAGAATCAGAACAGAAAATTGTTATGTTAGTGTGCTTGAAGAGAAATACTGGAGTACGTATTACATTTGATGCTGTTCTAATTCATAAATGCCTTGAATGAACACAATTGGAGCAGAGGTATATATCCGTTCATTCTTGAACTCGGCCCAAGATGTGAGTGGCCAACATTTTGTCCAGGACGCTTTACCACAACCCCGTACCCATTGAGTAGGAGTTTAGGTGGGCCCCCTGAGATGGTCTGGGCGTTTTGGAATTCGAGCCTCGGAACGTCAAGCTGTACCACATGCTCTACACCAGTTACGTTATACCGACTCCTGAATGATTATGATGATGACGAGAATATTAATAATAGTATAATAATAATAATAATAAGCAACTGCATGTTACGTCGAATCGTGGGGTTCCGGGTACGTTTTGAACGGATTCCGTCCAAATATTAGGGATACGGCAAGGTTCGATCAATTTCAACAATACAACTAAAATTGCACGTGTAAAAAAAAGTACAATCATCAAACAATTATTGGTTTCGCATTCATTTTAAGGCAATAATAATTGCAGAGATTATCCACAAATATTACATGTAGGAATATATGTGCAGAAACAGTAAGTATGGTATAGGCAGTCTTTGCACTGAACAACCCTGTTCCACATACATGCCGACAAATTTTGATGACCGAACATTCGTGAACTTTATCCGGATTCGGTAAAGTTGTTTCCGCTGGCAGCTGTTGGTGTAATGGTGGCTGATAGGAGGATCGCCATCATGTCTAGAAGAGCAGTGGCCGGCAGGCGCATCCCCGAGCCCCGACCAGTACAACTTTTGGGGAGTCAATCAATTGGATCGACATCAGCCCAGTTATCTGGGGTTGAACCTTGATACACGGGTGACCTGGTCGCCTCATCGATCAGGTCAGAAAGCAAGCTGCCCAGAGACTGGGAGTGGTGGGCCGTCTCCTAAACAGGAGGAACCGTCTCTCCATCAGAAACGGTGTTCTGCTGTTTAACTAGCTCATCCTTCCAATGAGTACTACACGTGCCCCATGTGGAGGTCCGCCGCTCACTGGCACGTCAGGAAGCTGCAGGTTCTTCAATCCCAAGTGCCTTCGCATTGCTACTGGTGCACCTTGGTACATTAGTAACATGCAAATTCACGAGGATTTGGGAGTTCCGTTCTTCGCTGAACACGTCAGAGATGTAACTGAGAGTTACGACTCGAAGTTAGTTCAGCAAATAGGCAGATACGTACGGTGACCGACCGTTGACCCAAATCCCATTAAGCGCAAACTAAGGGTGACTGAGGTCAGAGACCAATCAAGGCCACCCGTAAAACGGTGGCCAAGTCGATAGAACGAATCGTGCCCAGCTGGGCACCTTACGGCTACCCTGCATGAGGGTTTTCCATGATTTTTCCTCAGTTGCAAGACGAATGCCAGGGTATAATGCAAAGGCGGGCACGGCGGCTTCACAAACGTGTCTGCATATAGTAGCATGAGTTCAGCATGTGAATATGCTACTCTGGATTCATACCCAGGGAGCCATCCAGCCAAAGTATGCCCCATCCCCTAAAAATAAGGTTATGTACTTCTTGAGCACGTCTTTAGTATGTCCAAGTCCCCTAAAAATAAGGTTATGTACTTCTTGAGCACTAGTCTTTAGTATGTCCAAGTCAAGGTCTTCAACCGAGACTGGAAACCGTTAACGTAAGCGAAATCCCCAGTTATATAATAAGATGTCCGCCTTTGTCCCTTTGGTTGGTTGGTTTCAGCGCTCGTGGCGGTCTGGTGCAGAGTCACGCGGAAGGGACCATTTTGGAGTTGGAGGTATGTTACCACATACGTTGTTCTACAAGTAAAGTGCCCTCAATAATTCAGCTACCTCAACCAAACTTACACCGCTTGTAGCGTGGAAAGTGCAAAATACAAAGTTTCAGAGAAATCCCTCCAATGAACAGCGAGAAGCCAGAAAGGTACTTTGCTCTCCAAGTAAAGTGCCCTTAATTATTACCGATCGGAACCAATATTAAACTGTTTGTAGCATATGCGTTGAAAGTGCTACGCATGAAGGTTCAGGAATATCCTTTCAATGAAGCTTGATACAACCGAAAATTACTGACAGATCGTAACCAAACTTACTTCGTTTGTAGCACATGCGTTTTTAGTACAACGTATAAAGTTTCAGGAAAATCTTTTCAATGGCAGCCGAGATACAGCCGAAATGTTACTTTGTTCTCCAAATAAAGTGCCCTTTAATTAGTGACATACCTAACACAAACTTACACTGCAAGGTATGAAATTTGAGGAAAATGCCTGATTTGTTCGCCGAGATACAGCCGAAAAAATACTTTGCTCTTCACGTAGTGTCGCCAATCGTGGCAAGTTAACTACTGCTGACACGCTAACAGTAAGATGTAGGACAGGGTTACTTGGGAGTGTGTTGCCTTTCATTGATTGCAAGGAAACAGGTGGAACTGATTCAGCATTTAATTTTCACTTTGCCAAGAAAGGGGATGAAAGTAGTTTTCTCTTCAAACGTCTGCACAGGCAACATAACACTGTTTCAGGCAACATGACACACATCTGACCATTAAATTATGCATTACGCGTAAATCGAATAATGAAATGTAGGTGAAGTCAAACCCCAATATAGCACCACTTTGTGTCAGTAAATCAAAATACTGCAGGATTAAAAAGAAAGTTGTTTACTGAAATTGTTGCAGGCATTTTGACAGTTGTTAAAACCTCTTAATTTTACACAGTCCATGTAAAGTGAAAGAGCATTAGCACAATCTATGAAAGCTACTTTTAACAATACAGAGCACAGTTGTGAAAATTCAGTTTTACTTTATAAGGTACATTCTGAAGGAAGGTACCAGTATCAATTAAGGTGTTTTCATTGTACTGCTCGTTAGAATGTTTGTGCTGTTCGGGATCCAAGTTCACACCTGGTTTCCTGTACCAGGGAAGAACCATAGGAAATATCATAACACCCAATTTTCCCTCAGCCCCTTCCTTGGCTCAAATATTCTTCTTACACACTGATAAAGATCTCATCAAGAAATTTAGCCGGAGAGTACAGTACATGCAAACAGTGAAGGTACAGTAACATTGTGCTATATCAGGCATTATTTAATGCTTATGGGCACATTTGTTTCACCAGTCTTTGGCAAATGGTGGCTAGTAGGGGTGGTGCTACACTGCAGATTCCTCAACGTTAATTTCTGTGCTCAGGCTTTCACCGGTGCTAGTAAGGGTAGTGCTATTATGGGTTTGACTGCATGTTTTTTGAGGTAAAGTTCAGGATTTTCATTGAAATTAAAATCACCAATAATAAGATATTTTTCATAAATGCATGTCAACATTTTGTTTATAAATAAAAGGTCATTTTAAAAAAAGTTGTATTTCATTTTTGCACCCAAAAAGTGCACTTTTACTAGACGCAGGTTCCGCAGAAAATCGGCCTGACTCTGAAGACCATTGGTGCGGTGCACTTATGATTGGCACTGAAGTCTATTAATTCAGTAAATATGTTTCTTGATCCTTTTGCGTTAAATTGGTAAAAAAATGACGTGTGTCACACAATGTTGTTCAAACTCCCTCCTTCCTGTGCAAGTCAAACAGGACCTCACAGGCTCCTGACCAGCCTCAGTTGCAATCTGTGGATACAATGCAGAATGTTGTCATATAAATACCAACACAGGAATTTGGAATACATGGTAAGTTTATTTTCTTGTATATTTCATAATTTAAGTGTATTCTTCTAAAATGAATGCTACATAAAATTGAAAACACGATTGTAAAACTTGTGAGCTCAACTTGCATACACACTCAAGTTTTAGATATGTATTTCTATGCTTGATGTTGGTCCGAGAAAAGGACCGAAACATGTAGCAGCAGTATTAATATAAGCAATAAAGAGTGTTATGTTCGATGGTAATCCACCTAGTAAAATTCCTGTATTTCTCTTCAAAATATCTCCCTTGACTGCGACACACTTTTTACACCATAAAGTTCCACAGAACAGTTACCAAGGGCATCTCAAGGGAACTGCTTCTAAGTCAGGGTTATATTCTTCACAATATCCTCAACATCCTGAAATCATCTTCCTATGAGGGCAGTTCTCACTGCCATCTTGTATAGTGTTATGTGAATAAGGTGAATGGCTGATCTCCATCACACCGTAATTCACCAGGAAGCACTTCAATATCATGGCACTGTCAAGCAAAAGGAACCAACTGCCTTTCTCTTGAAACTGCAGTATGACTCAAAATCCTTTCAAATGATCTTTCCAGTATCGGTATGTAGAATTCACTCTTCACTGTGTATCCTTTGGACACAAAGTCTTTGTGGATCATACCACTTACCAAAAAATGTGATCATCATTTTTATCCCTGACTATGATGTGAAACTCTATTGGCCTCAGTGACGATTCTGTTCTCCAGTCCATAGTCCATGCTCTGACATTTTGTTACAGGATCATACTCTAAGCCTCCTATTGAATGGGTACCGGGGCTCTTTCCCAGGAGTAGAGCGGATGGGCATGAACCTAACCCCTCATCTCCATCTAGTGCCCAGGTTAAGAATGAGTTGAACTAATCCTCTACTCCCCCTATCAGCCTTGAGTCCAGGGACAGGTAAAACTTCACCTTTTACCTTTTATCACACGGAACACGCCTTGTCTCCAATACTGATGCAACTGAAAAATTATGGATTTACCTGAGAAGTCTGGAGGAGTTAATGTACAGTTGATCTCCCATCACTTTTTGAGTCATTTGACAGTCTCTGGCCACCATTTCATGGCCTTGGATCATTTTCAAGGTTCTCACATCCCTCACTGAATCTTTTAAACCATATGAATACGTGTATGAGATACCACTTTGTCCCATTACATAATATAACATTTGTAATGCCCAGCTTTTCTTGAACTGTGAGCAGTTTATGTGTCAGATGGTTCTTGAAGCAACAGCCATGCTGCTCATGTATTCAACAATTAACCACTCTTTACTTCCTAACATGTTAGCAGCTTCACAGATAAAAGTTCTGTTTTCGATCCACACTGCCATCTGTTTTGCTTTTCGACAAGCGTCTCAAGCAGTCGACATCTTTAACAGAGGTCACACAGTGTCTGAACGTGAAAAGTCATTCAAAAACGTGTTCTTCCCATTGTCTGCTCTCCAAAAGCTACTTCCAACATTCCAAAAGTTTCCGTAGTTTTTTTCCCCAGTTTACGTAAAATCAGATGCCATTTTATAGAAACACCACAACAACAAATGGAGCAATGTACACTTGTACTTAACATGACATTACTCAGCAATGAGATGTGCTATAGCCTTCTTCCAAACAGAAAATGACTCAGAACACTCTACTCTACCTAGTGGTAGAAGTTGTTGCTAGCATCAGTACTATCATCTCATGGTCAGTTCAGAAATTATTTGATCACATCATGTAGAACAAGGTCTTCCAAACAATCTCTTCCCTTGATGAATGGCAAACAAAGCGACATTCCATTACAAAGTCCTATGGAATACACCTACTGTCGAAGCGAGTTCTTTGTGATTTTGCTCGTCTCAGCTAGGTCTTCATTTCCTGCAGATAACTGTATATAACACACTTCGTAACAGTCAAAAATCATTTTCCCATGTTATTTAATTAAATGTTAAAAATATAAAAAAATGTGTTACAACTGTTATGATATCCTTAGTTCATGTCATATACTGTCTGCATTTAAAAAAAAAATTATATTGAGTTTCACGTCAAGTTCACGTACATTGCCAAATAACATGTTTACTTTTCATGACAATCCATTTTGTAATTTCTAAACAAGGTAACCTAGTGACAAACTGACACAATTTCCACTATACCTGTACATCCTATACTCACCCAACCAATTAGAGTCCTCCTACAAGCTATAACTTCTCTGAAATCACCAGTTCCTCAACACCCATTCTTCCTCTGTGCCGCCAAACACGATACCTTGCTAGATCCTTTCTTGTTACGATGCCAATCACCTGAGAGAGGAATACATTAAACAACAACAACAATAACAACAGTTCAACATGAAAGACAGAGTAAAATTACCAGTACAGTACACCGTACCCATTCCTTTTATTTGGGCACAGATTCAGAAGGAGAAGTCAGGTAGGCAGTGGTAGTGAATGAATTCTCATGGTCTGTCTTAAATGATTTTAATTACAATCTTAGTCACATCCACTTCACTTATGTTTTATCAAATTCTTAATATTGAAATGTTAATTCGGTAGCTTCCGGTTGCTGGTCCCAGCAACCCCACTGCTTGCTGAACTGCCAGCCCAGCCACTTTTTTTACACTACACATTTTGCAATGTAATACTAAAATGTAATTTTCTCCTAATTAAAAGTTCACAAGGCACAAATTAAAAGTTCTGGCATTGTTTTAGGTTGTGGTATGTCCTGTCACATATCTCTGGATGGAGGGGAACACTGCATTTTTGACAAAACCACCTTTATTCACTGGGGTTTCTTTTATTACATATTCTGTTTTGGTTTCACTGGAACCACTGTCTGAAGGAATCAAATCAATATCAGCATGAAACAAAAATAATTTTGGCAGCAACATATTCCAAACTCCTTACACTACAAAGTTTACACTTTCTGTTTGCACCATGCAACACAGGTCCCCCACTCTTCGCCATTTTGACTATCATCGAAGAACACTGAAAACAGAACTGTTCAGGTGTGAAGAAAATGATTTGTGATGCAGAAACCATGTTCATAAACTTGCCAACAAAGTAATTGTATATCACATCGACTGGTGCAAACAGCACAACTGAGCACTTGAAGGTGCCAAATGACTGACTGGAAACATGGAGCAAGTCACAAGCTAGGTGCAGTGAGAAACGAAGTTGCTGGTTCTAACTGGTATAAGATTATGGAACTACACAGCGTGGGTCCTTGTGGCACACTGGGGTAGTCACAAACATAAATATCGTCCAGCAGTTTTATTCCATGGCTTTTCCAACCACATCTTACGTATTCCTTATTCTGTTCATGCATGCTACATGCCCACCTTACTTCTTCCTTGCTGATTTCACTTCTCTGACAATATTAGGTAAACAGAACACATAATAAGTTTCTCATTGTGTATTTTTTTCCATTTACTCAGTGACCTCTCTTACAACAATGTTCTTTGGTGTTAAATACACATGCACACAAAAGAATTTATGTTTCAAGACAGAAGAATGATTTTCTCTGGAACTTATATGCCACAGGTTTGATACTTATACATTTTGTTCACAGTACAAAAGAATGAAACATATTTTACTGAGATAAGTTGAAAAAAAAAGTTTTAACAGTGTAATGCAAATTTTTGTCACAAAGTCTGCTTCCTATATACAAGTATGATTGCTTTTAGAAAAGTTCAGTTTTCCAAATTATGTAGTACTGTACAAAAAAAATATGTAAATATACTCTGTATTTTTCAGCTAAAATAGGCCATCTGCTGAACATTAAATGTTCTTCAGTTTTTAAACATAAACCTAACTAAGTTCCCAGTCCTGGAAATCACATTCACAGCTTTCATGCTTTGCAGGTTATTTCCACCAATCAGATTCTGAATCACCATTATATATGTTCTTTATCTTTCCAAGAACACAATTCTGAGGTTCAGAAATATAGAACTGCATCTTACCTCATTTGTATCGTTAACAACTGCAAGATGCCTCAATCCCAGGCCCCTAAAGAGACGAAACACACGTGGCAAAGAGGCTGACTGTAACATACAGAAAAATACATACACCTATTCTTCATCATAATTCCAACAGTATGGTAACAACATATGTTTAAGGATGATGAGCTGAAAAGAATATACAGACCCAAGAGAGAATGGAGGAAATTATACAATCATCAGGGTCACAATTTGCACATGTTAAGAAAATATTATTAGAGGCATAATATGGAAGAAGGTGATGGGCATGACATGATTAAAAATGCATGCATAATTCTTATCACAAACAAAAATGAAGAAATAAGTTGGGGGACCTAGGTACATGTGGAAGGAATATTAAAACAGGATTTTAAGAAATAAGACGTGAGGGTTTGAATTGGATTAAACTTGCTCAGCATGGGGTCCAGCAGTGAGCTCCTTTGAACTTACTAATGAAACTTCACTTCTATAAATTATATAAATTTTTTGACCAAGAAAGTGACTGTCAACTTCTTGAAAAAGTGGAGGGACTTTGATAATTGAAATATTAATATAAAACTTATTTGTGTCATACTTTCACATAAAGCAAATATAGACTAATGCATTTGGTTACTGATTACTTGGCTATTCTGTTTGAACTGCTGGCATCTCCTGTTTCTTCTTAACCCTCCACTGCATCTAACACAGATTACCAGTACAATTAAACTCCGCAGCTCTTCACCTTTAAACGGCCCACCCAATCACACCCTGGTCTTTAAACTTAGTTGAGGCTGTCCTTGTGACCCATATACTGGTTTCAGTGGTTCTGTTCCACATGCTGCTGCAGGAAACAGTAAAAATAAATACATGTGCATGTACGTAGGCTACAAACATGTTTAGCAAGATGTCTTCAGACTCCAAAGATACCAAACATGACCTCCAGCAATTCTTACTACTGCTTTCAAACCAAATTCCACCATCACTTTTCAATGCACATGTCGTGCAGTCTTTTGATGACCAACAAACTGGGCCAGACATTATTAAGAGACATTTAACAGCTGACTATTATTATGCATTTCATAAAGAATGAGCTACCAATTCATTTGAAAAATGTGTCTCAACGCAAGATTACACACTGACCACAACACAATGGTACTCCATCTCATTTCAATTGACAAGTCATAGTGTGCTTAAATCAGTTTCATGGAAATAACTCGATAGGTCACGAGGTCCACATGCTCAGGCAACACATCTGCCACACTAGATACCCTTGGGTTTATACTTGCACAAATGTATGGTGAAACTCGTGCAGCAGGAGAAATCACAGACAGGAGATAAACACTCACGCTGCATCACAAACTGTGCTGCTCTCATACGGAGCAAAATGAAAGCATACAGAGAGCAACAACTGCTGTTTTAAAATGAGATCACATGTGCGCAGCCAACAGAGGAGGTCAAACACGTACCCACTTATGTAGGTACATAATAATACGTTAAATGTGACAATGTAACTGTAATTGTTGAGATTATGACCCATTCTGATTTATTTTTCACTTAAAATAAGCCAATGACTAACCACCTGAAGTTTGGCAGATGTTTCATGAGATATGCAGGCCCTGTACTAAAACATATTAGCCAAGTAATATAGCTCAGTGAGTATACTGACTAGGCTGTGGGCTTTGTGACCAGGGTTGATTCACAGCAGGGTCATAAAATCTTCTCTTTGCTACCATACATAGAATGATCCTGGAACTGCCTAACATCCTAACCAATGGAAAAATAGGGAGGGGGGGGGGCCTCTCTGGGGTGTGAAGTTTGTCATTCATCTCCATTCAGTGCCAGAATGTGTGGCACTATACCTCTACTCTCCCAAACAGTTTCAACGTGTGGCATTTAATTAGGCATAGTGACAATCTTAGCCTTCACCACAATATAGTGTTTGTACCCTATAAATTATGTTTAAATTAACTGCTCTGACAGCAGCAAGTAACAATGAATTTTAAATGGCACAACGAAGTATTAAACTGAGAGTAAAGTGAGATAAAACAGATTCTGCTGTACTTACATGCTGAACTGTGTATGGTGATGGATTCATGTATGGCCTGAGATCTACTGTAAACCCCATCTCATCTTCTGCAACATCTACCTCCTATAGGAATAACACAGGTTAAATAATATTGACTCTCTGAACAGTACAAAGTTAACTGAAAAGGAACAGAGCAGAAGTCAGCCAGATGACCACCTGTGGATAGCTAGAAGAAGTGCATTTGCCTGCAGCTGCACACAAACTGGAAACATTTATAAATTTTGTTTCAGAGATTTGTGACAGCAGCTCAGTAATGATTACTTCCCTGATTCTGAACTTATTTAATGAAACTGTTTCAAAGTTATACTGCACCAAATGAGACAGAAACATGATATGAAAGGTCAGCAGATAAGCACTTGGAAGGTAATGTAAATTCAAAAGTCTGAAAGCAGAATACAGAACACTTAATCAACCAGCCAACAAAATATCTTGTATCTAGGGAAAATTCCTAATGGTCTATATTATACCAAAAATATAGACCATTATGGATTTTCTTTAGATACAGTTTATTTTGTTACCCACCCCCTTCTAGCGCTGAGGTTAAGAATGAGTAGAGCTATACCTCTAGCGCCCCACTCTGTGCCTTCATGGCATGTTATAGAATGAACTTCATTACCTTTACAGTGCATTTTGTTGGTTGATTTATTAAATGTTATAAATATACAGAAACATGCAACACTACTGTGTTATATGTTTGTTTTTTTTTTTTGGGGGGTGGGGGAGTCATTATTCATTAATTCCTTTGATATGAGTATGGCTGAGCAGCACGATTTTGATCTTAGATATTAACATAAAGTATATTTGATCTTAGGTTTTGATATTCATACTTCAACTGATCTGAGATTCTGGACTTTCCAGTTTTGTTTGTGGGTTGTACTGAAAGAATCAAGTCACTGCTTCTCACATAATGATGTTACTTAATATGTTACGCATTTTCCTACTTTTTTTACAAACAAAATAGTGTCCTAATAAAACAACTACAGTAAAACCCCTATTTAATGAATTGCTGGGGGATTAGAATATATTTCACTCAATAGAAGTTTTCATTAAATGGAGGTACAATGTTTATATGGAGCTATTGTCGGGACATGAAAAAATCATCACTAAATCCGGGATTTCACTAAATGCAGGAACATTAAATCGGAGTTTTACTGTACTTTAACTACAAAAAACTAAATCCCATTGACTATTTCACTGCTTAAACATATGGTCACGTGAACCAATGTGTATCAAATTTCCACTGCTGCCAGTTGGTTAAAAAAAAAAATAATAATGCACTTAAACATCGTATGTACTTCAGACAATGGACACTGATAGTGACTGTGATAGAATCATTGTCACACACCTTTACTTTTTATGAGGTATATGCAGTACAGTGTCCCCTATACAAACTTCATACACTGATACAGGAAGGAAAGACATTCAGGAGTGAAAGACACTACCTTCAGGACTCCTTTGTGCATCAAACTGACTCATGCATCTGTGTTAACAGTGAATAATTTCAAACCCTTCCTTTACATCACATCTCATCTCTCTATATATGTACATAACACAAAATAAATGAAGTAAAGCTTGTACCTGGATAGTAAGATGGCGAGGATATTCATCCCTGAACATCTTAAGTGAAAGTTGCTTAGAATTCCATATTTCATGTGATTCGTTGAAGATTTTATTTTTCAGCAATACTATGAGCTGAGACCTTAATATCATGCCTCTAAATGTTCGGCACAATTGTCTAGCACCCTGGCAAGAGCAAACGTACATAAATTTAACACACTGCAAATGATCTTGTAATAATGCCACAAACAATTATGCTTTACAAAAAACACCATAAACCTTTCACCAGGTACAACCAACTGCTGTCCAATACTGATACAATGTATCTCATTTAATTTCACCCAACAACTGAATAACCCTAGTATACTGGCCATTGTATTTTGTACCTTTCCTCATTAAGGTAAGCACACCAGACATTACAAAATGCAATCACAGTTCCCTGTATTTATATGGCTGTGTGAAACTAAGAAGGGAGAGGCTGGCTTCATGGATTAAGCTTTTGGCATATTCCAGTTGCAAGAATCAAAACTTGTCATATATCCCTTCCCTCTTCCAGCCTATGGTTTCTGCAGCAGCTTCAGGATTTAATTTTCAGTTATTCTAGAGCGGGAAAAGGCAGGGATATAATTAATGATCACCACAATAACTGTCGTCTTTCTTGAAAAGACGACAGTTATTGTGGTGATCAATACACTCCTTACTTTTATTATGCATTACACTCCTTAATTTTATTATGCATTCTTTACGACGACGTACAACAGAATGCTTTATGTCGAGGTCATGTCTGTACACTTGTCTGTGACACAGTATCAGTATCAAAACTAAACTGTTGGGTACATTATTTACTGAGCAATTTTGATTTTCAGACATGACTCATAATGAAGTTCTCTTTACTAAAGATCATAAAACAGAGTACCTCATTCATATCATCAAATGTTAATCAGATTTTATGAACAGACTACAAATAAACTGCCAAAATGTCTGTTAGCAATTGTGCACTGCATTATGCAGCTCATGTGCAATACCCCCCTTCACCCACCATTATTATTGCTGATTAGAGGAAAGTAAACTAGACGCCATCCTCTAATGGCATTCAAAGATTCACAGCTAACTTTCTTAAAAATAAGTCACATGTTTCAAAAGTTGAAAGGGGTACACACAGAAGTATAATGATCTGATAAGCCTACTTTCTTTTCTCAAGAAAGAAAACTGGGTTGAAAACTATATCTGCACTTATGGGCTGGCTGACATAATTCAAACGTATTATTCCGGTACGGATTTCTTTAACCACACGGTGAAACCTCAAACCATCATTTCTAAACAGACTACAGAAGTTGAATGATAAACACGGGAAAACAACGGTTGTGGGAAAGCATTAAAATGTGTTAAAAATACAAGAAGAAATGACCGGGACTGGGAATTCTGAACTGACATGGGACAATGACACTCTGAGGAATGATGCATCGGAAATAATAATACAGTGGAACCTCATTGCATCGTTCCTGTTACCTTCGTTTTCCCGCATATATCGTCTGCCTTATTTGGTCCCAGAACTAGCCCTATATAAATAACACTACTTTTTTCCGCCTCCATCGGTCCTCAAACTGTCATTTTATCGCATCGATCATTGAAAAATCATGGTCCTGACGCAACATTTTCCCACATAGATAGTTTTTTTAAAATTTGAAACAATGATTTAGTGCGTTGCGCGCGCATGTATTGCTGTCTTAGTGCCACCTGGATTGCCTGCTGCATGTTGAATCAAATACCAGAATGAGAAAATTGCCTTAATTTCTATCATTTTGGTTTTCCGCGAGATTGAGAAGCATGTATATTCTTATACAAGATCTTTGAAAGACTTGGGAAAAGTTACTGTTTTACTTTGTGTTAACAGTGATGGAAGTGACAAACAAGTGCCGATTGTTATCGGAAAATCTCTGAAACCGCGATGTTTCAAGAATATAAAAAAATTACTCTCCAAATACCATGGGGGAACAATAAACCATGGATGACAACAGACATTTTTTTTCCTTTCTGCGTTCATTAGACACAAGTATGGGTGCGCAAAACAGGAACAATCTCCTCTTTGTGGACAATTGTGCTGCACATCAAAAGGATACATCGTTTCTAAGAAAAGTAAAAGTCATACGGTACCCGGCAAATTGCACAAGTGTGCTCCAGCCCCTTGATTTAGGGGTAATAAAGTGTTATAAGCAGCTTTATAGAAAATGCCTCGTGCTAACAGCTGTTTGCTTAATGGATGCAGGCAAATATACGAAAAAGAAGATAAACGTGTTGGAAGCTTTGTACTACACTGTGGCAGCCTTGCAACAAGTAACCCAGCAGACATTCGAAAATTGTTTTTGGAAAGCTGATTACGTGCAGGGACAATCTTCAGGCGACAGTGACGTTATACTGACCAATGATGACGACGATTTCCGCCACGACTGGGAAAAGTTCAGTGGCACGAACAAAGAGAAATTCTAGGACTACGTCTCTGTGGACAGTCACGTGGCAAACAGTGGTGTAGAAACAGTGCAGGAGATGTGCGAGAGCCTCTTGGTGTCCGGGAGTGTGGAGGGGGAAGGAGGAGGAGAAAAAGAGGATGGCGAACCCGAAGTTGTGCCGAACTTTGCCACGACATATGAAGCGCTGATGAAAGTAAAATCTTTCTTTTATGCACACAGCACAAGTGACAGGGATCGTGAAAGTTTTCTAAGCCTTGAAAAATCGTACTTTGAATTGAGGCGTAAAGTTTGCACAAAACAAATGTCAATCAAAGATTTTTTCAGCAAGAAGTAATAATAATCATTAAATTGTACTTATCTATAATTTTTAATAGTTTCCCGGTATTATTGTTTTCCCATATGTATTGTTTTTGTTTTCCATCCCCCTGAAAAACAATGCATCGAGGTTTTATTGTATACTGTTTATATGGGCAGTTTTTTGGACCAGATTAAATAAATGATAATTGTGGGAAAACTTCGCACATGGAAACAAAGGATAGAGGTTCCATTGTGTTACCTAATTATTTTAATTCCATCAACAATTTGTTAGATATATACTGCAAAATTTTATCACATAGCAAATTTTGTGTCCCATGTGACGTGACACATTTGGAAAATAAGCTACTAACAGAGAACACCTTGTCACTCTTGTTTATAGAGTAGTTTAATGCAATCAGAGTGGCAAAGTTAGAACTATGTACAGACAACAGCAGTATACATGCAATAAAGCATTCATTCATAGTCTCGATGAAATACAAAAATAATAAACCTGTTCACTGGTATGAGGATCCACAACAGGGAACCCATTATATGTCTCTGTCTTCAGCACATGTACAATGCGTCCAACAGATTCAATTGTGTTGAATGTCACCACAGGATGGCTCATTATTTCACTGGCATATATGTTGTATGACAATGGGGGTGGTTCCCATGGTAACAAGGGCACTCCACTTAGCTGGATGTGGATATCATAGATACCCTGAAAAAATCATTAAAACACATTGACTTGGTCTGGTCTTATAAATGATCATCTCTCAACTGTGTATTGCGTCTGATAGGATGGAAAAATCATCTTTGGAAGGGAGCAGCCATGCTCCCAAATTTTCTACTGTGTGCAATGTAATTTATTAAACTAAGTATTCAGAGTGAGCCAGTACATTTTTGTACAAGTCACAAAGATTCAAGTCTTCTGGGATATGATACCATGTTGGTTGGTAAAGAGTTACCATACAAATGGTAAATACTTACCAACTGACATGGCATCATACACTGGCAGACATTAATCTTCATCAACACTACTGTCAGAACCTGAAACCTCACACTGTACAAGTCACATCTGGTAAATACAACAAGAATTCTAATTTCAGTTTATATGAAGTCTTTAACTAAGTATTCATATTTGTTACTTCATCACTAGCACGTAAATGTATCAAACTTAATCAAAATCAATGCCAGCTGCTATATATGATATGATTAACAAGACATTAAAATTTAGATACACTCAGCTCTTCACATCTTGAAATCTTCTCAATCATACCATTTCATCAACCTGGGCACACTTTTTGTTACCATTCACAACTGTAGATATGTTACACTGAATTTGTATATGTCACATTTGTTGGTCATACATAACCTCAAAATTTCACCCAATTGAAATACTTTGTAACTGCTAAACAATATTTCATACACATATATTCATAATCTTCCAACATACTAAAACTCGTATTCCCAGACACGATCAATAAATACTGCTTGTAAATCTCATGACTGCACATGTGTATTTTATTTATTATAAATCATATAAATCACACAAAGAACAAAATGAGAACTGCTCGGGAACATGGCACAAGAACACGAGCAATATGTCACTGAAATATAATGTCACAACAGAACAAATCACACTTAGTTGGTGCCATATTACATAATTATGATCAGGCAGAAAGCAATAAATATTAAATACTGTGACTGTGTTTACATTTTTGTCCTAATTACCTGGCATACAAATTGCATCTGTGTGGCATGACATTATATTTACATCCTTAACATTTCCTCTACTTACCTCATAAATGAAGAGATATAAATGTATAACATAAATAGATCTTCACATAAATCATCTGTTATTTTCATGCCATTTTAACCAAGCTTCGATCTGGTTACGAGACTTTTGTAAAAATCTCCATATCAAATTTCACGAAAATCTATGAAGTGGAAACCGAGCTGTTCCCTGCAGACAGTTGGCGGGACAGATGGACAAATGCACAAGCACGCACATGTGCAAACACGCACACAATGAAGTTAACAAGTCACTTTCAAAGAATTTGGCAAATGCACACAAAAATGGAGTTTGTTTCTTTCATAATTGAAAACATGCACATGTAACATGCTTTTGTGGCTCTGCACAAAAAATGTGTTTTGGCAGTAAATTTAACATGTGTTCAAATACGAAATTCAGCCAAAATGGACACACTGGATTTCAAAATGTTTGTATGTCCCTGGAAACTTGTGGATTACTGGACCAAATGCAATGTAAAATAGGAAAACATGGTGTTTAAGACAACTGTGTCATTACTTTGTTAAATCTAATGACGAAATTCCCGTACTTCTCGACTCACCTCAGTACACACACAAATGCAGAACACTAAACTATGTACAGCAGATCTGTATGCCACAATACTGAACAGTTCGTTCTTACCTCATTGAAGAAGTCACCAATCCACTTGGCCATTATAAGAGTCAGCATAAGTGGCAGACCAAAGGTAATGTTACCAGTTGCTTCAATAAGGATAACAGTCAAACTTATTGTCATTCGCACCACACCACCAAGCTGGGCAGCTGCACCCACAAGCGCATACTTGCCAGGGTCTACCCATCCCTGACAAAAGAAATTTATATCTTGTAAGTGCCTATGGAAAAATCCAAGATGAGTTACATTCATACATCGAATAAACAAACTTATCATAGCTATTCATATACAGAGATACAAACCTGCTATTTGAAAGCCATCAAGAGTGTAGAACCACACTGCAATAAGAGTCGAATTCTGTTCCTCACAAAACTAACAGCAGCAGCTAACTACCTAAGTAACAGCAGGAAGAGAGTCCTTACTGAAAATCTAAAAATCAAGTAGTTTATCTTCAGCGTATGACCTTTCAAATCCTATGTGTCTGCTGCAGCTGGAACACTGTTCAACTTAAATGCCCATTGTGGGACAATGTTTTCCCTTTCAGACAAAAAAGGATGTACATTTAATGACACATGTCTGCATGGTTTGTGATCACAAACCACGCAGACACTGAGCAACAAGGACGGTCCACCACACAGCAGCACATACAGATAACCGGCACATAACAGCACACCGAAAATGCATGGACCACGCTGCCAATAATTTACTAATTACATAATAATATGTAACCTAATATAATATACTATACTATTCTACCACTATTTTAACAATTTTAATAATACTACTATTGTATAATTTTACATAGAGTGGTAACAACAAATATTGTAACATTTTATACACAGTTTTGACTGTTCTGATGTATTTTAAGAACACTGGTCTATGTAAAACTTCAACGATCCCCCTGATGATGGCATTGTAGAAGTGCTGAAATACGTATTGGGGTAACCTTTTAATAAAGGAATTAATGACATAACTTGTCTTTGTGCATTTGTTGGTGTGAATTAGTCAATTACAATTATTATGTTTTATCTTTATCTTTTCCTTATAGATGACAAACAAAACAATTCTGAAATGAATGATACCAAACATTCCCTGAATTTACACTACTTTTAATTCCTATGTGAATGTAATTTTGGTTTCTTACTGTAGCACCAAATTATTTGACCACACATTTTCTAAAGATTCATTAGCTGTCTTTACATGATAATTCTACGCTGGATACTCATGACAACATACAAACATTTGTGTATTTAGTCTGTTTCTGGATTAATTCTCTTACTAGCATCTGATATCATTTCTGCAATTTTTGTCATTATTTTAAATGAACCCACTTGCTACTTACTGGATCAGGGAATATGCTTGCTAATCCACTTCCAACTAATCGCCCCCATGCTGCGCCTGTCAGGAGCGAAGGAATGAAAAGGCCACTTGACACACTCAATCCGTATGTCCAGCATGACAGCAGGAAGTAGAAAATGAAGAACACAACAACAGACACTGATTTATGGGAGCCTGAAACAGGAGCACAATCAAAGCTTGTCAGTCACAATAAGTGAGTTAGAACAACTATGTTCTCATACTTCCAACCCTAGTTTACAGTCTTAGACCTCACAGTAAGCAGTTTAAAATCAGTGCCTAATACCTGTAATGCCATCTACAGATGACATGCACTAGGACACTTGGTTCATGTCCTCCGATCAGGGAGCTCGCATCAGGAGAGTACAGGATCTAAAGCCAAGCAGGGAGGTCATGTCTACTATGAGTATTGCAGCCAGGGAGGGAGGTCACATCAGCACAGCACATGTGAGCACAGGAGCCAAGCAGGTCAGTCATGTCAGTAAACTACTAGCAATGGAATCAAGCAGGAAGGTCATGTCAGTAGAGTAGGAGCACCACAGCCAAGCAGGGAGGTCATTTCTGTACAATAAAAGCACAGAGGTCACAAAAGGAGAGTACAAGCAATGAAGCAGGGTGACTGTACCAGCACTGTAGTACATTAAGGGACCCTATCACTGACTGTTAAGGAAGGAACTAAGCTGCCTCAGTATGTCAGTATCTTCTGCATTCAGCAGTACAGCAGGGCACTCATCAAACACCTACTGGATTCCACATCATATTCACACAGCAAATACCAACAACATATACCATGCAGCAACCAGCATCGATACACAACAGACACATACACTAATCAATGATGACACAGGGTGTGACACAGACAAGTTGCATGTTTCACTGCAGCAGCTCACATATACAAAATACTTTAATATGCTCCTCAGCTCCTTGCCCCATTTAACAAAATTGATATATCAAACAAATACACTGCATGGCACTGTAGGCCAATAAACCCCCAAAACTGAAAATTCTGTTACTCACCACAGCACCACTCAGAGATGCTCACTGACCTGGTTGATGATGTCCCAGCCAAAAAACCATAATTTTGAGTCTGGGCCAAGAAAGAATTTCATGGTCACTTCGGGGTGGCTTTCCAAGTCAGAATCGCAGTGAATTCCAGGTCAGCAGGAAGCTTAGTTACAGAAGAAGAGAAGTGGGGTGGAAAAGAATGATGCACACATGGCCTGCAGCTGCCAGGGGTATTTCAATTTCAATCTTTAAGTTCCTGCACACAATACAGGATGATGTAAGATTCTGACCTGAATGGTGACAAGGGTTTCCTACATTTACTGTCCAGGATTACAATTTTTTATTTCTTACTGTCGTCCCCAAAGTATTTGAACGTCATTCTTAAATTGATATGCCTCATTTGTAAGTACTTTTTGCACAGTCTCCTTTTCTCAACTACTGCTGCACCAAACATGATTACAAAACCAAAAAATTTTGAAATCACAAACTTAAACTAAGAGTTCATAAGTGTTTTAAACCACGATTCAAGTATAACTTACCTGGAGGGTCATGGAATAATGATCGAACACTGGCTTCTGGGGTTTGAAACCAAATGGCAGCAACTGCATTGTATTCACCATCGCCACAGTACATCTATCCGTATTATGGATATGTGGGAAAACGAACAGAGCATTAAAGAATGAGGAACAGAAGGAAGTGATGGCAGTTCACACAATGAAGTGAAACATGAATTAGCAGAAACAAAACAGTAAAATTCTGGCAGCATAAATTAAATTTCCTAAGTGTCAAGGACATACCAGATTAGACCAAATTCAAAACAAATTTATAAGGAAGGCGGTAAATGTTTATCCAGTAGATGGTACAACTATGACTACAAAGCAAAATGATTACCTCACCTTACCAGACTGGACATCGACTTCCAAAAGTTACACTGCATTACTAGATACATTCAAAATATGGCAACGAACTTAGAACAGAACTAGGTCCCATCCACAGAAGATGTAAATTGTTCGTAATACATTACAATGTGTTTCAGAATCTGGACACAGAATACACCACACAGTAACATGACACATCTAAAATCACATATACTTCATACTACACCACTTTTGCTGTTCTGTAATAACACTTCATCTACAGCTCACAGGGAGATCGTAGCAAAGAGCTAAGAAAACATACTTGGATGTAGGAAATACGAACTACAGGAGGGAACGAACTTCATAATTTGTACTGATCACGTAACACAGGAACATTCATTTATCTGACAACTTGCATCGCTCTTCACTCAAACAATTTCACATGACAGCTCTCACCACTATTCCAATTTGCCCTGAGTCAGGGTCCAAGTGGTGCAGCTCAATGTACTGCACTTAACAGGGGGATTTTATTCACCATATTTAAAGAAGGGGCTGCATGTGTTTTCCTTTGGCTGACAGACATGAATCACATTTAGCAAACACGTTCTTCATTGTACACTGAAGACCTGCTCGTGAAACTGAGGACACTACATCTTAAGTGCTTTCCTTCAGAACATCTTCTGTGTGAGGATTATTATTATAATACACCTTATCCTTTAACATGCCCCACAATCCCCTGCATATAGTTCTGACACCAAAGTACTCTCTAAACAAACACAGAAAGCTGTCGGCTGTTGCGGTGTCTTGCTGAAAACAGTCCAAGATTCTCTCATAATTGACAGGTGACTCAGGAACGACGTCTGTGATAGCCAGCATGGGAATGGGCCAGTGAGTTAGCTGGGCTTTACAAGTTAAGCAAGCTGATGTCAAGTGACTACCAACAGCTGTCAGATAAAAATAAGATCAAGGATCAGGAGTCAGGTAAAACACATAATGGGGTTTGTGCTATATAATCTGAAGAGAGTTCTGAGAGACATGGCAGTAGCTGGGAGAGTAATATTAAAATAATCTTAGAGAAACAGTGTAGAGGCATGGACTGTATTTGACTGCCTCAAGACAGTCACACTAAGCACTTCTTAGAAAATGGTAAATAATCTCTCAATTCCAATGGATATAAAAAAATGCAATTTTATGAAAATAAAATGGAGTAACAATACATGCCAAGTATTAACAGCAATTAGCAACGATGTGGTGGGTGTTTCCACAATACACCTCTACAACTTTCACAAGTTTCATGATTCATTGACATTGGGGCCTTTCAGATATAAAATGCTTTTGGAACACATGTATACTCCAATGGAATACATATTTATACTCTCATACATTTCGCACTACAGACATTCTTCTTACCTGAATTGGATTGCTGGTTGGATCCTGTCCCAGTGGTTTACAGTCATTAAGGAAATACATCATCATAAAGCCAAGTGTTGCTGACACTGCTGCAACTATCACAGCTTCTGTTACCTTCATCCACCTAGCACGGATATTTCTGGAGGGAACACAAATGGAAATACATGAATTTTGTCAAGTCGGCCACAAACATAAAAATGGGTACAAAAAATGGTTATGTTAGACTTGACGTTCTTAAAGTAACAAGTATGAGTACAACCTTCTGAGATGCAAAGTCATGTAGTTTTGAAGATAGGTACCGAAGGTTTGGAGGAACTGCCACATGTCTGAGGTAGGAGAAAGAGAGAGGCAGCAGATTACTTCAAAACACTGATGCCCACCAACCAAATTACATGGCATCATATCCTACAAAACCATAATCTTGAGTAAGTGATTAATTCAGCAGAGTAATTCCCCACTTAAATGTTCCCTTGTGTGACAGTGTACTTGAATACAAAACAGAGGAAAAATTAAAACTGCAATAACAGTGAGATGAAGAGGACAGAATTACAGAAATTACATGTGTCATAAGAGAAAACCTTAAATCATGAAATATTACACGTGAAATCCACCGTACAATACAGGAAGTTCCTTGCACAGTTGATATTCAAATGTTCAAGAAACACGCTGCTTTCATGGAATAAAAGAGCTTGTCACTGGATCCTACCCTGCTACAGATGAATCTACTTCACAACCTATTTCTCAAAATTCATTTTAATATTATCATCCCATCAACATATGAACGTTTCAAGTTCTTTCTTTCATTGTGACTTTAACATCACAATTTTGTATGCTACATACCATACCCATGTCAACCTCCTGGACTTATCACCCTAACAATATTAGACAAAAAAAATACATATCACAAAGCCCTTAATTGTATTAGTTCCTTCATTTGTCTATTACTTCCCCTCTCTTAAGTATGAACACTCTCCTCAGCAACTTGTATTCAGACACCCTCAATCTGTTCTTCCCTTAGGGCAAGATACCAAGTTTCACATCTGAGTGAAACCACAGCTTGTCCAGTGACTCAAAACAGTTCTATCAGACCCAAGAGAGTATGTACGCCCTATCTCTTTACCTGAAAACAGATCCAGTTTCCAAAAATCTGGGCTGTTTTTGCAACAGTGTACAGTGGACAAAGTTCACAATCCAAACAATGCTACATGTAACACACCATTAGCAGAACCCTTCGAAATGAAATAATTCTCATTTGTCACTACCATTCCCAAATATCAGAACTGTGCAACGAAGACTTTATCTATGCAGTATACAAAATTCTCTTTGATAACTGTCACTGTGAGCAAATGGAAGCACCTACAAAGCCATATGACTACTCACTCAAAAGCCAACATTGCCCCGACATCCGAAAAACAAATGATTTGTAGTTGTATTTATGAAAGCTGTATGGGAAGTATCATGGCTCAGTTGGTTAGTTGCCAGCCCCTCACTGCAGAAGTCTGGCTTCAATCCCATGTCAATACAGTTGACAAAGTGGCAACAGGACAGGTTTCTCTCAAAGTACTTCAGCTTTCCCTGTCGATATCATCCGACTAATGCTCCATACTCATATTTCACTCATGATACATATCTTAGCAACTGAATGTCATTAAAAAGAATTAGAGCTGCAAAATTATGCTACAAATTTAACACTGCCATCACTGCAGGCAATATAAAAAGTCTGACAATGTCTGCTTGGGTTGCCATAAAACGAAGGTAAAGCTATCTCTGTACATGCCACAAAGGCATATAGGTGGAATGGAGGTATATCCACTCATTCTTAACCTTGGCACTAGATGGAGATGAGTGGTTAGCCTCATGCTCCAGCCACTTACCCCCAGGGAAGGAGTTGTCAGTGCCCAGTGAATAAGAGGCTGCCTGGACCCCACAGACAGTCTGTACATTTTGCAGGAGAGGTAAATCTCCTGCCCCTGTCAGCATTTGAACCCCAGATCATCGAGCCCATAGCCCAGTCATTACACTGACTACTCTATCCCAGCTCCACTTGAGTTGCCATAACAATGTATTTTCAAGCTTCAAATTTAGCAGCCAGTTTAGACTCAGTGTAATAATTCTAGCCACTATCCTCACAATGAGAGAAGATGAGAGAAGAGTGTTTTGATATCACATATTTGTTTTTCTGCAAATAGTGATAATGTCTGTCATATGCACTGTCATTAGTAAACAGTATATCACTGAATGGGGATCAGTTTAAAAATATTTGAAAGACTGCCTTCAATACAGACATCCAGAAGGTACTCACACAAACCACTTCAATAAAGTAATATCCAACTGTTCTAATCCGAAACCAAAACACTGACATTACTACACATCCCTGAAACTACTGATCATTACACGCAGATTTTGTACACTCTAGGCAACATAATTGTCATTGCGTATGTACGTATTGCAATGGCAATCAATCAATATTTACTGCATGAATTCACATCACTTCCTAGAACTGTACATTCGTTCAGCAATAAATAAAAATATGCTTGCAGCGCTTGAAATTCCAGTGTAAAAATGTTATGTTAGTTTGTTTTCAAAGTCTACACTTAGGAAAGTTTTACTCTTTCAATCACAACGGTTTAAACCTGCTCAATTAAATGAGTGACATCATTATTTCACATAACTGCTTTATTAATAAGTGTGTGGAATCATGCAGACTTCCACCAGACACAGCCTTAATTAGTCAGCCAGAGCACATACAGATTTTCTGGAAAAGAAACTATGTTAATGTTACAATAAGCAGAGTACCAGCAACCCTCAGAACTTTATTCCTCTGTCTGCACAACTTCATTCAGAGTGGTATTAATAATTGTAGAGAATGGGGTTCACTTTTGCTGTTCATTAGATGTACAGTAAAACCCCGATTTAATGTTTCCGCATTTGGTGAAATCCCAGATTTAGTGATGATTTTTTCATGTCCCGACAATAGCTCCATATCAACAATGTACCTCCATTTAATGAAAACCTTGATTTAGTGAAATATATTCTAATCCCCCAGCAATTCATTAAATAGGGGTTTTACTGTATATGGTATGAGACCTGTATGAATATGTGCATGTACTACTAATTTTGGGGGCTATTCACCTAGCTGTTCAAGAAATTATATAAAATCGTACCTCATTCTGAACACTGTAAGTTTGTAATTGATGTGGTTGAAAAGAGATCCCAGGAGTCCCCCAATAACACCCATTATCACAAATATGGGTAGCTCATATATATCATATGAGATACTCTCAAATTTGCCAAAGTTGAGAAGTCCAGCATATGACAGGTCCCCTGGATGACCATGGTACGTACTTAATACCACATTCAGGGTGAATGTAGATATGATTGATGCGAAGAAGATTCTCCAAGTCAAACCCTGATTCCAGAAACTTGCCCCTTCCTCCAGACTGAACAACACACCACCTGTAGCACAACATGCCAAAAGTTAACAATTTAGGTTCATGAAGGTTAAGCAGAATACAACTTGCTTCAGCAACCATCACTTGTTGAGGCACAGGACCTCATAACCTTTCTGCAGAAAACATCAGTAAATGCTAGAGAGGAGGTTCTCATAGCACTGATGATGACAAAGTGTTCTGGGATATGACACTGTGCCAATTAGTAAATAGTTACCTATGTTTTGGAGGAGTTCTTGCCCCCCTTCTTAGGATCCATGCAGTATTCTTGGGCTTCTCAGATGCTGGCAATGAATGCAGCAAGCTCCTCTGAAATGTCGGTAACTACCAATTGGCATGATGTCATCCCCCAGATGACTTGAGTATTCATTACTAACTGCTTTGATGGTAACACCAGCTCTGAATTATTTTCAGAAATTATTTCACATTTGCTACATGAGAAGTCATAAATTTACATTTAATATCGCTGCCTAAAACTGACATAAAAATCTCTTCCATTCAAGGATTCTAAAATATTCACTTACAAAATATTGCTTATGTTACACTTAAGCTATGATGAAAACATTTGCTTAAAACAAATGGCAAATATAAATGCTTGTTTCCATAATACACCATAACCTGTGCACATACCTTACCAGCACATTATTTAATATTATATACAAAGACTAATAAATGAGGATGCAGCATTGATGGAATGATAATGATGGTGAAAAACTTAATTACTTGGATAAAAACCTGGACGTCCATGTCGAGAGGTCAGCAACTAACCACCTGTGCCACCACATGGCCTAAACTGCATATGAATGACCATATTAACCCTCATGGAAGGTGACAAAAACTTAGGAAAGTTTAGAAAAGTACAGAGAAAACTAAAACTGCATAGCAAAACTGCAACATCTTAACTGAGTCTGTAAGTATTTGGAAAAAGCAAAGGAGAACCACTCAGTCACTTCAGTGAATATACAGGCAGGTTCCACACACTCTTTGCCATTAGAGCTGAAATACATCTTAAGAAAACCCAATTGCACGTGGCCATTACAATATTAAAGGAATCCCACGTGACTGTTAGGAAGTCTGGTTCCAGAGAAATCTAATGAAGTCATCTGTACTAATTAAACATCATGCTATGAACACACCTAGGGAACTCAGAACCAGACAAATAGGAGTGGTCAGCTTCATGGTCTAGCCACTGTACTTTTTTTTCCTGTGGCACAACAGCCCAACTCTGGCCTAGGCCAGCTCATTCTTGAGGTTTCTAGATCACACACAATTTCTATATACTAATCCTTTGAAATGTAAAGAGCAAGAATATTTATAAGGGCGAGGGCACACCAAGCAAACTGGAAACAGCAACACAAGCAGAACTTCCAAGAAATGTTGCCAGACTGAGTTGAACACTTGGAACTGAACTGATCTGCACCAACTGAGGAAACTGCAATGTAAACCACAAAGCAATTCACAGAAGACTAGGAAACTCAATTCCCAGGCAACTGAACAAGCCAGTCTTCTCAGAGTCGTGCTGCACACTGGTTGTCTAGTTTCCTGTATTTCCACATCTGTGTGATTTGTTTGTGTAGCTGACACATCACGAAAGGTCAATGAAGCCAGATACTAAATTTTTGTGCAATTAACTGAGGAGCTATCCATATGCTAAAAGCCTCCCAGACACAAAATGGATTTGGCATGAGAAAGAATTTCACACCAAATGCAGGAGTCTTATACACATACATTTTGTAACTAAAACTCGTAACAGAAACCAAGTAGCAAATAGGCCAATTAACACAACATAAAATAATACATTATAACTTCTGTCTTAACCCTTTAAAGACAGACTGCAATCTGTTTTATTTAAAGACCCAGTTCATACCGCGCAGTAAAAACTTTACATCTCGGTTATAAAAACCAATAAGTTAATGCTGTATAGGGCAAAAGTCCCTGTTTGTTCTGAGGTACATACAAAACACAAATACACTGTATGAGCAGAAAGTAAAAGTTTTAAATATTAAACCGGTGGTACAAGAAGTAACCGCTAGGATTTAAAAGATTAACACAAGTTGGTCCTGAAGTCAGTCCTCATACTGCACA
This sequence comes from Reticulitermes speratus, assembly GCA_021186555.1. Lineage (NCBI taxonomy): Eukaryota > Metazoa > Arthropoda > Insecta > Blattodea > Rhinotermitidae > Reticulitermes > Reticulitermes speratus. Next base: position 8,433,962 of record JAJKFL010000009.1, read on the forward strand.
ATAATCCAATGCATTCGACTGACATAACACCAGTGAGGTGGAACTGTTATCGCAAGCATTAAGAAATAATCAGCCAGGTGATTTCTCAAAAGCTGTTCCCTCAATAATCTCTGCCATCCAGCACCTTCATTTAATGTATGAAAGACTGATTTACTGCGAAGCTTTCACCTACTTCACAACACAGTACTCCCAGATTCCAATAAAATTGTGGAGGCCAACACAAATATTTTCACAACTAAATTCACAGTTCCTTCTTTGCAGCATGTTGGCCCCTCAAACATTTTAACTTGGCATTTAATATCCTGAATGCACATGCTAAACATTTTCAGGCTCAAGGGAGTCCACTGTTTGTTAGCACACTTCTTGGTTAAGGTCTCATTACACTGACCTTCAGTGAAAATGCTTTAACTGCCATGAAGTAGTACGTAAATGTTTCGATGCTTTTGTCCATTTGTAAGGAAGCTGGAAATGGGACATGCAGTTCTTCCTTCTCCAGCATGTGTATGCGGGAAGGACCCTGAACACAGAGCTATCACTGTCCGTACTGAACTCTCTGACATGGAGTGTAGTAGACAAGGCATCAGCACATGCACATGCCAGTAGTACTACGAAAATATAGCTCCTGTAGTTGAAATCCAACAATCAAGATCTGGTAAACAATTTCAAGTGCATATGTTTTCCATCTATTGTACCTGTCAAGTCCGGCAAATTCCAAAGTTCAAGATAATGCTCTGCACTGCTTTTCCATTTTGCTTCATTAGGTGACAGCATTAACAAGGATTGTAATGTTGAACACATTGCAATTTTAATTTCTGCGATTATTCAGGCCACTGTTCTTTTTCTCATCATAAACTGAAAACTCAGTGCTGTAAACTTCCTACCCATAGCCAACTACCCCAAAGGCACTTGAGTTTAAACTGTCAAGGAAGAAGGGATGCACCCAATATTTTCTGTTCCAATTTCCTCTTAACTAAGTGACCTTACAAAAATGAAGTGCACAAAATCGAAAAATTGCTATTACATATTAAGTCGAACAGACCCACTTGAGAAGATGTGAACAACCAGTCAGTTTCCTCAGTATGCACATGCTAACAGGTCAACTAATTTCCTGCTTGAAACAGGTCATGTTTTTTGGAAGTTCCAGTTGCACTGTGGCTTCCAGTTTGCTGGGTTTGTGCCCTCCCACTTTTTGTTCATATTCAAATCCACTGCCATCATCTGTGGCCCAAACAACAATATGTTCCCGCAAAGGTCCTCATTTTTATCAGTTTTCATCATCACCAAATGACCAGGATATCTGCCGTATACCTTCTGAAAATCTCTTGTGCCACAGAAACATATGAGCTCCTAACACAGCATCTTCTCCATATGCCTCATGTAACAAACTGAAGGTGGCAGTTACCTTCAATTTCACAAGACATTTGATGTTAACTTGTTCCTTCAATTTTTTTTATCAAGCATGATTTAAAAGTTAGTTTAAAACTGTTTACTAAATGAATTTTATTTCTTCATGCTACATCAACATAATGGAGTGTGGTCTAGCACATGATTGGGAGAAGTTTAGTGGTATCTAGTACGTACCGTATATTCTCGAATCTAATCCGCACTTTTTTTTACAGTTTTAGAGGGCTAAAAAATCAGATGCGGATTAGATTCGCATGCGGATTAGATTCGCGGTCTAGAGCTGGATTTTGGAAAAATGATTGAGCTGCTGTACAATATAACAATAACGTAATTAACGTAATTAATAAACAACGTAAGAACAATACAATACAATAATCTATTATTTTATTATTTATTATTCATCAGACTCGCCGTCATCACTCATAATTCGAGGAATGTTCAAAGATCTGGCCTTCTTTATCGCCTCCTCGCGAGTAGATCATAACTCACAAACAGTCCAGTCTTGCGTCTCTCTTGAAAAAACGTGAAGACTGCATCATCAATTTCAGGAAATCGTCCTTTCTTGGGTCCAGTGAATTTCCTTCGTGACACCTCACACCCGCTGATCGCTGCCTTGTGTTTCCGCCATAGTCGAACGTTGCTTTCATCAATTCCAAAAATTGCAGCGGCTTTGCGGTTTCCATTCTCCTCTGCGCACCGAATAACTTCACGTTTGAACTTTGCCGTATATGAGAGTCGTTTAGATTTCAGGTGTCCCTCTTCCATAACTACGGTACACGACAAATTGAAACAAGCACCTCCCACGTTCAACAACTAAAGCTCAGCTGGCTTCAGACGAGATTGCGCACGTCTGTTGAGAAAGGCCCCGCCTCTATCGGTATGACTCATCGACCACAGGCGTAGCGTCGGATTTTAACGCATTGGTAACATCCAATATTATTCAATCAGTCGCCCCGTGGGCAAGGGGTGGTTGAAGGAAAGGTGCGGATTAGAATCGCGAACTAACTTTTTTTCGTTTAAGAAGTCGCCAAAAACTGGGTGCGGATTAGATTCGGGTGCGGTTTTGATTCGAGAATATACGGTATTTACTTTGGTGATCAACAGGCAAGATCAGGAGACGCACGCACAGTCTTGTTATTTAATATCCACACTCATATAAGCAAATTACATGCAGCAGGATAGAGGAGAAAATGAAAATAAAAATACGAAACTACAATTAAGGACAGTAAGGAAAAAAAAAACAGTGGGGAACTGTAGTGCCCTGCAAGAGACTGTGATCACATGGCAGTCACAGAGAAAAAAAAATGGAAGAAGCACAAGAATGAAAAAAAAAGGTAAAGGGAAAAAATAAAAAATTAAATAATGAGACAAGAACAAACCACACAAGGAACAAAATCCAAAATCATAATGTTATGCAAGATCCAAACATCACAAAGAAGCATGTCAAAACAAACACAGTTTTATGAATAAGTTTTACACATGGGAGATACCAGACACCTGTCATTATATAAGCAATGAAGATGTTAAATAAACAACAATTTGAAAGTCTGAAGACAGGTGAGGGAAAATACACAGAAGAGTAAGGAATGAACAGGCACAAATGAGCACTTACATGAGGACAGAAAATTAGAGAAGGCTTTTGGCCTTTTTCAGTTCGGTGGAAATGTTACTGCATGATAATGAAACCACACTCTACAGTAATTCAAAATTCCTGTCTCTGATTGCATGATAACCCGAAGAGGAAAGAGTTTAATTGGGCTGGCGCTTTCATAAGAATCTGTACAAGCTCACCCACTGGTGCCCCAAATGCAGCTGCTACTCCAGCTGCTGCTCCACCTGAAACAAAGTCTCGTTTCTCATGGTCTTCACGAAAATACTTGAAGATCCTTAAGTCACGACGGAATGTGCTGCTTTTCCCTTGTGAAATGCCTGCTGCAACAACAGCTCCCGAGTGGATCATTGGACCTTCCTGCGGACAACACAATCCATACGTAAAGAATTAACTCCAACGTACAACTCCTTTAGAAGTTAACAGTTATTTGACTGGTCCAGAAATTCCCTGCTTTTAAGGAATCTAAAGATTCATAACCATATTCACAAAATCCTGCCACTGGACCCTATTCTGAGCCGCTTGGATTCAGTCCATAATAAACCATTTTTCAACATCACTCTTTCTTCTGTGCCCAATTTTCCTAAGAGGTTTTCTAATCAAATTTAGTACAAATTTCTCATTTCACAATCAGGAACTTCTATTTCTTACCATCCTTATGTCACATATGTGCACCATGAAATTACAGGACATATACATTCTGACACTCATTTAGAACCACCTTCAGTGTCACTAATGCCAGTACAGTAAAACCTCATTAATCTGGATAAATTGGTTCAAATGTTTTTGATTTTTTGAAAACTGAGTACATACCCCTTTCACTTTTGTTAAACTTTGGCACCTAACATCAGGTATTTACTGGCCTTCCTTATGCAGCTCTCGTGTAAATTCTGGTCTTCTCAAGCTCCCACAGGGCACTTAGTTCCAGTACCAAAGGATTACTAGCAATTTATACACTGTCACACTATTTTTGTTTAATCCATGCTATTTGCACATTGCTTTACTCAGTTTGGAGTGTGACTAAGGACAGTATACAGTGGAGCACCATTTAACATTACTGAGTCCATGTTACTTGTACTCTTGTTTTATATGGTCTGCTGCAACACTGTACATTGTATCACTTCGTTAAATGTAACTGTAGTATATCTGTAGATCTGCAGACTTATTGTAGCTCATTTCTTATATGACAGAGATGTGTATTCTGTCGTTGCTTGCACAGTACACATGCTCACGTAGCGTTATCAAGGATGTATGCGCTGTAACATGTCATGTAGTTACTGCAATCCTTCTTCAATGATCCCAGCATTCCCTTCCTTTAGTAGTAAGTTGAACAAGATGTTTGCAGTTGAAATACACTGCTCGTTTGACTCCGTACAATCGGTCCATTTGGCCCGTTTATCACAAATACACATTTTACACAGTCTGTTCATTAAGAACAGCAATGGCTGTAACTGACTAATTTGCCTGTCTGAAATTACAACTGTCCTTAATTTTGCGACTGCCCATTTTGTTACTGTAGACCATAAATTCCCTATACATTTTATATAAATACCATTTGCTAAGTCAATATTTCAAACACAGTGACAATGCAAACTTAAGGTTACATCTGACAAATTTAACATACATGTTAATTACACAATAAGTTCTGCAACACAATTAAAATGCAACAGGAATGAGAATGAGTATGAGGAGTTAGAGGATGTCAATAGATATGCGACATTAGAAATATAATGTCTATGAAAGCAAGCTTTACAAGTTCTGTTCGACACTCCTGATTGTAGTACACACTCTGGCCATTTCACAGCAAGACTATACAACCGGTGTTTGTTTTTGTCCGCTTTCTTTAATTCTTTGTCTTGCTTTCTCCATGCACATAACTTTTTTCAGTTTGCAAAGGGGCAAAATGTCCTTCAGCAGGGTCTGCTTTAATTTACTTTACTGTAATACACTACACATACTTTAAACCCTGAGAAATCTCTCCTGCCTTAAACCCACCACAACAGAAACACAAAATGCCACTACCAACAACAGCTACAGTACAGTGCTGAAATAAAACTCCAATGTACTTGCAGCTACTGCACACTGTGCAAACACATTTTGGTTCTTGAAAATTTAACTTCTCCAAAAATAAACTGCCATGAGGGGGTGGGTAACGTACCCACAAGAATCCCCCTCATTTCTGGTGCCTTCTGCTTTACTGTCAGGCCATAAGATTCATACAAACTTTAGACAGCCCACTCCATAAAAAAAAGCGTGTCTTATATGCCAGCGCACAGCATGCAAAGTGTTAAGATCAAACCTTTCCAACAGCAAGCCCACCAACAACAGATGAGATGACCCCGATCACTTTCACAAAGAGAGTCTTGATCCGAACTACACGTGGGATCTTTACACCGTTCAGGTAACATTTCACCTGTGGAATTCCACTTCCTGCAGCAGTTGGCTGAAAAAAAAAAAAATCATAAATGAGGACTCCATTCTTCTGGGATGTGACACTGCATCAGTTGGTAACCTGCTACCGACGTTTTGAGACAAAGTAACGTCCTCATCATCAACAAGTCATTCTAGGACCTATGAACCTTAGAAAATGAGGACAATGCACTGCCTCAAAACATCAGGATCCAATTTCATTGGAACCTGTCTGTCGTGTGCTAGAGCTGCTTGAGTGAAGGTGTGTCCAAGCTGTCCTGCACAATGTCTCAGTTTGAGCAAACAGGCAGTATGAAGTTCATGTGCAATCTACGGAAGAGTGCTGCAGGAACACTGCAGGACTTGCAAACTATGTATGGGGATCATGCGCTTACAAAAGCAACTGTGTATGACTTGTACAACTGCTTCAAAAGTCGGCAATAATTGCTGGAAAACAAGCCTCGCAGTGCAAGATCTTCAACTTCTGTGAATCCTGAAACAATTTCAATGGTGAAGGTACTGACGGGTGCTGACCAGCGGATAACAATAAAAGAGGTTTTGAATGAAGTGGGTATCCCATATGGATTGGCACAGGCAATTCTGACAGAAGGACTACAGAGGAGACAGGATGAGACAAGATGGATCCTGCATCACAACAATGCCACAAGTCACACGGCTTTGGCACTGCAGTAATTCTTGGCAGGAAAACAAATCGCACTCATTTCACAGCCACCGCATTCCTCACACCCTGCACCGTGACTTTCGGCTCTTCCCTAGACTAAAAATGGAGCTTCTGAGTCAATGTTTAGTGACACTTGAAGATATCTAATTCAGTGCAACAGCCGGCCTGCACACCATGTCAAAGGAGGCTTTCCACAAGTACTCCCAAGCATGGCAAAACTGCTGGGGCAAGTGTGTGTGTGCACAAAGTGGATGCACTTCAAGGATGATTAGACTGGAAAGTACTGCACATCAAGTACTTAAGTTTTATGACTGGATTCCAGGAACTTCCTGATCCACCTATGTATATAGGTAAATTGTACCTTAATGCATTTTATGTGCATTTATTGGTATATAAGTAGTTCATTGCTGTGTTCACAAGTGCCCACCATCTATCCTTATCCTGAGCCAGGAAAATCTAGTCCATGCCCTCCCATACTATTTTTAACAAGTGAAGACCTCACAGACATTTTTACTCTTGAATATGCCACATATAAGACCATTATATTTATGTTACTGTTAACCTTCAGCATATAAACTTTTAAATGCCATATTTTTGCTGCCGGCCGAAAGCATTATTGAATTTAAATGCCCGCTGCAGAACAGTGTTTTTCCCTTGTGGACAAAAGTGAATCATTAATATATAAAATATATGCTTCAAACACAATCTGTAGGTACATTTATGATTTACCTTAATACCAATTTTCACATTCCTAGCTGCAATGCTTTGTTAGTTACAAACATCAAATTGAAAGCTAAATAATGATTTCATGTGACCACAATTTGTTTCACATTCTACAATAAATTACTTCCATAAGTTGCATATGTTTTGGAAAATTATTAGAACACGAATATCAGGACCATTACGTAAGTGGCATTAATGACACTCCAATTCCAGACATTCACTGCCATATTGGTATTACTGATGATAGAAAGCTGGGAAGTAAAACCATGTGGCCTCCAGTGGCATGATATTTACAGAATCAACAGATACAAATTTATTACGGGGAGATGAAAATATCCTAAATCTGGCTTCCCTTATACAATAACAAAAGCTGTTAAAAATAAACATCCTGATACCTGCAACTCACCTCCACATACGCCACCAACAGGGATCCAATGAGAACAGGGACCATGTTGGAAATCACCCAGATTAAATATGGTATATATAAACAGTTTTCACTAATGCACTGATCCACATCTGATACAGAATTAAAGAAAACCCCTCCACTCCATACTGAAAAAATGTTACACAGAATCATGTAAATGTTTTCCTGTACCTAGCCTCCTGATCCCTGCCTACCTCAACAATGGTGCTGTTTCCTACCACCACATCAAGATGCCTTGCAAACAGAACAAAGATTGGCTACTTTCTCTCATATCCATTTTACCTTGTAGACCTAGACCACACTAGTTAAACCCAAGACATCTGGCAGCAGAGAAGTAATGTATTTCAGTGACTTCCACTCCCTCCCCCTCCCCTCTCCCAAAGAAAATAAACACTGCAAACCCTTAATTTCACCATTTAACAAGAGCTGGCATGTATAATCACAAAGTACACTGAACCAACCATGGACTTTGTCAGTTGCATCTCTACAGGTTCCACACGAGTATCACGGCTTTATCATAATTTTGAAAGTTTTCTGCAATGCATTTTATTGACTACTAAATATTAATGCTGCAGGCAAGTTCCATGCTGGCCACATAAAGACATTCTATTTCATGCATCTCAAAAACAGCTTAAAACAGTACATGAACAATACACAAAGTTCAACATTAAGAGTATGGTTTATAACAAGAAGTCTGTTGTTATGACATGGTATCAATGCGGAGTCATATCACATATATTATCTATCATTCCTGTATGCACCACTGACGTAGGCTGTTAGAAATATTTATGGAAACATACTAGAAAGTTATTCACGTTTCTGCGTGAAGTGAGAGCACAACAGAGTTGTATAACAACTTCTACTGTGTTTATCCCAATATCAGACAATAATTTTTTTATAATTTATTACCTGAAAAATGCAGTGTTGTCTTATCACCACATGCAATGGTAAACACACTATGCTTAGGAATTTTCCTGCAAACTAAAGACTGAGAAGGGGGTCATCTTACATTTGGCACAGCAGCTAACAACTTAATGGTGCAATGCGTTCCTTGAAAATTTGTTAATTGCAAACCTGCTCACAAACTTCCTACACTGCATTATCTGATGTTCATTACAATGTTTAAAGAAAATGACCATCAGCCCCCATCTCCAGTCAATTCAGTTAAGCACACTATATTTGCTAAGAACAATTTTAATATTTTCCTCCATCTGTATGTCCCAAGTCTCCTCTTCCAAGGAGCTTTCATAACTAAATCTGTTAGCATTTCATTATCTCCCCATGCATGCTACATATCCTGCCCATTGCAACCTCCTTCATTTCATCACCCTAATTAATGATGTAATCAGAAAATGAACCACATGCAAGCATGGTGTTAATGCAAAGGATACACTGTTTGAGACTCTTGAATTTAATAAGTGACAGCTCCTCAATGGTTATGTCAATGACACAAGCAATTAAAGCTGTCAGCATTCCAATCAGTAAGAAGATCATCCATCTTGCAAGGTTCTTCTTTACAATAAATTTGTATCCTTTTGTGCGTTCCTCTTCCAGCAGCAGATGATTCTCACAAATGTCATAATCCAAACTCTGCAAAAACACACATTTATGTGAATTGTGTGGTTATATCATTTCAACTGTATGACAGAAACATAATTCTTTTCCAGACTTCATGGCTCATACCCTCTGGAAGGTTTGATTTGTAATAATTATGAAACTATGAATACTGAGGCATTCAGCATGACTCCAATGATGGTCATCAACCCACAGCAAAGGTTCTAAATTACAAAGAAGACAATAAAGAAAATAAAGCCAAGCCTAAAGCAGAGTATTTGATCAGTCCAAGTCCATACACATCTGGCCACTGTGGTCACTAACAGCAGCTTCCTGACATGAATATCATCGTAACTTCACAACTGTCTACATTATACACAAAAATCACCCAAGTGTGCAATTCCTATATAAAACTTACATCACAACTTTTATTTTACATCAACAGTTATGTCAGTTCTGAGAGTTTTTCCTCCAGGCCTACTAACTCCTTGGACCACAGTCTTTCTTGAGAAGCTAACACATCCTCAGTTAGGCATAAAATTCCCCAAGTTACATGGAATTTAGCATTTCACAAGAGCTTCCTACTTTTCCTTATCCTAAACCAGATATATCCTGTCCATGCCCTTCCATCCCATTTGTTGTAACATCTATTTTAATAATATCCTTCCATCTGTGCCTAAGTGGTCTCTTTCTTTCAGGTTTCCCCACCAGAACCCCATATTCATTCTTCTTCTTCTTCCCCATACCTGCTACACTCCCTGCCCATCTTATCGTTAACTCATCCAATCCTCCTGCTTACTCAAAATTTATAAGTTCATACACTCCTTTAGTGTTTTAACCTTTTTCATCCTGCCCAACCAGAGTCTGGTTTTCAAATCATACTCAACGCCATCCTTGAGCTCTTTATACTGGTGTCCATCGCTTCACTCAGCACTGTGTTGGAGGACAGTGGGAAAAATACATCTTGTCAGTTATACACCTGTTCTGTAACATATTTTCTGATTCCAAGAATGTACATCACACATGGATACCACACTACACATTGGATTTGGGGTGATACACTCTGATACATTTCACTAACAAAGAACCCTACATCATACTTCTTACAGTTCATTTGTCCTCTCAATTTTAGTCCTTGTTTAAAATCTGTGTGGCAACAAAATCTGACGGCTCGAACTGGCCAGCGATTGCTGTAATTTACCTCAAGCTGAATAAATTATTTCTCCAAAACAAATGGCTATCAATGAAGCAATACAAGTGAAGTAGGCAGCCACCCTTTTCAACCAAATTCTGCCAAGGGCAAGTCACAAATCTGTGACAGTTTGTTTTCATACCAGACAAAGTAAGGAGAAGGAATCTGTTCAAAACTGTAAAGTTGTAGAAATGTTTTGTCCATTTCTACTATACTAATTGTTCAGCAACCCGTCCCCTTTGTCAACATCCTCTATAACTGTATTCTTTGCATTTGCAGCATTTCCATGCTCAGCATATTAGTTACCTTTTGCTAGTGAATTGTGCATATCTGTTAGTACACAGATGCCCAGGCCATTTCGGGCAAGTCACCTGTAGCCCTAGATTAAATACAGCCTTGTTTCACTCACTTATTTGGTGGCAGCAGCATCAAGAGTCTTAAAACTGTGATGCTCTGATCTGTGTGTGTGTGTGTGTGTCCTTTCCTTCCCCAAGTAGTCATGAATAGCATAATCCAGTAACACACGTTATATAATTTTAATCTTTAGTTCAGAAACCTATAAACTTACCTCAAATTTTGCTGATATCACACTAAGAGAGCCATGTTCAACAGTCTCTGTGACATATTTTCTTTTCTGAGGTTGCCATTCCCCACTGTCTGATGTCTCTGGATCAGCATTTATAGATGTTGGATCCTGAACACACAAGTATTAACAAACAATTTGACAGAAATAAATGAGCATATCAAAAAACTAGCAGTTTTCCACCTGAAAACAGATACACAACCAATTTCTGAAACAGTGGTTTTTGTGGCAATAACCAGAATAATGAACTAAGTCTCAAGTGTCTTACATTTCATGCCCACACCGTTGATGTCCAAATGCCTCAAATGTTGTATGACACCATCATCACATAACTTCACACTAAGTTATGCAAAATTATTAAACTACCGCAAAAACAGAAATTTTTACAGAATTTTCCGCCAGCCAAATAAGCTGCTCAATTACATCATGAGCTTGGATAAGTCCCATTTCTTGCAGACAATGTATAAGTACATTCCGACTGTCACTTGCTAATGAACTTTCAAAATAGCAGAATACTTCTTATAATGCGTAATTGCACTATTCCTTCAACATTCTGCTCTTCTATATATAATACAGAAAAAATTTCTTCCAACCAAAAAAACAAAAGGTTGCAACAAACTAATTCTTACCCCTGACGGACATCGGTGATGTACACCATATGTAATAATTTTGCTTTGGTTTTGAATTAAAGCATCCTCTTCACCAGAACTATAACCTCTACGTCTGGTTTTCCTACTGTCACTACAAAAAGCCATAATTCTTCTGCGCGTTCACATCAAACTTTTATCGTACTTTAAGGGATCTAGCGACATAAACATCAGCATTCAATCACAGCCATCTCGCTTGTGCCCTCGAAATCCTGCGAATTCCACACACCCTGCACTTTCCACTTGTCTGTCTCTATTCGTCGTCCCAAACTTCAGCACGTGACTCACTACCACAAAACACCAAAAACTCTAATCAATGCCGATAACAGAGTCGCATGATGTCTTATCTGTGGTCGCACATACACTCTGTCCTACCATGGGCTATCTACGTGGGTGCCTGTTAACTGTGGTTAATTAACATGCCCGTATATAGTTTTCTGATCATGCCCAGCACAAACACAAGCGGGGCAATCAAAAGTTATTTACTAGTCATGTAATTAATTTCGCAATAAGCTTCACTTTTGCCCATTTCACAAGAGAATGCAGATATATGCATTTCACTTCCATACAGACCCCATCATTTTGCATGACAAGATGCGACTCTCTGGCTATAAGCATAGAAGTCGTGGATGAAATCAGAATCATTTATATGATCCGTGGTTAAACCCAAGCACCGTAGGCACGTATCATACATGGCTCTAGTGCTGTGTGCCAACCAAGAGAAGCTCTGGGCGTCCATGTGATCTGTGGGGTAAATCGATGCATCTTTGTCCGAATAGGCCATTTATGGATGGTAAGTAGTCTAGCAAGTCGTGCGTACGAAACGCATTGGTGGGTTGATAACTCGGAATTGTACTTAGGCTAATGGATATCCCACCGTTGAGGGCCTTGATGTCGTGCTAAGGATTGCAGCTACAAAACCTACACGCCCCTTTCAGGGGGGTGTAACTGAGCTCGGATGGGTCTCTTGGGGTGTAAAACGTGCGTCGCATGGTCGCGTAGGAGGAACGCCCTTGCGTGATGGGCGTGGGAAAGTTGCAGTTGCTGGAGGCCTCCGTGATTCGTGGGGTACGCTGACATTTGTTTCAGGCTGCGTCCAGACTTGAGCATTGTGCCGCAACGTAACAGGGATTCGCAGGACTGGACGTTATTGTAACTTTGGGCTTTAGAGTTATACGAAAAAATGTCTGTTCTGTGGGATCCGAACCATCCCAAATATTATAACTAATTACACAAGCATCTTCCCACCAGGTGCAGCGAACAACTGGTGGATCACAGCGCGCAGCCCGTTCGCCGGAATGCGCGCCGTATTATCCGAACCTACACCTCGGGTCGAGCAGAACCCCATGCTGTTATTGCTAAAGTCTGGACGCGGCCTACAACGGCATTACCAATTCAGCTGTTGTTCAACAAACATTCTAAAACGAATGACATGAGACAAATTATTGCAGTGTCACGGAACTAATACGTGCGAGGTACCACCTACTGCGTCTCTGTAACCCCGGTGTCAGACGAGGCCACCCGGGTGGCGCGACCCAGTGGGTAAGAACATTTTAATTGCTCCTGTCACACGAGGTGGCGCCACCCACCAAGTCGCGCGCGAGGGTCGACCATCCGCGACTCAGCGCGCTACTTACAGGTGGCGCCACCCCGTCATCCAGTTGTTTTCCATTCAGTCTGTCACACGACGCCACCGGAGAAGCGGCCACTTTGCAATGGAGCTTGACATTGAAGCATTTATTTTTGAAGTTGAACAGCGTCCAGCAATATGGGATGTTGCCTCAGGTGAATATTCGAACAGGGAAAAGAAGAAGAACGCATGGGAAGAGTTAGTGAATATCTTTATTATCAATAAAGAAGAGCCATCAATTGATGAAAAAAAAAATTTCGGTAAGTACAATTTTGAATTTTAATGAGGTTTCTGTAGTGTCTAAATAATACTGAACTATTACTAAATATCACTAAATTTCTGCTAAGTATTTAGCACTCAAATTGGTTTTAAAAGTCAACGTTGTGTAATATTATATTGCCATGGAAGTTCTCCCTCCTCGCTCACGAAATAATTGGCGAAATTATCTCGAACTGTCAATGCTCGATGATTTCCCCTACTTATGTTGTCTCGATCGAATGGTTGAAGATCTGGTGTTGTAATTGCATCTTCGAACAGGTAGCCATCTCTCTTCCTAACGAAATTATGCAATAGACAGCAGGCTTTCACAATGTCTATTGCACATTCAATGTCAACATCGAGTGGGCGGTGAAGGATTCGCCATTTGTTGGCAAGTATACCGAAAGTGCATTCAATGTACCGACGAGCCCTAGATAATCGGTAGTTAAAGATTTTCTTCTTTTGTGAAAGGTTCTTTCCACCATAAGGCCTTAGTACGTTTTCAGATAGACCAAATGCCTCATCTCCAACAAACACGAATGGTGTAATACTATCGACTGTTCTTCTGATGTGGGTTGGAGCAGGGATGTGTAACGTATTATCCACCATTCGTTTGTACAATGGCGTTTGCTTGAAAATAGAAGAATCGTTTGATCGTCCATATGATCCTACGTCTATATAAGTAAAAGTGTAATCAGCGTCACACACCGCAAGTAGAACAAATGAAAAATATTTTTTGTAATTGAAGTAAAGTGAACCACTCTCTTTCGGTTGTATAACTCTAATATGTTTGCCATATATGGCTCCTATACAGTGAGGGAAGTTGGCCCTACATTCAAAACCGTCAGCAATATTTAACCAGTTTTCTTCTGTAGGTTGTGATATACACATCACCTTCACCCTTGTCCATATTACTTGACAAACTTCTCTTATAATTCCCCCAACAGTAGATCTTCCCAAAGCGAAGGAATAGTGCAAATCCGTAATGCTGCAACCGGTTGCCAAATATCTAAAAACAAACAAAATAAAATACTTTTGAAAGTCAGAACAGCTATGCTTAAAATATTACGGAACTAATGTAGTGAGGAGAGAGGAAACATGGGGTGAAAGAGATCACTGCTAGGAACTGTTGAGTTCATGATAATAATTTGTGTTTAAAACATGTGCCATTATGGCTAATGTTCTGTTGTATTTTACATTGTTATAGGTCAACTATTACAAAGGCGATGGAAGAGCCTTCGGGATAGCTACTCAAGGGAGCTGAAAATGCAAAGAGAGGTCAAATCCGGATCAGGATCAAGAAAACGGCCTGTGTACATATTTTTTAATCAATTGTCTTTTTTGGAAAAGGTCACAGCCTCGAAGGAAACCACAAACTCTCTCACGGAAGAACAAGATTTGTCCTCGACACTCCCTTCTCCAGTTCCAAAGAAACAAAAAAAAAACAAGACCCAGTGGGTGAGAGACTAGTAAGTGCAGTGGAGAGGAGTGTTCACTGTAGGGAAGAACGAGAAAGAGAAATGGAAAATGACTGCGATAGGATGTTTCTTCTGTCATTGCTAAATCCCTTGAAACAAATCCCCGAACATGCACGATTTGGAGTGAAAAGGAAGCTGATGGAGGTCATTGACGTTGAAATGAAAAGTTATCGTCCATCACTTGCTCCGCAGATCAATCCTCCTCAATATCAGTTTCAACAAAACACATCGACCACATCTGAAAAGCTTACATATACTCAGCTACAACACATTAACCTACCCTGTACTTCTAATTTCATCGCTACTAATACACAACATGGTTATCCTTTAGTTCAGCGACCCCCAAGCGCAGGCCAACGATGTGAATCTGATTCCGTTTCAACTTACTCGAGTGCCTCAGTAACGAGCCCTTTTTCTGACATAGAACTTTTTGAAGGGAACTAGATCGCATTTGTATTATTGCTTAATTATTATTATTAAGCAAAATCTAAAGTTTATGAATTATGATGTTTGATAATGTTTTGATAATTATGATGTTTGATAATGTTTTGATAATTATGATGTTTGATAATGTTTTGATAATTATGATGTTTGAATTATGACCTTTGATATTACCTTTGCCTTGTAAGTCCTTTTAGCCAAACGATTTTCATCCATTCAAATAAAAAAATAAATAAATATTTACTTACCGAAGAGTGCAGACTAATTTTTCTTCTGGTGTAACTGCAGTTCTCATGATGGTGTCCTGACGGGTCAAACTACTGCTTAATATTTCAAGCAGTTCATCGAATGATGCAAGGGACATACGGCAATAATTGAAAAATTTGGCTCCATCTTCCTTCATACGTGGATACATTGTGTAAAATAAACTTGAAACCGTTTTCTCCATTAGAATAGGATGTACCCAAAATCGCCGATTCTTCTTTTTCTTCCTAACCAGATACAGATACGCGAGCGCTGCTATCTCTTCGGTGTCCATACTTCAACTGGACCGCTTTTCTTGGATCGCGCCACCCGGGTCGCGGAGCAAGTGGCAACAAAACGAGGTGGCGCGACCCAGGTGGCCTCGTCTGACAGCAGCCTAAGAACGAGAACACTCCACATCCCTCGTCAGTTACAGTAATCATAGTTCTCTTTTCCCTGGACGTGTCCTCTTTCGACCCAAACATTTCTGTCCAAGCGGCTTTCTTAAATTTGTAGGAATTTACGGTTTTTTTTTACTGTTTGTTACTTTTGAAAGCTTTTCTATATTTTAATTACACTAAAATATACAAAAATATATTTATACTACTTTTTAGTAAATACGTAATTATAACATTACATTATCACTATGCGAGTAAAAAAATAGAAACATTTGATTTAGCAATCAACCTTCAGAATGTCTCATAAAACTCCGCAATATTCAAGCCTCATTTCCTCTTTGTGCGTGATTACATCAGCTTGCCCACGACAACAGAGTGTAACAGAATACAACAGAAAATCAATCGACACATAAGAATGAAAACTACAGAACTGGTGACAGACTATACACTGTGTATATTGTATAAAAATCTAATTTTTGTTTTTAATTTTGTATATTTTCCTAGCAAAGACAATACTAAATTTATTTAATAATATTTTGATTATGTACTTTTTCACCGATGTCCTCTTTGAGATGGTCAGTGAGTGGAAAATGTGCTCTTTTTATTGCAACAGATACATGGCAACCCTATTAAAATTATTCTGTAATATTATTAGTATTACTGTATTGATAGTAGTAGCTGTAATAAATTGGTGACTAGAATTTTTATACTTGTTTACATTTCAGTGTACTATTCAAATGACGCCATACATCCTCTTTTTTGCCCAAATTTGGAAACCCCCTTGCCGCTGGTATGTCCTCTTTTTTTATGGTTGATAAGTGGGAAATGTCCTCTTTTCCTGTGATGTATATATGGCAACACTACCTTAATGTCCTGCCACTGTCAAAGTAAACCAATAGCTGATTCACAAAAATACTTTTATTTCAAAAGATTAAGTGTAATATACAAGGCAACAAACATGAGCCAAATACCTCTGAGTGTGTGTTTTTTCTTAACTTGAAGATGTCATTAATGCACACACATACCAATCAAAGGACTAAATGCAGGAAGGTCAATGGCTCTAGCAATATAAAATCAGCAATGAAATTAGTATGAGTAGTTACACTTATACAAGAATTAAAAGTTATACAAACATCTCCATTTCAAACAGTCTATCAAAATAATACAAAGCAATAAGAAAGTTGCTTATTCTTTGATAGTTCAGTTTATTTTCATACTTGTATTTGTTCAAGCTGTGTATGACGGCAGACTCTGAACAACCTGTAAAAGCAGAAATTAATATCTCACACTTATTCACAACTGCCTGAAAAATCTGCAAAATAATAATATGTCTGAAGTCTAAAATCATATGAAATTTCAAACTGAATACAAATTACAGTACATAGTAAGTCAGTAGTCACTGTGACTAATACCAGAAGCATAGCAATTCATATAATTCAAATGTTTGCTGACTGCTGGACACGTGGCTGCGTCATCACAGGTGAGTTGTATTCTAGAAGCAAAATGGTTAGACAATGGCACAGCCCATCCAAAGGTCCTTTTTCATTAGTGCATTGCAAGAAAAATACTGATTGTACTGACATTTCAGTGATTTGATCACCATATACTCGCTACAATTCAAAATTCATAATTACAGCAAACCCTCAGTGTTCATGGGCATTACGTTCTTGAAAATACTATGAACAATGAAACTGCAATGTGCAAAGTTATGGCCTTATGGGCAAAAAATGGGCCCATGAAACCACAAAAATGTAAAGCATAATACATAAATTAATGATTAATAAACATAAAAAAAATTGTGTGGGTTCTTACTGGCTGGAAGTTGTCTGGGTAATCAAACAACATAGAGTACATGATGAAGGGAGGGGGGAGGACAGAAGAGTTAGCATACAAACGGGTGAGCTTTCAGTGCTCTGCCCTCTGCCTGTTCTTACACACCTCTCTTTAAGGCACCATGACAAACTCCATATCATGCTGCAGTTTCAGGCACCTACCTATAAGATGGTTGACCTCAAAGAAATTATGGACTAAGTCATCCATCACCTGGAGTCCTTTCTTCAGAGCACTGGTAGTCAGCTGAGGCCTGTCCACAACAGTGTCAGAAGATTCACCTTCTGGTTCCCTGTGTGCTGTCAGATGTTCAAGGTCCTCCTGTGTTAACTCAGCTGCATGAGATTCAAGAACTTCCTGGATATCAGCCTCCTCCAAATCTGGGATATTCTGGAACTACATGGGCCAACACAAGGATGCTCCTTATTGTGTCCTGCTGATTGTGGAATCCCCAAAAGTCATCAACTGCTTCAGGCCACAGCTTCTTCAAGCAGCCATTCACAGTTATGAACTTCAGCTTGTCCATGGCTTGTTTACATTTACAATGCAGTCAGCTATGCTCTAGGATTTCCAGCATTCACTGGCACTAACAAAGTTCTCGATCTCATTTGCATCTGAGATACTGTGAAAGGTGTGGAAAATGTAACAGCACTGGAATGTTGTGATAATTCGCTGGTTGAGTGGCTGCAGGAATGAGGTGGTGGTGTTGGACAGACTCTCAACTTGGTTATTCAGAAGGGTAAGACGAAGATCCTGAAGGTGCCCTTGGGAATTCTGAAGGACAAAGAGGACCCTGAATGCTAAGATTCTTGGACTTTCAATTTTAAAACCAGCTTTTACTGGTTTGGTCTTCTCCCTGACCACATAACCACTGAATTACAACCACTTCCACATCACATCTTCCAGCCACACACACAAAGAGGGCCCTTTCTATCTTTTCAAGGAAGGCATTGCAACTATACAAGAAATATTCATGCTTAATGGAGCACTGGCTGTAACACTTCCCTTGATCTTGTCTTCATCTTTCTTGATTAAATGAAGTGTTATTCATTTACACCATAATGACAGCAGACTGCAGCAATGCTTATTCCCCTGTCTGGTGCAACTGACATCTCCACATTCTCTAACAGAAACTTCACTTTGCTTTTCCTTTTATCCTTACGCTCTTCATCAGCACATACATAACCCTTTCCAGACATAATTAAAACATACAGGCAACAATTATTTCTAAATACTGTAAAATGTATAGTTGAAGTACAGTTCATATGACACAATACCTAAAGAAACGGTACCTACTTAGACATGGTCTCTTGTGTATTACTCCATGCTTCTAAGATAGCATAACTGTAAATGAGTGAGGCACTTGTACCATAATGCACAGGGGGTTGCCACAATAATTCTTCTCTGAATAAGTGGAACCATGGTGCCCAAACCCAAGAACAAGAGGGTCTGCTGTACAATATTTACTTTATATTATTACAGATTTATTTATAAACTTCTCCCATCTTCCTTAAAAATTCTATGACTGTTTATAATCTGGTCACAGTAAAGTGCAGAAATAAGCAATTGTATCCATGATACATACTGCAATTTCTTCTAAGAGACAGTACATTAAAAACCTCTTCAGAAAGCAGGCTAAGAGGACAGAATTTAGGGGCAGTAATGGTGAATTTAAACATATATGCATTTCACGAGGAAATCTGAAACATTTTAGAACCACAGTACTTCATAAGGTACAACACATCAGTGTCACTATGCCTAAGCAACACAACATGAAGATGTATGGGGGGGGGGGGGGTGATGTAAAGCTCCACACATTCTTAGTTTTCATACAGGATGGAGGTAAGTGGTGAGGCTTATGATCCAGCTGGTTTACCCCCAGGAGCTCACAGTCCCCATTTGATAGAATGATCAGTGTGGTGGCAAAGACAAACATTTCCGTCTCCTGCTAAGAATTGAAACATTGGTTGTCTTGCCCATAAAAGGTTTATCTTCTGAAATTCGTTTCAGTGTTGAAATTTCATATTGAATATCTCCTAACTATGAAAACCTTGTCAGCATTGTGGCTGAGCTAAAAGCTAGTGTTTTGGAGACTTTTTCTATCTTCATCATCTGCATCAATGTCATGCATCACCAGGCATGGTGAAGGCACAAAAAACCTTCAAAACATTTTGACCTCAACCATGATGCAGAAGACCACTTAAGCTGATTATTTTCCATGAAAACTTTAAAAAGTCATAGATCAATTCAATAATGAATTTACTTCACTCTCACACTTACCAACTTTGATGTTCAGAACAACTCATTTTCAAACAAACTCCACTCTTTAGTTGTTGGTAAAGTTGGGTGCACGCTTCTCAACAAATGCAGTCATGCCTTCCTTACGATCATCCTGCAAGAAATAAAAGAAATTAAAACTGAAATATTTATGAAATGTATTACATAACCATGAACTGCCACTATTTTACCTTAGTTTCAAGTCACACTGCAATGCATAATGCACATGACTGACAAGAAAGAACTTACAAGGTGAGGAAGCATGATGAGGAAGAGGGAAACCCAAGTGCAGGGTTTATAAAGTCTAAACCCATTGAGAGTAGCTATGCAATGATTATCACCAGTTCTGCATATGCTGGGTGCTCGAACAGTTAAAATGAGATTTCTGTATTGTGTAGATGACATCACCAGAAGAAACTGGGTACTATGTATACTGAGTGTGTTTGTGTAGGGTGGAAAATACTATGCCCCCCCCCACCCCCATCCACATGGCACAAATCATTCACTTTGAAGGTAGGTACAGAAATTACAGTAAATGTCACTCAGACGTGACGAAAAAGCAAGACAAAAATGACTGTTGGTACTGGCAGGTGCGTGTTATCAGAAATATAGTCCAGGATTTCTGCATCTATAACAAGAACATTCCAACTACACCGAAGTTGTTAGCAATAATTAAAAAGAGTATACAATGAAGTCACTGGAGAGCTTTGTAGAGAGAGTAGGATTTTAAGTGGAGAAAGTGTCAGTTCAAGCAAAAACTTTTGGTACAGAACGCAGACACTGCTGCCTGGTGTTTGAGATATCCTGGGTAAATAAAGGGGTATTGGGATAATGGACACTCAGAAATGTTTGCTGATGAGATATAGGTAGACAGAAACTTAACATTTTTTTTGCATATGTTGGCAAAATGTCACAGGCACAGGAATCCAGAGCAACATACACTCAGGAAACACAATTATAAGCTGCGTGTTTGGGGAATTAATGGATCTGTTCCTACTGCACAATACATTTATATAGTTGGAAGTGCAACAGGAGACTACCATGGACAAATGAATGTGACAGATTTTGAGAAGTGGGTAATCAACAAACTCATTCTCAGCTTTCCACTACAACAGTAACTGTCCTTCATAATGCTCCCCATCACTGTCTCCAGCTTGACAAACCACCGGTCACCTTACACCGTACAATCCAACATGATTGCATGGCTATATAACAAGAGTGTGGTGTGTGACAAGGCAATGCACAAAAATTGCCTACACCAGCTAATTTTGACACTTAAGCCCAACAAAAAGATCTGCAAAACTAGTAACTTTTCATGTTTTCATGGCAATTGCCCAAAAAGTGGTCACATTTTATTTTATGTTATTACACCATGCAGAGATTAAATCTTCCAATGTTTCAGAGGAACATACTGCTTCCATATAAGTTTTAAAACTTTCGCGGCGACATGATTCAATATAGTCTTCTCGGGCGCACAACCGCGTCAACTCGTTTGAATACAACGTTTCGGGGACTAGCTCCGTCCCCATCCCCAGGCAAAACTGAGGATGGGGACGGAGCTAGTCCCCGAAACGTTGTATTCAAATGAGTTGACGCGGCTGTGTGCCCGAGAAGACTATATTGAATACTGCTTCCATCTTCAAGGTGACTGATTGGCTTGAAGTTGATGCTGAAGTGAGCATGTGGAAGAAAATGTGTTGTTTATATAATAAGTTCCTGTATAATTGAAACATTGCAACATTTAATCACTACATGTTATGTAAACCCAAAGACGACCATCATTTGAATCAACAGAACTCATCACAGTTACATGATTGTCTAACTAGTTTATGTGGGCAAAGTGAGGAGACTTGTGCTTGGAAACGCCACAGTAGACATGAACCTCCGCAAATTATTACAAGTTACCAAAGACTCAATGTCACTGGTAACAAAGGCTGACTGACAGGGAAAATTGGGGGGGGGGGGGGCATCATGGTTATTTCAGATGTCACAGCATTATAACACACCTGACAGTAAAAGTGAATGTTAATGCAATGATTCTGAGGCATGCAGTGACTGTCACTAAAGATGTATGAAAAGTGACAATATGGACTTGAAGATTGTATGGCCAATATAAGGCAAGCCATTAAATGCTTTTATGTAGATATTAGTCAACTGATGCTGTCTTCCTAGGCAAAAATTGTACTCCCACAGTACCACATTCCTTGAATACTGTCCAAGTTTCAAGCAGTTCAAGCACTGGTAATTTACACAACATGTAACACAACGGTTTAAATAAGTAAAAGATGCAATCTATTTCTATTCTACCAGCAGATTTTTCTTGTGCTTATCTGTTAACTAAATTAAAAAAGACACCAGTCACACAAACCTCTGCAAGGGAGAGACTACTTCCTTGCTACAAAAGGTAATTCTGGGTCCCAGTCAGATACAACACATGTTTATATGGGGAAGGCAAAAATGGCTCATTACAGCAGCAAAATATAATTATCAGACTCCCCGGTAACAGAAAAAAAGAAGTTCAAAATCTAATACTAAACTGAAGTGTTGGATAATATCTTAAAGAAGACCCCTTCTTTTGTAAAATTCATTTTAGGACTGGACAGTGTTAGTGACATCATGCGTTACAAGTATGGAAGACTTGAGAATTGGTGACATCGTTTGTTACAAGCATGCACCAACCAAATTGATCTAGCAGCACTCCCCATTCAGGACACGCAGTGGCGCAGGTGGTTGAGGCACTGAGTTACAAGCCAGAAGGTCACGGGTTTGATTCCCGACAGTGTCACTGGAATTTTTCATTGACTTAATCCTTCCAGCCATACTATGGCCCAGGAATATTTCCTGGGGAGTAAATGCAGCTGGTGCGCAGGGCTGACAACCTTACCACCTTCATGTGCCGAATGTCTGGAAATCTCAGAGCCTCAACCTCCTGGAACTCCAAAGGCCTGTATAGGGATAGCTTTACATTTTAGCACTCCCTATTTGCCAGTTGTCTCAGATAAACTTGTACTGTACATTCTTTTAAAACCAAACAACAGCAAAAATACAAGCACAGAAACAAACTTACAGTAGCAAATGTACCATGGAATGTTCTCTTCTCAAAATGAAGGCCTTCCTGCAGTGATGTTTCATATGCTGTAAAGAAATAAAAATTAGTATCAACCCACTGACACAGGCAGTGAATCAGCAGCTTCAATTCTCTCTTCTAGTATAACAAAGGGAGATGACTCCAGAGTCTTAATTTATTTAAAGAGAAGGAAAAATTAATTAAAATTGTATGAAATCATATTCTGCCTACATTTACACTTCTGTGGCAGTAAAAGAGAGAAAGGTGGAAAATAAATAAAAGATTAATTGCTCGAAACACGAACTAATGTAGCATTTATGTTGTTGAATTCAGTTATGATGACACTGACTTTGAACATCTACACTGCTGGGTTTTATCTGCACTGCAGTATACTAACTGTTATGCAGCAGAGTCCCATCTGAGAAGCTAACAGTCACTCAGCTGGCCAAATTACCTGCCTTCAATAGAACTCAAAGGTTTATTGCCATGACCTATTATGATGAACCAGATGAATTCCATCAATACCCTCTCACACTATTTCTTAATGATCCAGTTCAATATTATCCTTCACCAACAAAACACACTTATCAGGTACATGAAGATACCAATTGTTTTATATCATACATTCTCCAACATGTTTCAGTTCTAACTGAAACACCATCAGGGAGATTACAATTTGAAGGAAAGTCACGCATTTAAGATCTGTACTTGCACATACATTCATCTAGGTTGTGTATATCATACATCACATCAAATGCAAGTTCTTATGGTATTCAGTACAAGTAGACCAGGTTCAATGTAATCTCCCTGTTGACAGTTCAGTTAGAACTTAAACATACTGGAGAATGTATGATATAAAATAATACGTATCTGTATTTACCTGATAAGTGAAATTTGTTGGTGGTTAATAAACACTGAATTACGAATACATGGAATATGCAACACTTCAAAATTATCCTCCCACCTTTGCCTGTGTATCAAAAGTGTCAATTCGCTTCATGTTTCCAATTAAAATATACTGTACATTTCTCAATTCTCCCACACATTCCTCTTGATTTTGAACAATGTAACAGCACCTGTGGCTTATCTTCTTCTGAGACATAATGCCATATAGTCTAGTAAAAATTTACAGCGTTTTGAGCATCACACCGCATGTTACAAATACATAATGTTTGGCACCAACAGGGTATATCTGAATACATTGTATGACTGACTGAAGCTTCAGTTCTTCTAAAATATCTTCATTTTGTTTATGATACAAACTGAAGCTATTTCAGAAGAATCAGGTCAATGGAAGCAGTTTTATAATTTGTACTCTCCATCTAACATTATTAGGGTGATCAATTCAAGGATGATCATTATGTTGCTGACAAATACACAGAAGGGACATAAGAAATACATAATGAACTACAGTCCAAAAATTTGAAGGTAGGAGAACAAGTTGGCATGAGAGGATACCAAAATGGATAATAATACTTTGATCATGGCTGTTGTATTAGTACTATAAATCTCATTCAGCAGATGCTAGCAATTGTACCAGAACAATCTTGATTTTAAGAATCTCCTTGCAGTCTCTATCTTACATCACTGCGAAGTCATACGAGTACACCAAGCAAATCACAGTAATTGCTTTGTGTGTGAAGCAAGTATGTATCACATGCTTTGTCTTACCTATGTTACCCTTACAAACAAGATCAAGAGTATGGTCAGCAGGATACACATCCCGATCTGAATATAAATTTTACTGTGAGCATCTGAATCATTAAAACTAAATAACACGTACAGTCAGTACAAGATGGACTAACCAGACACAAATACATACTGAACTCTGAAAATCTGGGAGTGTAAATGATGACATTAAAATAACTAAAATAATCAGCAATTTGGATGCAGATCAGTATAAAGATGGGGCAGGGACAAAATTAGTAGAGGTTTTGAATACTGATCTACCAACAGTGGTACTGACCAAGAACGACTCCAGTGTAACCGCAACATCAGAGAGACATGTAGTATTGCAAAGCAATTAGACTATTGTGACAATAAACATATCTAAATTTTGGGGGCTTCCAGGAATAAACCCCATCCTACATCTCCCTCAAGGGCGAAGTTCCTGAACTGATTCAAAGACTGACTTTTATACAGAAAAGCAAATCAATATGCAAAACAAGAAGATCCTCTGAAATCTAATGCTGCTTATTCGCAAAAGAAAACCAGTGTACAGAAATAAAACTGTTACTTCCTAGATCATACACAAATAATGTGTGTCATGCAAACACAGCTGCTATGAGATTACAGGAGTAAACTACCAATTACCATGAAAACACATGTGAAATTGATTAGGATGTCTTGGGCGCAATCTCAGGCAATTCTTACCATACTGAACATAAGACTGATACCCAAATACCTAGGGGTCAACCCTTTGTATAAAATATGACCAACCACCTCAATATGAAATTTCAAAAATGTACAAGAAAGTCTGTCAACTGATGAAGTTATGTGCACCTTTTGAGGTCATGTATTGTTCTGAATGTATATGAAAGAAGACACATAAATACAGTATGAAAGCACTTCAACCATGTGCAGCAAAATGTGGCTATGTGTGCAACTTGAAGTTTACTACTGTACACACCGTACAGACATACAATATAACACCATTCAGTGTGATTGAAAGACTGTGAACCAATGACAAATAAAGGTTACATGGCATTATATTAAATATGCCATACTTATTTTTTACAGGCATAATCTGAAAATTATACTGTAATTTTGATGGACATGGTACATTGTCTGCGACATACTTCATATACATGACTTCTGGGAGTTTATAGGTGGCTAAATCCAGTGGGTTAATAGTCACGCAAGTTTGTTATTCAAAAGGCACCCGGCTGGAACTAACAGTAACAAAAATGTTCAGTAACCAATGATCTGATCACATGCGTACAGCCAACTTGCAAAACATCATATGCATTAAATACAGATGATACAACGGAAACTGAACATAAATATGATGTAATAAATCAACATCTGTCACAGATTTTTAACAGAATCATCACAATCTAACAAATCAATAAATTGAACTTGCTGATAATACTCATAATATTCACATACCTGTATTAACAGATTCCTTGCAAAGAGCAACAATCAACTGGGAATGTGATGAGATTTTTTCTCCAAGTTTTACAGCTTCTGTCACAAGCTGATCAGGTGGGAAAACCTTACTCACCAAACCTACAAAAAGCAGTACATCCATCAGATATCTGAAAAGCAATGTCCTAGCAACAACATACAGCCATGTTAGTACATTATTTATATATCACTGCACTAGTGATGAGACAAATATTAGTGTAAAGAATTATCAGGGTAAACAGCAAAGAAACAGATGACACAAAAGCAGAAAGAACCAGAGGAAGAAATACAGAACAGGCAAGAAAGAATAAAACAGACCACAATCTATGTAGCAAAACCTCTGTGTGTTTAAATGGAATATAAAGACAATATTCTGACTCTTGCAGCATAAACACACAGACTGAGAAACAGACAGCACAGTGCATTGTTTTCAGTTTATCAGCAGGCAGCATACAGGAACTCCTTGTACCTGAGCATCATGTGGCTCTTTATAAATTTCATATATTTACTTCTGTACTGTCTTTACTCATCCAGTGCTTTTCATGTGATGTCATTATATTCAAAGCCACACTGATCTGTCACTTACAGCAAAGTATCAACACAATGAATTGCCACAATGTGACCAGCATATCTGCTGTTTCCCTTTTCCTTGCTATCTTCACTCTGTTGTTCACCAGACTGGTCATTTCAAATATGTGTAATTTATCAGATAAATCCAGATCACCTTCTAACTGTGGAACAGCCATAACCTTGTTCAGCTGTAAGGAGGGATGAAAGTTTGTATGCCTGCACTTACAAATATAAACGATCTTATACACTACAGCTGCCTGCTGATTACATCAACTTGCCATATTTTCATGAAAGATGGCAGAGCTGATAATGTCATCACAGTGTTTTTGTAATATGTTCACGGAGCCAACAGGTGGAGGTCTATGTCACATTAATTAGAAGAAATGGGAAATTTTCATCGGTAGGTATGTTTCTTTGTTAGGTTGGCTTTAAAGAGAAATGTGCCATTGATAAACTTAACCGCAGGTAGTAAAACAAAACATCGCTCGGCAATCTCTGGAGGTACGGTAGTTTTACACTGGGGCATAAGAATAAGGCTACAAACAGGCACATGATTAAGCTGCAAACTGGATAATTTGTGAATGGAAAATGAAGAATACAATGTACTTGTTTAATTTTTTAAGTCTGTACTGTAATGGGGCTGTTACACAAAAGCTTAATAAATCATGTGGCATGCTTGTCAAAGACCACATGAAGATAAGTGGGACTTCTGGGTATAAAGACTGTGTACAAGGTCAATTTTAAATTAATGTTTATCAAATATGCTCAAGTAACTAATAATACAAGGAGGAAATGCAGAATTTCTGAGGGTAATACAAGGTAATGGGAGAAAGACAAAGGATTAATAGGTAAAAGTTACACCACAAAATCATTCTATGGCCCTCAAATGGGCCACTATAAAGAGGCAGTGAAAAGTAGTTCAGTTATAATTAAGGAAATGCTGTAACACATAAAATTTATCTCAGAAAGTAATAAAATTCATTTTCTTCCTCAATCATCTTTGCCACTGGAAAAGGGGGCATTATTATAGTACACAAATACACACACAGTGTAGTTGTTTCTAATAAAAAAGCAAGGTTCCTTAATCTGATGTGTCCAAGAACATGGTAAGCACTCTATAATAAAAAAAAGTGCTAGTCTTTAAAATAACATACATTATATCTAAGTGAAGAGATCAGTGTCCCTAACCTTCTATACTAATGATATTCAGAACATAATAAAGAAATGAAGGTGGTACATGCTAGAGGAAAATGAGGAACCAACTAGTAATGCTATTGAATAAAACTGCATTCAGGGGATACTCAAAAACAATCTGGAAAATTCTGTGATGACCAACATTTTAAAGTTATCTGAAATTCGAAAAAAGTCTTGCAATTTCATAACACAAAGCTTCAAAAATAGAATGAACAGACAGCATGCAGGAAATCTTAGTCTTCATTAACAATTCAGCAGAAAGAGGAATTAAGCTTGTACAAGACTTCATTGTTTCACTACCAAAAAGAAGAAACCCAATACGTGCTTCATGCTGGCACACATCACAGCAATAAATTTACAGTTCATTGGAGAAAGTTCAATCAAAACTTGTAGACTGTAATGAATACACAATCTTTCTAACTGATTAACACATGCAATAATTTCTGATGTTCTCTGAGTTTACTTTTCTCATTTTGTGTCTCAATAAAGTCTCAGTACCTATCAGTAGACATTATTTCTGCACATTGTTACTTCCTGCACTTACACAGCGATATAACTGTCCAATGGAGGTGAAATCTTACATGCCATATTATTTTGTAACATAAAGGTAAAGCTGTCTGTGTGCACATCATGAAGGCATATGGGGGAGAAGAGGTATAGCTCAACCCATTCTTAACTTCAACACTAGATGGAGGACAGTGAATGTAATTTTTTAGATTATAAAATGACCATGGGGTACAATGAAGGAAATTCAAACTTTTGATTTTGAGGACCACTCTATGATCCCCAGACAAATGTCAAATACAGAATCTGGTGCACTTTCAAATCAAATGCTTTCACATCCATAAACAGTGAGCAAGGCATCTACCTGCTTTCTCAGCCTCTTGTGCTGTTATTGGCACTCCTGTGAGAGTTATCTCCA
Organism: Reticulitermes speratus; assembly: GCA_021186555.1. Lineage (NCBI taxonomy): Eukaryota > Metazoa > Arthropoda > Insecta > Blattodea > Rhinotermitidae > Reticulitermes > Reticulitermes speratus. The sequence continues at coordinate 8,462,623 of JAJKFL010000009.1, forward strand.
TAGCTTTAGACTTGCCAATGTACCTCGGTAATCGCTGGGTGCCACCTGCACCTGGAATTGTCCCTATTGCAATTTCTGGTTGTCCAAACTTAGCTTTGTCTCCTGCATAAATTATGTCACACATCATGGCCAGCTCACATCCACCTCCCAGCTGAAAATGAAAAACATTTTTGCAGCACTGACATTTCCTCTCCAATATGAACCTACCATAATTTCCTCATGCAAGGATCCTCCAACCTAAGGTCACAATCCAACAGCCTTCTACTGGGTCATGAACTCCCAAAAGAATCAAGCAAACTTAATGGTTTGAATGAGGTCTGAATGAGTGCTGGTACTGCAGTAAAAGCTGGATTATTTAGCACCTCCAGGGCCACAGGGTTGCCAGATATTGCAGTTTTCTGGATATAAGAATGTTACACCTAACATCTACCTTATCACACCTAGCAGCTTCATGAACAGACCTAACCACTTAATTTGCCACTTGATGTCCTATCCTATTTTCCCTGCTGCAATTTCTATTCCCTTGTCATCACTACTTGTGTAACATGGTGTATAACGACAAAAACCAACAAGACACAGACACATACATTAATGTTGCTATCTTAACTATTCACTTATTAAATTCATCCTGCAATTAGTCTTTCTTGATCAATTTTTGCTTCTGAATTCTCACAATCAATGCTGGGTGCTGGTGGTAGGTGGAATAGTGAAATGTAATGGGCCTCTGTAAATTTCTGGTTAATACTGTAACTACTCTCTGGACGTGTCCAATATCATTCTATAATGATTTCTAGGATGAAATACAAACTAAACTAAACTAAACTAAACCAGATCATCAGTGCTGAATAAACCAGCTTTTGCTGTATCTGGATCACAAGGCCAATAACATTTATGGTTTTCGGTCATGGAAAGAAAGTTTGAAAATTACTGCCTTATGGGAAGACGTCCCAAGTCAATGGAAAGACCAGTTCCACTTCTGAGGTCTGCAACACACTTCAAAGCACTCAAATCCTTGTGAAGGAGAAGTGGCCAGAACAGCAAAATGAGGAGGATATATAGGAGAATAAGGACAAGGAGACTGACAAGAAGAATGTTAAGGAAAATAAAAGTTACTATTGCCATGTTCTTGTACCAACTGAAAAGCTGAAACAGCAACAAATTTTTCATTCACTTCTCACAGCAAAACACAAATATACCACAACACAAGCCAGTTCATCAAACATCACAGCTGAGTGGTTAGTGCTCCTGCACTGCATTCAGATTGTTCCAGGTTCCATTCCTGCTTGGGAGGCTACATATTCTCATGGAAGTTTTATGACCCCCCCCCCCCCCCCCACCAACCAAATACTGATGAGACCAAACTAGCATCACACTGCAAGTTTATGATGCCATGGAAATATTGCATGTGTGTCAAGTACGAAACGAAGATCCTATGAACTATCCTTGTTAACTTTGTGTGTGCAAATAGTCAAATGCTGCTTTGTCATAACATACATATCGATAACATTTCATTTCACCTGCCAGTTCCATGTGTTTTCATGCCCATCACAGAAGTTACCATTTGCTGGTGATATATTGTGCATATTTGTCGGCATATTTATATCTTCACACCCTGTCAAGTTACCTCTGGTTCTAGACTAAATATTGCCTCATTTGGTGCTAGTAGGTCAAGTGATGTTCCCCTTCTGTTAGGTGTGACTGTCCTGCAACAACTAATCCTCCTTTCTGTAATATCATCAACAATCTGGGCGATAAAGAAAGTCCATATATAGCTTGTGCCAATGTCCCTCTGCCTTATTTTTAAGTGCCTTAAAGCATGTTTTTGCTGATATATGTCGTTGCACATGTCCTGTTCCTCTCCATGTGTGCAGCCAGCATGTCACATAAGATGCAAATTTGCATTCCAAAACACATGTGTTTCTTGGGAATGTAATGTTTGAAAATTATTTTCCTTTGAAAAACACTATTAGTTCATTCACAATCACATGTTCAAAGGCAAGAATATGTTCAGTAATGACATCTGGCAAAGGGAACCTGAGACAGACCCCTTGGATGGTCATTGGTAAGGTAAGTTTCGACACTTCATTATGTCCTTACAATGACATGCAAGTTCTGGATTCTATTTAATTGTGTTTATATGGCATGGAGTGGCAACAGTTTAGACATTAAACTGGGCATTCTTCCTCTGGATCTGTACCGTATAACAGTACCTTATTTGTTCATTATTTTGCTTTATTCTTTCAACAAATTATTATTTGTTAAACTGGCTTTCATATAGAACTACATATATGTGCTATATGCATCCCTCTTACCTTCCACAAACAAATGGTGTAATCTTTATTTAATTCACCGTGCATTTTTATTATTCAGAATCACCAACAAATGCAAATCACTAAAAGGTGCAATCAGCCCTTTATTATAGTCGAACCCTAATATGTTTCGGCTCTCCATGAGCCATCATCAGGGCTTTCTAATAGTGCTTCTCAAAATGCTGGATCGCCTATTTAATTGACTTCTAAAATTTTTGTGCACTGTTTATAAAAACATATACAGTAAAATCTGTGAGTATAAATATAGTTAAATGATAGAATGTAAACCACACTGTTCACTGTATCTTCAGCACTCATTTGATGTCAACAAGCATCAACCTGCACTATGTTGATTGCGATGGAATTTGCTCTGGACGGTAATGGATGGTGCGTACTGTATGAATTTGGCACTTCGTCTTTTACGTTGTAGTGAGTAGTCTTGTGACGATGTGTGATATAGTTATGAAGAAGAGTGGTTCTGGTGCTGTTGTAGTGTGGGGCTGCGTCTTAAAGTGTATCTGGTGAAGGTGAACTGTATTATCCAGCATTTGAGAAGCACTATTAGAAAGCCCCTGATGATGGCTCATGGAGAGCCGAAACACATGTAGAGTTCGACTATAATAAAGGGCTGACTGCAACCTTTTTAGTGATTTGTGCATTTGTTGGTGTATTTCTGAAATGGTGTAATATTAGTTTGGGTAAGGTTCACAAATACAGGGGTGGTGTTACACAATGTCAGGCCTTTTCATGTGATGTGATTATGACCACCCCTGTTTGTCTGACCCTCTGGTAAACCCTGCTGGAACCCCCCTTGGTCAGGTTTTGTCACAGTTATCCTCAGTCACTTCCAATGTCCCCTCCAATATTAGTTCAATAATGTCTTTTGTAATAAATTCTAGAAGAAGGAATGTCCTGTACTGTCCTGTAGTGTGTGAGAGTTAAGGTAAGAACTGCAAGCAAGATTTAAGATTCTTGACGTGTTGTTGCTCATGAAGACTGATTGAACGTTATGCCATGTCGACTACAAATAGTTAACATTTTGGAGGCACTACACTGCACCCCAACATTGGTAACCATATCATGTGACATGGTGTAACATTCCAGAAGACTTCAATCTTAAAACTGCATACCTCAGTAGCTACCAATGACATAAATAAGGCCTGTGGCATGGAGGCGGGGTCCTAAAACATACAGAATAATAAAATTTTTTGTGGGTTCTTTCAAACCGGATTATTCCCCTGACAGAAGGCAGTACTCTGAGAGATCTGGGTGTGACTTTGCTAATAATTATAGGGGGGTCCCCAACTCATTATCTATGCCAATGGTAGCTGCAAATGAAGTTAAATGCAAACCCTACCCATAGCCTCTATAATGTAAAACAATAAGATAAGCCACACTATTACTGCTCTTATACAAACAGGCAGTCTTGTACTAAAATATAACATCTGCACAAGCATGCAGAATATGCTGCTCATAATCATGACAAATGTAGGAAGTGCCACAGACAGCTGGCATTAATATATTCTGGAACTTCCGAACAGCTGGATATAGTACAATTTTCTTACTGATATGAAAGTAGTTGTACAGAAATGCAAACCAACACAGACTAATTTAGAACTTCACATACCACTCAATGCATTCACTCTCACAAATACAATTTTCATACAGAACATACAGCCTTGAAACTGTAATAAATGCAACATATTTTCTGATATGCTGCAATCTGGACTTAACAAACATCTTAAAAACCCAGGCTAAGAAGCAAAATTCTACATTTCAAGTTCTTGTACTGATACTACATTTAAACTTCTTGTATTGATCTACATTTAAACCTCTTGTATTGATCCACATTTCAACTTCTTGTACTGATACTACACTGAAACTTCTCATATTGATGTACATTTAAACTTCATCCATTGAATGTTAATATAATAAAATGTGAATTGGCCAGGTGATCTGTTTTTATAGTATTACTCCACACACATTTCAGAAATATTCAATCCAAAATGGCATGGAAATAATTTAACTCAGTAAAGCTACATATTAACTAGCTCCACCTAACCAACCAACTAAAATATTAAATCCCCTTACCTCTTCAAGTAATTCCCAGCCTTTTATGGGACCCAAACTTTCATTACTTGGTTCACAAGAACCCACCGACGAACCTTATCCTTAGACAGATGCATCCAGTCTACACCATCATCCCTTACTTCTTCAATATTTTCCCATTTATGCCTAGGTCTCCCAAATAATTTCAGCCTTTCAGCTGACAAAAGTTCTGTATGAATTTCCACACTCTCTCTCTCACACAGACAAACACACAAACCAATAGAAGGTAAAGGTGCCCCTGTGCACACATTGAAGGCATGGGTGCACAGCTCTACTTCGAACCAGACTGGGGTGAGTAGTCAGCTTCACCTCCTAGCCAATTTACTTTGGGCAAAGAGCCACCAGTTCTCATTCGACAGGAGGCTGGGTGGATCCCAGCGCCAGTCAACATTCTTTGCAAAAGAGAAAATACCCTTGCCAGAAATGAAACCACAATTCTTCAGATGTCCAGCCCACAGCCTAATCACTATACCAAGTATACTATCCCAGCTGCCACACACAGTAATACAGTCAAACTTTGTTACAATAACATCAGTATAATCCAATAACTAGTCTACAGCATCAAACATTTTGTGGCACCAACTAATTCTATATTAATACCATACCCCTCAGTTAGAACAAGACTCATTTATAATGACACAAATTATTCAATCACTTTCACAATGTTACAACTGAGTTTGACTGTAGTTAGTAACAAAATGCAACTCCTTTACCACAGCAATCTGCTTACTTTTTATCAGTAAACACCACAGACAGCTGCAGGTACACCACACTAAAGCATTATATAACTACTGAATCACTTACAGCATAGCCATTGACAGCCGCTATCACAGGTTTCCTGCAAGATGCAACTCGGTTCCAATGGCTCAGGAAGTTTCCCCTTATATTCTTCGCATAAGTATTATGTTGCATTTCCTTAATGTCAGCTCCTGTGTTATAAAATAACATAGTACATTAGCAAGGAGTTTTGGGAAGAACTAATCATGCCTACTTCCTTTCAAAAGTTTCCATGTACACAAAACTGGCTAGCAGGAGTTACAAATGACAAACCTTAGTGATGCCACATTTACATGGGAACAAATTCCCACTACTGAACACTGCCAAACATAATCTTAAGGTTTTCTACCTTCACTATTACAATGTAGGTAATTTTTTTTAACACAACAAGCTATAAAATGTATGCATAACATAACTGTTTCGAAGTGTCTGCCCTTCTACAAATCCTTGCAACTACACTACAATTATAAGTAGTTCCTATTAGGTTTGATTATAACATTGCTCCTAGGATATGGAGAAAACACAATCTATGTGGTGCACCATTTTTGGCACATGGAATTTAAATGACACAAATTGTGATTTTATTGTTCTAACTTACGTATGGATCCACAGTGCAACACAAACTGTGCATGTGTACACAAGGATGTGATGACTCCATGCATGTGTACAACAGGCATGGAAATGCTCATATGCATAGAAACACAGTTCTTCATATAAAATGAAACCACTTGACAGTATTTTTTACAATTCCCAAATTTCATGAAGAACCATAAAGTGTTTCTCTAGTTTTTATATGTAACTGGATAGAGGGAAGGCAGACAGACAGATGGTGACTTATGGCATTTTAAATGCCTTAAAATAAAAAAGGTGTGTCAGATTAAGTCTTTAAGTACATTTACGAGTATAATGCACCTACATACCAAACATCACATGGGCAGGTACAATGACTCATTGGTTACATAATACACTAAAAGTGAAACATATATATTGATTTTCTTCCTTTAGTCTACCAAAATGTGATTTTAATAAAAGATGCATCTCAAAAAAATAGTTTGACCTAGTGATAAAACTAACAGGATGATGCCAAAAATTACATAATGAGAAACTTCATTATTTGTATTCCTACCAAATACTGTTAAGTGAAGAAACAGGCAGGAGATGAGAAAATAACACATAGCTGGAAAACCTGAAGGGAAGAGATATTTAGGGTGCATAAGCATAGACAGGAGGATAACATTAAAAAAGATCTTCAAAGAACAGGGTGTGAGTGTGAATTAATTCAACTGACACAGGATAGGGCCCCAGTAGCATGCTCTTGTGAATATGATAATGAAGTCCTGAGATCAATTAAGAACACACAATTCCTATATCTGTTGAGCTGTTATCAACTTACTATGAAAGACCCTGCTCCACCAAGTTAAGAAGTGAGATGATGCTCACCTTCAAAAGAAAGAGGAGTGTAACAGATAGATATGTAAAATGGAAATACAAACACTGCGACATATAACAAATATAGTGCAAATATTTGTACATGATTGAAAGATCAGCAAACTAGCTGCAAAACTTTCTCAACAGGTTTGCAATCTCAGATTGGATTAACCAAAGAAGTACTTCCTTCTGCATTTAGAATATCCTGGCCCCATGGCCCCAGTAATTCAAGTTACATGAACCATCTGACACAGGGTTTCTAAGTATGGAACAACCAAACAACACAGTCTACAAATAAAATACTGTAATGTCAAAGTTCATCTGTAATCTGTCCAGCGCAATTCAGTTTGGCTGTTTACCTGCAGCAAATGCTTTTTCGCTTCCAGTGATGACAAGAGCTCCAACATTATCATCATTTTCAAACTTCTCCACTGCATCACTGACCTCTCTCATCAGGCCATCACACAGTGCATTCAGAACTTTGGGCCTGTTTAAAGTAATAACTCCAACATTCTTCTTCTCTCCCTTTGTCTCAGCAATGATGAATTCATAACTGGATCCTGCTACACAGTCATATGAACATGACATGATTGAACTGCACATTAAACATACATTATAGTGAAATTACTGAATAAATGCTATGTTTAATTCTTAAATAAAGAGTCTTCATTTGATGTTGCTCCAGACTACACTATATTGCCTTAATGACAACTTTTCTTGGTCAAAAATTCAATGAATGTTGTCCACACTCATGTTAACACTGTTTGTGCTGGCAGCTGGCAGGATGTTCAACAGCCAGACTCCATGACTCAGTCATTGTTTGTTGTTTCTCTGTTCTACATTGTTTCACTGTACATTATAATTAATAATGCCAACATTAACAAGGACTGCCTGTATAGTCAAAAATACTGTATTGGAAAGACTCCAAAAATACAAATAGCCTGGAGGCAAACACAGTGCAATGTAGCAAACACTGACAGAGCCAACCTAACTTCCAATTTTGTCATATACACAAAGTCCCTGACTTATGTAAGTGAATCGTTCCACAACCCTAAGCGTAAGTCGATTTTTATGTAACTTGGAGCCACGTTTTATTATATACCTTACAAACAATAATAATAATTAATAATAATTTTAATAACAATTAATAAAAAACAATAATTAATAATCTATACTGGAGTCACTGTCGTATTCAATTGAGGCAGAGGCAGGGGTGGGTGTGGTGGTGGTTGGAGTGGTAGTGGCACAAGAAGATTTTTGCGTAAGTCCGGATCTACGTATGTCGGAGCTACATAAGTCGGGGTCCGTCTGTAAATGGGAGGGTACAGTAGAAAATAACCTATGGACTTCATGAGATGTGATACCGTGCAGTGTGACATATAAATACAGATGTTTCAGAAGGACTTCTTGCTTCCATCTTCAGTGCAGAATAATATGACATGCAGGAAACTACAGTCAAGAGACTTAGGACAGGGAAGGCAAGAGCAAACCAATGGGAGTGGTGTAACTTAAATGGCATCCTACGTCTCTGAATGCCAATGCAAGAGGCTACAATCAATGAACGGAACTGAATGGGAAACTGTGACCTTAAAACAGGCTGCACCATGAGAAGAGAGGTAAAAGATAAAAGGCAAAGAGGTGAAGAAAGTAGAGATAATATACATAATAAAAGCCAATGAAGCCAAAAATAAAATAAACCACTGTTACAAAATTAAAACCACAAGTGAAGACAGGGGAAAATAAAATAAAATAATGAATAAAACAATATACAACCACACTGATGGGATAGGTAACAGTGAAGGTAGTGGAGAAAATCAGAAGTAAAATAGAATGAAAAGAATGAACACAAGTCCTGAAAAGGGCTGTTATACAAAGCCCTGTAAAGCACAGTTTCTACAGGGCACTAATAAAGGCAGGTTTCTCCAAAACACAAGTCTTTATCTACCAGATGACACATCACATCCTGGAAGACAAGCAAGCTTCTAGACCACCTGAATGATAACCTTGAATCTTATAGAAATTGTAAGCATGATGCATGGAATTGTCCACAAAAGAGGTATCAACAGACATAATTCATATAACTAACAGTGCCACATGACCAGAATTGTCACTCATATAACACCAAAAAACAAAACTGATTAATAACACTTTTATAATTTTATACTGCTGGAAACACAAGATGATCATAAGACAGTATCCAGCCACTGCATCCTTCTTTCTCTGCTCACTCTGTTGTTTGGAAATTAATAAAGAAATTCAGTCACCCAGAAACAATTCAGAGAATCACGGCTTAACTTCACTTTTAGAGGACACTCTGCTAATGTATTCCAATCTCCTACAGACCACAAAAGAATTTATCTACATCCCATAGATCCTTCACAGTCCAAGGATGTTTTATCACAGTATGAATATAATACAGGTAAATGGTCATTATTTTATCTGCCAACTATCAGTTACCACATCCTTAGCTTGTTTATCATACTAACATAGCCCACTCAGCAGAACCAGGATTGTGTAGTTAGTACTGTGACTAGGCCACAAGTTGAAAGACCCAGGGTTCGAATCCCAGCAGGGACAAGAGATTTCTGTCTTTGTCACATGTTCAGACCACATCTGGAGATGATCCAGCCTCCTATTCAATGGGTACAGGGTTCCTTAACAAGGGTAAAGTGGCCAGCATGTGAAGGTGGCCACCCAACTCCATCTAGTGCTGAGGTTAAGAATGATTGGAGCTATACCTCTACTCCTCCTGTAAGCCTTCATAGTGTAGACAGGGATACCCTTACCTTTTTATTTTGGCCTATTCAGCTGACAGGCCACATGCATGGCAGATTTGCTGCTCATCCCAAGAAAATTCACAATGCTCACTTCCACACACACTATATTTCGCAATTCTAGCTATCTAAATAACAACATCTACAGCCATATACAATTGTTACCTGTCTACTGAACTCTTCGAACAAGAAACACCTACAGATTAAAAACATTTCTGTCAATATATTCTCCGAGGCCTATATTAGCAAAATTACTGTGGTACTTCAATCAGAAACACTTCTGACAGCCATATGGTATTTACTTTGCTTATGATGAGGCAGCAATAGGGACAGGTCGCGGGCTCTTGTGAGTGTGGTAATGAACGGTTCCACAAAATGTGGGAAATTTCTTGACTAGCTGATGACCTGTTAGCTTCTCAAGAACTCTGCTCCATGGAGTTAGTTAGTTATGATGAGACAGCAGAGAGCAGCATGTATAAGACCTCTTCTTTTGGCAAATACTGACAAATTGTGTGTGCATACATAATAGGAAGCAGTGTCATAAAAATGGGTCTTTGGTTTCAGAGACCAGCCAGCATTTATTACAAGACCGTTTCATTTGTGTTCGATTCCTGGCATGGCCAAGAAATGTATCTCTTCTCCAAAGCATCCACACTTGCAGCAGGACCCACCCAGCCTCCTAGTCAATGGGTACTTGGGACTCTTTCCCGGGGGTAAAGCGGCCGGGGCGTGGGGCTAACCACTTACCTCCACCTAGTGCCAAAGTTAACAATGAGTGGACCTAAACCTCCACTCCCCGTCTGGTCTTCATTGTATGTAAGGGGCAACTTTACCTCTATGTTTTACTTTACTATTACTAGTACCGTGGGGCATGCGATGGTGCAGTTGGTTGAGGCACTGCGCTACATGCCGGAAGGTCGCGGATTCGATTCCCGATGGTGTCATTGAAATAATCCTTCCGGCCGCACTATGGCCCTCAGGTTGACTTATCCTCTAACAGAAACGAGTACCAGGAATATTTCCTGGGAGATAAAGGCGTCCGGTGCGTAAGGCTGACAACCTTACCACCTTCATGTGCAGACTGTCTTGAAATCTGGGATCTCAACCCCCGGAACCCTCCGGGCCTGTACAGGGATTGCTTTACCTTTTATTACTATTAGCATATTTACCTGTACTGGTGTTAACATACTTGAAGCTGGATGCCACTCTAGGTAACCCCTGGACTCGGCCAAGAAATAATTTTGATGCACTATATACAACCGCCATGGTACAGGTTATGAACAGACAAGTATTATGTTCACTAGTAACGCTTTCAGTACTGTAACTCTGAATGACTGGTGTTATGCTCTTTGCATACAAATTCTTATAGCTCTTAACAAACAGATTAAAGGTCGTTGTTGTCTATCGTCCTTGGATATAGCAACGAACGTTGCCGAATCTTCGGCCTACCATACGGACCCTACGTGAACACGTTTCAGACGTTGCCACTATTAGCTTCTTCGCTGCGTCTATTAGTTTGGCATTGGACGACATTGAGACGACCCATGTGAAAACACTGATTATCTCTCATCTACAAATTACATTCTGACACTGCCACCAACCTTTGTTTCTAACGCAGAGTTGAAATCTATACTAGATGATCTGTGGTCGAAAGGTATCATAAGCACTCGATCTAATGACATAGACATTTCATTCGTCAATTCTGACCGCGAATAAGCGGCGCCCGGCTATAATTATCTGAAAACAACAAACATGAATCTCGTAAAAACTTCTAACTTCAGTAATATATCTCCCCTTCGACGAATTCTTCGTAATACGTAAAAGATCCTGGGATGAGAAACGCACCGGCCGTAACATGACTGCAATATAAGACAACCATTTGAAGACCAAACAAATGAAACCAGTTTTCATTCCAATGCTCCCGATTTCCGGAAGAGCATTGCTGTATTTGAGGGCTCCCTTCCTTCGCCCGCCGGTCCTTCTGATCAGAGCAGAGACACACTAGAACATGATGTAGAATCTTGTGACATGTCTGGTCTAGATTGAATTTGAAGGCCTATGTTATAGTGCGTCTCTGATTTACAATTCCTTAATAATATACACCAAATGGACTAATAACGTGAAAATCAACCCAATAATCGAATAGAAGACAACTCTTCTACAACTTTGACACACAAATTTTTCAATTCACATTGTTTAAAGTTATAACAAGCATATCCATTTAAGTTCCCTTCTCCAGAAAATATTCAACTTCATGAGAGAGCACTACACACAGAAAACCATCTGAAGGAGTGCCTACTTCTCCCCTGATTTTTAATTTATAGTTTTAATTTTTTACTTTTAACATCATTTTTATTGAATTTTCTAAATCTAACCCTCAACATTGTAAAACAAGTATTCAACTCTACTCAGTTACATATATATGTGTGTGTGTGTAAGAAATTGAGATCCATTCAAAACTGTGTATTTGATTCTTCCATTCTTGCCACCTGATGATGGCCTGTTGGGCTGGAACATGTCATTGAGGTAATGCTGAATAAATGAATTGTTGTGTTCCACTGAATCTACTGTGTTCTTGTTATCCTGACATTCCTCATGGTTACCCTCAATCCGCCCAGTTAAATGCTGGAATAACACCATACATTACTCCACAACTGCTTCCTTCAACACCTTTTCCAATTCAGTATTCACTGTCATCCAATCATTCAACATCTTTGTGGTACACCTGTTATATCCCAGGGAATGGCCAGTCCCCTTGGACTGTCAGATCCCTAAGGAGTGGGATCATATGAGGAGTATTGTAGGAACAGGTCAAATTCCCACAGCTACAGGTGAAGGCCTAGTCAAGCAGCAGATGTAGACATACATGATTTACTGAACACTGTAAGTCGAAGTACATGCAACTGTCATGCCAGTGATAATCTATGTGGTCCTTAGATGACAGCAGTGATGATGATGATGACAATGATGATGGTGATGATGATAGAGACGATAAGGTCATAGACCAGCAGCAATTCCCTTGGAGAAGTATTTTATGTTCCCCAATTCATGAACTTCAGATTATACGTGAAATATAATTGTGATGACATGCTGTTTCTATAGAATCAGCCACATCATGCAGACCAAGTCATGAGGTAACCCACTGACAACATAAACCCTTTTATTTTCCAAGTCTGAACACTGACCCTTATACTGTCCAAGTCTGAACAACAACATCTATACTGTCCAAGTTTGAACACTGACCCTTGTACTATCAAAGTCTGTGGATCCAAAGACCTCAAATTGACATACTTATTTACAGAAACAGATATACCATTAACACTAAACATAATGCAGTCTTTCTGTCACCCCTTATTTTAACAGTATGAAGAGTGGAATGCTTCCACTGTTACAAGATATCACTTCTTCTACCAATTACATGTAATTACTATGACTAATAAACTATCTATAATCAAGAAGATACACACATATATGTAAAACATCACAAAGTTGGGAACTACTTATCAGACTGCATGGTATCACATCCCACAAGACAGCAAGCTTAGTCATCGCTGTTAGAGCCTCAAATCATCGTTCACACCTTGCACCCCTATATAGTACATCTGGACCATATGGTGAAGCTGCCTGTTACATAAACTAAGGAAGGCACGATGAACAAGTTAAAGTGCATTATTAATAGCAGTATAGAAAACAAAATGGGTGTTGTAGATAGAATTAACCAACAACCAGCTGCACAAGATATTGTCATCCTTTTAACCTAAAAAGGGCCAAGGTTTAAATTGCCTTAATATTATTCATTCCGTACATTTTCCTTATATATTTATAGTCTGACAAATGTACACTTTATTCACATTAATTGTGTAACATGGTCCTACATGTTTCGAGCCTCAGTTCTGGCTAATCTTCAGGGACTCAGTATTTTATATTACACATTTTACATCAATCGGTACAATTGTTAAAATAGTAAAAACTGAGTAACATGGATTTTTACAATAGTGTTTATACACTGGTTAAAATAATAAAAGGTAAGTAAATGTAGATGCTGTTACGTTGTCATAAATCAAGTCTTATACAGGTTGAAATGTTAAAAGCCGAATAATCTGTGTTGTTATGGTATCCTGTTTGTCTCACCACCTAATAGTCAACCAACTCCGACAAACATGCCGATGAGGCATAATATAAACAAATGTTGTTATAACTGGGTTTGACTGTATATTATAAAGGATACTGCCACACTGCTAATTTAGAAATTTGTTCATATATGTATCACTGTCAAGGACAATAGTTATGACATCCTAAGGAACTGGAAACAGTTTCATTAAATAGCACTCTGGAACTAAGTACAGTGCAACTATTCATGTATACACCCATTTCCAGTGCTCCTCACATTCCACATTATTCAATACTGCATACCAGTTTGCCCTGATGCCAGATATATACTTCTTAAATGTAAGAATATAATATGATAGAGTGTCAAGACACAGTCACATGAAGTGTCATTCTATACCAAAGTTTTATCTCTATGAAATATTCATGCATAGTGGATATATTTTTATAAAACTCTGTGCCACAAGAGCTATGTTTCCATGGATGTAGCTGAATGAATCAAAGACAAAGCACAGTTGTACAAATACTATGCTCCTGTGCAGCTTTTGCCTCCCACAAATTTTAGTTGAAATAAATGGATGTGTCTAGTGGGATATCTGCATTTATTAAAAATGGCTCAACAGGAGATATCAGAATAGGTATTTGTAATTCGAATAGTGCAGATGAACCTTGTGACCTGCATACTGCATACAAAGAACTGCCTACTCTTGTTTTACTTTTATAAAGAAAATACTGTATCAACTGTTTTTCACTTCTCATTCATAACATGGTAGTGCCTGTTTAATATTATACATCTTCCGTGTAATAAATATATACAGGTGAATTTATTTGCAACTTATTTTACTAGTTCATACACAACAGTTACTCCTACATGTTTCAGCCATTACATATGGCCATTGGCCATCTTCAGGGAGTACATGTTACACAAAGTTTACATATGTACTCCCTGAAGATGGCCAATGGCCATATGTAATGGCCAAAACATGTAGGAGTAACCTTTATATATGAACTAGTGCCATAAGTTGGAAATAAATTCACCTGTATATAGTAGTGCCTACTGATACTGACTCTGATAACAATGAAACCAGATGTCATTTGACATATCAGTTACATAATGCAAACAGCTTTGACCTTCAGCTGAGATGCAAAACAGCTAAGGCTATATGTGAACAACTGTAACAGTTCAGACAGAAAGCACATATTGTGCCATACTATGCAAATATTATTTTACTATTCTTCACTGAATTATCTGCCAATGAAACCATAATGTAAATTAAAATGTTACCACTTAACAGACTTCTCCACTTTTAGAGAAGAGTCAATGTACTTACAAGGAAGGTGGTTGACTGACAGCTACATTTTCTTGTGTTGTGTCAATTTTTATTGAATATTAGAGTTTAACATTCCTTGTGGGTCAGCATTATTTTTCTGAATTTATACCTGAATACATGGCATCACATCACAGAAGACTACAATCTTCAGTCATGGCCATAAGAACATTTTATAATTTATTTTTTATACATATTGACTGGTCTGCACAAACACATATTTTATACCAAATTTAATTACTATTCTACCTATAATAAAACTACAATCACACACAAATATCTACTACATTGTAAGCTGTTTTCATCTTCAGAGAAAAAGAAACAGTTATTAAAATAGAATCAATTTTTTTAACAAAGAATACCTTAATACAAAAAAAAAACTCACAACACATCGCACCTACAAAATAATGTTCATGGCACACCAAAATTCTGCTGGTGAAACTGTGTCTGCACCATGAATGATCACTCCGTACAGAGTATAGGGTGAACATTCCTGGTGTATACACAGAGTGACAACATACAGGATTTACCACTCGATTAAACTCTAAGAGATTTCGCTATTTCAAGATGTTTGGATGCAGAAGATTTTAATGACTCTCTTGACTACAATAATTTTAATATAAAACTACACATTGATATTTTAATAGTACACTGGCATTACATATTTTACCATTTACAATTAACAAGGCTGTATAATAATGCTGTATATGTCCTTAAGTTTTTATACTTCCTGAAGATGGCTATAAATTAGTTGAAACATGAAGGAGTGCTTTGTTCAGGAACTGGTGCAATTTGTTGGTGATAAACTAGCTCATATGTATCAACTTCTCTGATTGGAATGATGGAAACAATACACACTGAGAGGTAGCAGAGCTCCATGCTTTTGGTATGTGATAAAGTCATGTGATTATAGCCAGGCAAACTAAGCTTTAATATATTCGTGCAGTTCCACCTTTAGGAACATAGACTTCGTTCTCACCTACATATACCCAAATGTAAATGGACATTTTGTTATTAATTTTGTTAAGTACTATATTTATCAATATATTTCTTTACATCAAACTTTGCATGTCCAACAGTTTTTTCAGTGTGACTCCACATGTCTGTCACTGGTTCACCATTGCTGATCTAGTACATTACAAAAGATTATTAAGAATAACAGAAGCTGGGGTAGTGTAGTTCTTTTAAATACTTTATTCATCAGAACCTCACTGCCTTGTACATACATCTGACAGTTTTTACACTTTTCCAATTGGTCCAACAAAAACATGGCCACAGGCTCCCACTGCTATTCATCACATATTAATGCCATCTACCTACAGTATCACCAACTCTACAAACATAAGCTCAGGTAGTTCCCACAGGTCGCCAACTGTTTTCGCCATCTATATTTCTTCGACCTAGCTCTTCCCACAAAGTCCATATAGGCTTGAAACATTACGTAGTATGGTCCTATTGTTAATAATACAGTATACCATGTGTCCTAGCAGCCATAGTACTGCATTATGCTGGGGCCGTAGAAGCTGTTGTATTTGCGGTTTGGAAACTAAAAATTGATGCGTTTCCAGCTTGGCAGTTACAGGTCTATAGTTTGCCAAGTGGGAGCAGTAGGTGGTGTTAAGTTTGGAGAGATAAATATATAGCCGTTGGAGTGAAACAATAAGATTTATTGGTGCAGACTTGCTTGGTGATGTTAACAGACCTTGTCTGTCTGACTTTAAGACTGAGAGTGCCTGTCAGGCTTGGAAACATGAGTAATTAAACTGAGGTGTTTCTCTTATTACGTAATCAAAATCCAAGCTCTGTGGCTTACAAAGGTTTTGTCTAATTAAAAACAATGTGGTTATAGGAAATTTTCTATCTCCCCCCCCCCCCCCTCGGATCACGGGGTTAGACTGTCACCCCAGGCCAGGGGGTCTAGCTGTCATCATAAACTTGATAGAGGTCGGTCCCCTTACTGTTTGACCTGAGGGTGACACTCAGTTATCATCTGTTTGGCGGTTCCAAGTCTTTTGTGAGATGAAATAACATTTCAACATTCATGAAATTTAACATAATATTACTTGTATAATACCTATAAGAACTATTATAGCACTTTGAAATCAATATGACAACACTTGCATAACATAGTGCACATAGCACCTACAATACCTATTGTAACACCTGTATATAACATTCTATAACACCTATATATAACAAAGCAAATTTGGAAAAAGCAGCACTGGTTGGGAATATATCGGGGATCAGGTGGCATCATCATCGCCACCCTCAGTCGCGTCCATGACCAGATCTCGGCAGGCGTCCCACATGTTGTCAAGCGATGGATGAGAGTATCGTTTTGCGCACAAGCCACACATACGTTAAGACTCCTGGAGGGGTATCTTGTGAAGCCTAATCAGCATTGGAATAATGTTGTGTATCACTCGATACCACGTTTCTCTAATATCATTCTGTAGAAGATTGGCTAACATTGTCCCACACTCTGGACCAATCAGGGCACGGATTGATCAGTAGAATAAATAGTACAATGGAAGTTCTTTACGATTGGTTTGATACAAATGGTTTGGTGATAAATACTGAAAAATCATCAGCATTATATTTTCACACCTGGCAGAACAAGATTCCATTAAAACCTCGAATTATATTTAATAACAGAGCTGTTAATTATTCAATTGAAACAAAATTTCTGGGTCTACACTTAATTGAATGTTTAAAATGGGAAGCTCATATCAGATAACTGAGTATCAAGTTGAATAAAAGTTTTTATGTACTTTAGTCCCTCAAATATACCACAGGTACAAATATTTGGAGGAGTATGTGTTTTGCTCATTTTCATTCATTTATAAGGTATGGTATTATTTTTGGGGGAATAATGGGGAAAGCAAAAAAATTTTTAAGCTTCAAAAAAGAGTGATACGAATAATTAGCAATGTGAGTAGAACTACATCGTGTAGGGAGCTGTTTAAAAGATGGAATATACTTACAGTCCCTTGTATATATATCATGGAAATCTTGTGTTACATAAAAGTAAATATAGGAAAGTATGAACAAAATTCAGTTATTCATGATCATAATACCCATCAAAGAAAAGATTTTCATATTTAATACTGGAGAAGAGAAGTATTTAAAAATAGTGTTAAAAACTTAGGAAAGAGATTGTATAATAAATTGCCAAACCATAATAAATCTATAGCAGACATCCAACATTTTAGAAGGAAGCTGAAATTGTTTTTACTGCAGCAATCTTTTTATTCAGTAGAAGAATATTGTTTGTATAAAAGTAGGTGATATAGATCTGACAGATTTGTTAAGTATTTTGTATAATAACTCTAAAAGACCTATGGTTTACAAGTTATATATGTATATGTAAGGGTATTTACATTTTTATATAAGATGTATGTGAGAATTCACACATAGATTTTAGAATAAAATAGAAATATTCATGTATCCTATACGAACTGTTGTCAAAGGGATGAAATACACTGAATTGAATTGAGTAGAATCCTCATCGGTGGAGGTTCACGCACCTCTGCCATCATTCCCCTCACAGTACTAAAAATCCAACGCTTCATTACACAAGTTGCATCTGCTTGCGGGTGTATAATGTAACCACACTGAGGAAGAAGTACTCTTAGGCCTGTATATTCAAATTTGTGAAGAACAACCTGTAGGTTTGGCGCGTTTTCCATCGCCTTAACTCCATCGAAGCCGCAAACCAATTGGCCGTGACTCCATACCTCTGTATTGGCGCCAACCTCTCGCCAGAAACAGCGTTAAACATTTCGCATCAATATCAATGAGACTCATTCCACCCTCTTGCCCCTGCCTTTGGAGCGTGAAGACCCTTACATGAAATACCTGCAGTTGCCATCGGAACTACAACATTGTCGTTGTTAGTTCGCGTCACATCCCTCGGAACGGGGAAAATCTGTGCCATATACCAGAGTTTCGAGAGAATAAAGATATAAATTTCCAAGTCTCACTCGCCAGACATTTTGTCCTCTGTGTCACCGCCATTCATGAGAGGCGCATTGTCTCCCCAACCGACGTTGCAAAGCGCACTCTAAGTATCTTCGTCTCCTGCCGATATGGGATCCTCAGTATAGTCCTTGTTGTCTCCCCTGGTCCTACCGGTACTGCAGTCAATTTTTGAATATTAATCCGTGCGCCAACGGCCTGCATGTAGTGTGTATCTCCACCGCAATATCTGTTTCAGCAGGGTCCGTCAAGAGGATCGTCACATCGTCTGCGCACGCGATCACTGTCGTATGTGTTTGGCCCGGGTTGATCTGCATCCCTTTTATGTATCTCGCTATCCTATGTAACAGGGTTCAGTATCAGACTGAATAGAATCATGCTGAGTAGAGAGCCCTACCGAATGGAGCATCTTATCGGACTTGGTCTTGAACAGTGACCATTTGTCTGAATCTTCGAGGTAGCGTCCTCATATACAGACTTAATCAACAGGATGACCTGGTCATTGTAACCATATGCCCGTAGCATACTGAACAAATATACAAATGATATACGGTCAAACAATGCAGAGTCCAAGGAAAGAAGGCAAAAAGAATTACCATTCGACGCCGCGTAATAACCCAGACAGCCGCAGATCTCATCAACATCGCGGCGGAAGCCTGAAATCGCGGCTTTCCTGTCAGTTCAGCACACGCTATATCGTCTCGTAGTCCCGCAACTGCGTCGAATATGTTACGATCCGGAACCCTGCAGTGTTGCCCCGGATGTATGATGTTAGGAAGGGACGTTCGTAGCCGGTTGGCAATTAACCTCACCAGTATTTTACAGTCGGTGTTAAGCAGCGTTATTGGCCGGAAGTCTTGTGGTGTTGTCGGTTGCGCGATTTTAGGAATACACACTAATAAGCCCATTTTCTCTTCAGATTGGATACCGCCCTGCCTGCAGGAGTATCTCATTGTAAACACACAGCATATCCTCTTTGGTATATTCCCACATCATGGCATAGAATTCCAGACTCAACCCATCCATCTGCGGGTATTTTCGTTTCGCTCCTTGTCCAAGTATGATACGCAGTTCGTTTGCTGTAATTGGCCGTAGAAGACGCTCATTAACCTCTGGTAGTACCAGTCCACACATCTCATTCCCCAGTTAGCTGATGCAACGATCCTCCACTACTATAGTATCGAATTTCTCCCTAAATAATTGGACATTTGTTCCCATAATGCTGGTGTGAGTCGTGTGTGCCACACCCAAAGTGGCTGTAATCTCTATTATTGCACGCAGTTGTTGTTGACGCTGTGCCTGTAGCAGCTGATAAATCGTTGGCCGCTCTCCAGGAAAGCACCCCGTAACATCCATAAAAAGAAGCTGGTATAGCGACTAGAATACGGGCTGAACGGTCCGGCGTTCGAATCACGACAGGGGCAAGAGATTTTTCCCTTCTCCAAACGTCCAGATGGGCTCTGGGGTCCACCCAGCCTCTTATTCAATGGGTACCGGAATTATTTCCCGGGGTAAAGCGGCCGGGGCATGAATTTTACCACTGAACTCCATCCAGTGCTCAGATTAAGAATGAGTGGAGCTACACCTATTCCCCCTGTATGCCTTCATGGTATGGACAGGGAAAATTTTACCTTTAATAAGAATACTATTTTTTTTATCACAGTAACACAAATGCGTGTTGCCATCGAATGGCTAGATAGTGCTGCTTTTGTAAAGTATTCACATGGCCACATGCTTAGACACAAAGGCAAATTGTTTTGAATGTGTCAACTCCTGAGCAAACTTTAAGCTGGAATGTAAACTGCTGAAGCTACAGGCATTTTGAGAACTTCTGTTTGTGCAGAAGGAAAAGTCTTTGCAATAAATAGTTCATTCAGTAAAAGATGCAATATCCACGACCTCTGGAACCAGGTCATTGGTGCATATCATAACACACAATGCGGCAGAAACAATTAGACGATTTATAATTTGAAATGGAACACTTTAATTAAAAAAAAATATCTAGTAATCACATAAAAACACACTACAAGGAAAAGCATTATGTTTTATGTTCACTTCTTGAAGATAACGTCACTTAGATGCGCTTCACCGGAGTTAAGGCATAACTCAACACGCCGCCTTACACCGTTCTTCACTTTCTGCAGCATGTTCTGTGGAATCTGGGAAATCTCAGCTCGAATGTTATCCTTCACATCCTGGATAGTGTGAGGGCCATTCACATACACCTTTTGCTTCAAATAGCCCCATAGGAAAGTCACATGCTGATAAATCTGGCGAGCGCGGAGACAAAGCTACGTCTCCGAAACGAGACATGACGTGTTTCGGGAACATTTCTCTCACTGTTTGCATCGAGTTCTTGCGGTATGGGCGGTAGCACCATCCTGTTGAAACCATACTAGACGCGTATCAACACGCCACTGGCGACGTTCTTCATGCAGAAATTCTTGCAGCATCACCAAATAGCGATCTGATGTAACCGTCACTGGCTGACCATTGGCATCCTCAAAACAGTAAGGCCCCGAGAGTTCCGAACGCACTAACTCCACACCACACTGTGGCTTTTTCGCTATGGAGAGGTGCTTGATGCAACAGGGGTGGATTTTCAGGTGCCTAGTATCTGAAGTTTTGTTTATTTACGTATCATTTTAAGTGGAAATGGGCCTCGTCTGTCATGATTAAATGGTTAATAAATTATGGATTTGCGCCTATCATTTGCAAAAGGTTTCTTGCAAAACTGCACCCGTTGCTTCAAATCACGAGGGATTAATTCCTGCACAATTTGGATTTTGAATGGATGAAAGTGCAAATCCTGGTGTAACATACGCCGAACACTTCTATCCGACATGCCTAGGACTACTGAATGCCGACGAGCAGAACGTAGAGGACTCCGCTGCAACGCGACTCTCACTCTTTCCACATTTTCTGGAGTACGTATGGTTCGAGGACAACCTGGGGCTTCCTGTCGACAGCAGATGCAGTTGTTCTGAATTCTTCAACCCAATTCAAAATGGTTTGTCGTGTCGGAACCCTTCCATTTCTTTCTATGCCAAAATTCCGTCTGAATACACGTTGTGTTAGTGTGGCTGAATCATTTTTAAAAAACGTTTCTATGGTAAACGCACGACATTCTCTCGACCAATGCTCCATGCTGACTAAAGGCTATGAACCGCTCCACACATCACCTTGCGTTACGGCGCGCCATCTCGTAAAATACGGGAGTGGCGCCAAATTTAAATCGTCTAAGTGTTTCTGCCGCACCCTAGATTATGGACATTAGAGTGTTACAACTAATGTGTATGGTAGTGTACCTGGGAACCGCATGGACAGATCTAACCACTTACATTTGTCACTTGATATCCTGATTTTCCTGCGACACTTTCTATTCCACTTTGATTGCTACTTACTCAACATGGTGCATATACAGTATGATCTAAAGAAAGAAAACAAAAAACAGGGGACCAACATTTCATTCCTTTAATCAACACCCAACACTGCCCATGGTTCAGTGAAATGTAATGGACCTGTTGGTCAATTTCCAATTAACAGAACTTACTGGATCATTCAGGACCTGATAAACCAGCTTTTACCATATTGACATTTGTTCACATAACAGGTTACGTATTAATAAAATTTGAAAAGCCTGTTTGAAAATGTGATGGTCAAGTGCTTTATCTAGTGGCCTATATTGCATCTAGGTAGCCTGTAGTATATTGCTGTATGTTGCAACACCATTGTTCAAGAGATTTTTAAATGGCTCCTTAGGGCCACACGTGAATGGCTTCGCTTTATTTCTTGTGCAGCAGAACCCATCTGTGCAGAACTTTCTTTCACACAAATGCAGGCACATGTGAACTAGACTTTTATCCGCTAACCCCACCACAGGGTGGGGGAATGGGGCAGGATGTGGAGTGTCTACACAAGATAAGGTCAAACAGTACATTTCTGGAGATATCATACATACTTGGTCTCTTTACAATAAGAGTGTTTTGCAGCCAATTTTGTAGCATTCCTGTGTGCATCATTCAAGTGCAAGTGATGGTGAACACTTGTGGATCAAAAGTAAAAAGGCTAAAAAAATGTAAGAAAACTGTACCAACAGCAAAACAGAAGCTTGAGCTAACTGAAACACTTCAGAGAGTGAACTGAGTGAAGAGAAAATCAGCCAGACTATGGAACAGGGAACAAACCATAAATGATGTAACAATAAAATGGAATTATTAAATCAGGATGAATTATGATACTGGCACTGGGCACTTTAACAAGAGCATGAAGAAGTCTTCATAAGAAGAGATGGATGCTGCCCTTCTTCAGTGGTTCAGCTTAAAACAACCATAAGAACCATCAGTCTCTGGTCCTACATATGCACAGTAAGCCACGTTCTGGAATGGAAAGGAGAGTTAATACCTCCTTTGGATGACTGACCAGATTCAAGGAATATCATATGATACTCTTGGAATTCCTATGCCTATGTTGCTGCAGCTGATACATTCCACATTCCACATACAATTTCATAAACCCTGATTGGAAGAAAACTTGAACCAGATCAAATTCACAATGCTAATAAGCCTGAATTATACTGGAAAGGCTACCAACAAAACCCTTGCAGTTGAAACACAGAAGTTTATCCTGAGCATAAACAGTCTAAAGAATGCCTTACAATTATGGGTTGTGGAAATGCAGCCAGAAATCACTAACTGAAACTTGTAGTGACTGGAAAAGCACAAAAAAACACTATCATTCAGGGGTACCATCAAAGAGGGTACCTAAGTGACCTACACAGCTGTCCATTATTACAACCAGAACACAGAATGGCTGGAGAGGGTATGTTTTTGGAAGATGGGTACAACAAGCATTTCCATCCAGACGTTTGGGCTTTCTTGGAAGAGAGAGGATTAACATACAAAGCAAAGCAGTGTTGCTGCCAGACAATGCCCCTTCTCATCTAAGTTAACAGTGTACTGACTTCTGACAACAGCTGCATTGTTGTAAAGTTTGTGCCCCCCCCCCCCCCCATTATCACAGCCATTATAGAGTCCATGGACAACATGGCAATTGTGTGCATGCAATGATGCTACCAGGTGGACTTCAGAAATCTTGTTGATCAAGATGATGATAACCTAATAGTATTCTAGAAAAAAATGACAATTTGGATGTAATGTACAGTGCATCTTGGGCATGATAATCTGTGAATCCAATAATGCTGAGCTCATCACAGATGGAAATTCTTCCAGAAATAGGAGACAATGATTTGCCAGAACTTCCTAATAAATAAATCAGCAAGTCTGAAATTCTTGGACATGGTGTGTGGTGTGAGAAGTTCTCAAAATGTTGATGAAGAGAATGTTGAAGAATGGTTGCAGCGTGAAGAGTGTGAAATAAGACAGTCACAGACACTGTCGATGCTGCTGCAAAACAGATGGGTGAACAGAATGGACAGGATGAGAACGAAGCAGAAAGTAGTGACAGTGTCACTCAGAGCATGGCAGTACAGTGTGCTGATACTGTGCTTAGCTGTATGGGTCAGAGACGGTTTGAATACAGTGACATTACAGCCCACCAGGAATATGGAGACTGCTGTGAGAAGAGGTCTGAACAGTTCACAGAAACAAGGGACCAATAAAAAATAGTTCTCCGAAGAAATGTCAGTTAGGTGAAAGATAGAAAGAAGCAAGGAAAGAAAGAAAGAAAAAAAGAAGAAAATAAAAAAGAAGCAAATTGTGGTGTTTCATAATGCACCATCAACATATTTTGGATTGTCCATGTTTTTGAGCTGCAGACTACGTGTGTAAAGGAACTCTTCAGTTGCCTTCATACCAGCAGGCATGATAAGTCCCAGAGGTGAGTGCAGTGCAAGGGGGTTTTACAGTGAGAGAAATGGATCACATCAAGCAGTGGGCTTACATCAAATTTTGTCAGCAATTATGAGGATCATCAATGGAAATTGCTTGTATTTTGGATGGCATATGGCAAACACACTATGTCTTGTGAGGATTTTCAATAAACAGCAAATCTTGTTCTGTCTAATATGAGTAAATGGTTTGAAGCAAACCAGTTAGTTTTAAACACGGAAAAGACTAGTATGTTAAAATTTAAGACTTGTAATTTACCACATCAACCATTGACTATAGGGTATAAACAAAAATACATAAAGGAAATAACAAACATAAAATTTCTAGGTATAAAAATTGATATTTGTCTTACTTGGAAGAATCACATAGATCAAGTGATACCTAAATTGAGTGCTGCATGTTATGCAGTTTGATTGATTGTATTATATTCTGTCTGATCCAATACAGGTCAACAACCACAGGATATATAACATGTCATACAACTACGATAACATGCAACACAAATCATATACAATAAATAAATATATACCATCACAAGCAGTCGTAATTATAAACATAATCAAGTCAATCATCAACAATCCAAGGAATACCCTTTCCAGTATAAGCAAACATTACAATTTAAAACACAACAATATCAGTGTATAAAATAGACTACGTACATAAGAGTGATAACATATTAAAATGAAACAAACCACTACTATTCATCAGAAAATTCATTCAAAGTATAAAATGAGCATTTGACGAGAAAGTGCTTTAAAGCAATTTTGAACTTATTTGGTTTGCTGGAGACATCCTTAATTGCCTTTGGAAGAGCGTTGAATGTTTTTTATGCCTGTGTAGTAAACTCCCTTCTGATACATGGAGAGGGTAACTTGAGGCAAATGTAAATCATTTCTCCGCCTGGTATTATTACTATGGTACGCATTATTTAAAACAAAGTACTCACTGTTATTAACAACAAACATTAATAATGAAAGGATGTATTGTGATACAAGTGTCAATATCTTCAATTCCTTAAACAACTCTCTGCAAGAATCCCTATACCAACATCCCATCATTATCCTAATTACCCTCTTCTGCATTTTAAAAATCTTAGAACTATTTGATGAGTTCCCCCCAAAAGTTATGCCATAAGACATGACTGAATGGAAAAGGGAATGATGTTAGGATGATGTACCACATTATGAATATAGATGCACTCAGGATGATCTATTTTGGATGTTTTCACTCTGTGATGGAATATGGGGTGATTTTTTGGGGAAATTCTGCTGGTGTAGATAAGGTATTTAAATTGCAGAAAAGGATAGTTAGAATTATGGCTGGTGTTAGATCCAGATGCTCATGTAGAGGTTTGTTTAGGAAATTGGACATCTTGCCTGTCCCATGTCAATATATATATTCACTAATGATATTTGTTGTGGATAATCTGGGAAGTTTTCAAACAAATCTGACTGTGCATGGTCTTAATACAAGGAATAAGATGCAGCTTCATAGGCCTATTGCCAATCTATTATGTTTCCAAAAGGGTGTTTCATATGCTCCTGTAAAGCTTTTTAACAGTTTGCCTTCAAGTATTACAAATTTAAGAAATGATAAAAAACAATTTAAGTCTGCTCTGCGGAAATATCTAATGACTCATTGTTTTTTATTCCATTAATGAATTTCAAAATATAAGTACAGTTGCTATTAATGATAAATCTTAATCCTACTTATAACATACAATTTATATCTATTATAATTTATAAAACTTGAGACTTATAAAATGTTTTAAAATTATCTAAAATTGTTATATGATGATGTGACTATGTGGAAGCATTCTTCTACTGTTGTAGTTGACTTGTATGTTTTGTGATGTTTTTGTGTATAGTGTATTTGTGTTTTACTTCAAGATGACTTGTTTCATATGCAGCTGTCCTGTGATGAGATTTAGGATCTAAGAAATGTATATGTATGTATGTAACTATATCTGTGTGTGTGTGTGTGAAAGAGAGATGATTGGTACCAGTATGGTAAAGAATTACTGGAACATGACCAACACAGTGCACAGTTACACGTCGCAGAATATGAATGATGTAAGACAGGTTCAGGTGGCTGTGTGCTTAGATTGTTGTCAGGCAGTAGAAACAACTGCACAGGAAATGAATTCAGCTGTTGGTAGTTGCTACACCACACTCAGTAAGTAATGCAGTAGCCTGCCAATACACCATACCAAAATTGCTGACATGGGAACAATGCAACAACTGTGTGAGAATAAATGAGGAGCTCATTGATGTAGCAGATAATCTGAATTTTCTCCAAAATATTATCACAGGTGAAACAGACTCATATTCACTATATTACCCTTCAAGTAAATGACAATTCTCAAGGTGGAAGGTGCCATAACTGCCAAAAACCATGAAGTGCTGGCAGGACTACAGTGAAACCTCCAGCCATTATTCCCTATGCATCATTTTTCCGAAGGTATCGTTCATTTATTGTGGTTGCTATAAATGTGACACCTTTACAGCTTTTCTACATCCGTCTTTTCCCTGTGTTTATCGCTTTCATCCATGGCGCCTTCAGAAACAATGGACAGAGGCTTCACTGCATCTGAAATGTTTGGCGATGTTGCAAGCATTTTCTCTGGCTTGATGGGCAGCATGCACCAGCAGCTCATCCCTTAGGATACCATGGTCAGCAAGGCAAGGCATGAAGAAGTCTTGCCTTTCTATGGGTGACAATTTGCCTGAAATGTCCTGACACGTGGGAAACCAAAGTCTGAGTGTGTTTCTGCATAAAAATTCCTCAGGACCTCAGTAGCTGCTCAGGTAGCAGCAACTCACCAAGTCTGATACTGTGATGTTTCTCCATTCACTGTATTCTCCAGATCACACCACCACGTAACTTTTATCTCTTTCTAGGATTGAAGAACTGACTGAACAGCTGTCAGGTGAAGGGTACAGCTGAGGTTCAGGTGGTTCTGGAGACTGTGATGCAGGAGGTAGGATATGATGGATTCCAGACATGTTTTGAACAATTAGAAGAAGCAGGAGTGAGTTAAGAGATGAGAAGAACTATGTAGCTTATGAAGGACACTACTTTCGGGGCAATGACATTGCAGAGGCTTCTCAGTGCCACTGCATTCAAGGGAAGGCTCCTCTTCTGGAAATTTCTGATGATGCCATACATTTTGGTGTGGTGTTACAGAATATGGAAAAATGATGCACATTGAACTTTGCTGTCCTTCCAATAAACAACGCCATTATATGAATAGAGGATACAGTAATTCTAGCTATACTTCATAATGTTTTTAGGAAAATGAATAGTATTTGTTGACAGAGGCTTGAAACAATTAGTGTAAAGGAAACAAAAAATCTAGTACTATAATTTCACAGGCAAGACAATGGAATGCTTTTAAACCTGACAACATCCAGTTAAACCATAATGTGAGAGATACAACAAGATGTCATTGTAAAAGGTTATGGTATCCTGTACAATGAACAATTATGCTGTCACAACACCCGTATAATTATTATTCACATACTGTATTAACCTTTAAATGACTGGACTGGTATTTAAATTTTAGCCAAAAGTTTATTAAAAACATGAGTACTATTTGAACATAAAAAGATAAAATTATGAAATAAACAGAATTTTTCTGGAAAATATAAGAGGGATTATGAAGCATTCCTTAAAAATGCAGCAAATTTTGTTGTTGCCTAAGTAAGCAAAGTTAATTTCTAGGGTGTTTTTTATGTGTGTTCGCGAATGCAGGTTGTTTGAAGGTTAAAATAAATGCACTCGTAACAGTGATCTGTAATACACAGACACTCCCTGACTTATGATGGGGTTCTGTTCATAAGTCTACACTGTCGTAAGACTGAAGTACCTTACACATATATATTGACTGCTTAGATCACATGTTATGACTGACACTATGTTACTGCTTTCATGTTGCCTTACTATTTTCTTTTCTAAATCTACAACCTTTCTGTTTCTTTTAGCGCCACATTTATCACGTTCACTTGTCTTCATACTTGCAATGTTGAGCACAAGAAAACACAAAATAATTTATAATAAATTAAACTGTAAGCACAGATGAGACACCCAAATACAGTACTGTACACAACAGTGTGGCAAACTACGGAAAACAAAACAAAGACACCAGACACAACACTGACTTGTACACACAAGCATCAACCGGTCGTGGGGCTTATGATTGTATCACAGTCATAAGCAGAGTTGTCATTAAGGCAATGGTGTCATAAGTTGGGGAGCATCAATACTGTAAAATTCTGGTGATTAATGCCACAAGTATTACCTGAGAGATACAAGCATACAGAACTACAAACAAATATACAGTTCAAGAAAACATTCACTTACTTGGTGTAAAAATTTGTCCAGTTTTTAATCTGTTTTCCTAAAGCATGAATTTAAGCTTTGGTGTGCATACACCTCTGTCAATTTTTGAACCAAGTGACTGATTTTCATGTTATGTCAGTGAAGTCCCACCTCAACACCATACTTTTAATTTTGTAGTCTGTAATAAGATGTCAGATGCACAAACTTGTGAAGTGGGAGTCACACAAACACAAATTAATCTACAGTCCTGAAATCAAATATTTAATCTTAAAAAATGTGCAAGTTTTATTACATACATCAAACAAGCAAAAATTTTTTCTTGAATTGTGTGCTTTTTTACCTTCATTATGGGTCTAGTATACCTAACTTACACACAGTTTTCTTAGGGCTACTATTGTTTATTAACCCTGCATTAGAAATCATTTACTTTTCCTAAACGGTAGATATTTATAAAAGGGCATTTCAACAGTTTCTTGTATGGCAGCAGCATGTAATGGTATATGTGAATGAAGACACTAAAGGTGTGACATTAGTATTAGTACTACATAGCAAATAGGCAGTGCAATAAATGAGCATGCTTGCTGGGTGGACTGAGCAAGAGTGTGAGTTTTAAGCACATGAATGTAATGCAGCCAAATATTGGGTTCAAATCCCAGACAAATCATCCCTTGAGATGTTAATGAGGAAATATTCTGAAATTTTGTTCGACAAAATTGGAAGCACAGGTGTTTATCAGTGCCACTGTGTCTCCACCAAAACTGGGAACAACTACCACAACTTCTCAAATTTCACCCGTTACTCTCCAGTTGTTACATTTATAGCATTCATTCCATAAAACCCGGCCATTTGGACATTTCCTTTAGATGATCCTGAATTTTGCTTTGATGTTTCACATTGTTGACACCGTGCATCTTCGTCATATTAAATTAAGCTTAAACCAACCGATGCACACTAAAACCACTCTTTAAGTAGCTTTATTATAAAATTGTTAAAATTGTACCCCTACACGTGTTTCGATCCTAGGATCATCGTCACCATAGCACTCCTCACTGGACGACACGTAGTACACTCCGCTCCACGAAAAAACATTTCATATGCTTTTAATACCACACACCAGCAGTTCCACAATTCTACTAACTACAGTGTTTTTATAATTTTACAACTTTTAGCGAATCTATTGACAAGATTTTAACTTATGGTTCAAAGTGCTGATAGAATATTTTAAATCATGTGTTGAAGTGACTGTGGCTTTTAACAAGAAACCCCCTGACGATGATCCTAGGATCAAAACACGTGTAGGGGTACAATTTTAACAATTTTATAATAAAGCTACTTAAAGAGTGGTTTTAGTGTGCATCGGTTGGTTTAAACTTAATTTAATTTAATTTGCTTTGATGTATTTATTGACACCTAAGCTTTTGAACCGAAGCTGTATGTGACTTCTTCACTTTCTTCCTCTGGGAGCATGTTGTTTCCATAGAAATTTTAATTAAATTTAACAAGTAAGGATTGCATAATGTCCCCTAAGAAGGGTTGGTCAACCAATGACAGAATGCCCTCTTTCATCGCCTGACAAATCACAGAAGTTGAAGACACATTTGTCAGAAATGTCATCATTGGGACATGAAATAGGTTATGTGAGAGACGACAGTTCTGGCAGTCAGAATGTGCTGGGCAGAAGAAAGAGGATGGTATCTGCCATGCTGTGTACATGTGCATAAAAATCTGCTACACAGAATGGAATGTTTCTTTTGTAAGTGCACAAGATTATGAAGTGAAAGCTAAAATAAACCATCAATAACCCCTTCATGCTACTAAGTGCTGTGTACTTCCTTCGACCATCATTAATCCAAATTGCCAGAGTACACTTAAGCCCCTGAAGAGAATCCTGTGCCTCCAATAACACTGAGCTATGCAGTGCACCTCGACTTATCACCCATTCCATCTATCGTAATTAATGAACAGTGCTTGTCCTTGTGATAGTGAGTGTACAGTGTGAAGGACAGACATAAGCTGCATCGGATGCAGTGTGTCTTAGTAAGAAGCCATCGCATATGGTGCCAGTAAGGAGTGAGACGTTCCATATGCTGTTGAGATAAATACTGCGCATGTATCATGACTTTCTGAAGGATGGTTTAAGAAGCCACATCCAGTTGTAGGAACCTGTTTGATAGTGAGTGACAACAATAGCACTGACTGAGAAGAAACAGCAGAAGTCTGCTGCATTTTGCTACACGTGGAGAACATACGCAGTTCTTGTAACGCACATGCAGCATCTTACACATGCCAACAATGGCACAAGTGGGTATCTCACCTGCTGAAGTGTTTGGTATCCTTACTGAACACCTGGGGAAGTGGGATGGCTGTGCAAAATACATTCTATATGCATCAAACACAGACCAATGTGACATACGTGACACCATCTACCACCTTCCAACATGTCAAAGACAGAAAACATTCTGTGACTGCAATTTTCAGTTTTTTAACCAACGAATGCACTTTTTTATTTTCGTATTTCTGTTCAATTCACCCTACATATGTTTCGGCCGCGACCCGACCATCATCAGGGGTACACTGATAAGTTCACTTCACTGTTCACTGGTCCATTTGGTATTATCTGGTACTGTGACTGTGTTTTGATGGCAGATACATTAACTTGACAACTACCCCAGAACTAAAGTGACAAAGTGCTAAGCAGTTACTGCACACTTCACAGTATAAGACACAGTCATATCATCCTTCACCTGCCAGACACTTGTGCTCAATTACTCCAAGCCACCTTTACCCATGTCAAAGGTGCATCATCCTCATCATCATCATCATCATCATCACCATGGACGAATGCATTTACCCACTATGATATAAACAACCACAGGGACAAAGGGACATATCTCTACAAACAAAGATGAATTTCTGCAATAGATGTTTGTTTGTAATCAAATAATAGCTACTATGATACACACTCTGTACTATGCTTTTTAATCATTTTAACCATTTTAATATTCGTATTTATTATGGCAAATCTATGACATAACTAGCCATTACTGTTTCACACTTTAATAGCCATTACTGTATTTTTCTTTGTTGCATACCTCCCTGAAGATGGCTGAAAAAGGCCGAAACATGTAGGAGGATTACCACATGTTTGTTTATTATTGTATATAATTATAGTGCTGTTGTTGGAATATATATGGTGACTTGTCTTACTGCACAGGACGTAGATAATTTTAAATGTTGTAACATACTGTTTATATTCATTCACTGTGTCTGTAGTGTGTACTGATCACATACAAGAAATTCCTGAAATGTCCCTATTTAATCACTATTGTTACTTGTTTCTTTTTTTGTACAGTTTTTGTAACAACAGGAATATAAGCATGAGCAGGGAAGAAGCAGCGACTAAAACAATGATAAAATCTTCTTGGGAAAGTGGTTGTATCACTGTGGAGTCAAAGTCCAGTATTTCAAAGACATCTTGTTTCAATCCTCAGGAATTATGCATGCACACGCACATGCACACACACACCTGAATAATAGTATTTAACCTCTTAACGGTATCTATTCTGACAGCAGTACCTTCTCTCCTATTTCTTTAAATCCAGACTGCTGTATGACAGAACAACTATCAATAAACATTTTGAACCAATGCCTCCTGAAATGAGGCAGAAGCTGTTCAAATAGTTCCATTTCTTCTTGTAGAGTGCAGCAACTATCAAAACTTTCCTCTGAATGAAATAATATGGCAAAAACACAGCAAATTTGAAACAGTGTATCCAAATGAAATATTACGTCAAAAACAGTATGCTGTCTTATAGGTATAGCACAATACAGTATTAGGTCGAAAACAGTTGTGGAATTAACAATTACATTTCTCCTTGATGATGGAGACATTGGACTTTTGTCACTGAATTGACCTGGCCAGTCACCAAAGATTTTACCACACAAATAATATGGTACCAGACACAAGCCACAGCAGAATGTGTGTTAATAAATTACAACACACACATGCACACACACACACACACACACACACACTTTCAAGTACAGTTATCAGTGGATGCTATTCTCCTGGAGATACATCATCAAACTGCCCTTCAACTGCCTGAGCTGACAGGGTTGAGACATATTTTGACCTACACCTACTTTTTACTGGTGGAGCATGAAAGTCTGCCGGGCAGAAATTATCTGAAGAAAGCAAAGATTCCATCACAAGAAGTGCACGACGATAATGTACTTTCTTTTGTGCAGATGGAGGTAAAACTGAAAATGAATTGTGACATAACATTACATACACATCAACAGCTTGAAAGTACAGTATTATACCAAAGCATTAATGCAATGAAAGAAGTGATATGAACATTTCAATAGAAAAAAATAAAATTTAAGAGAGAAATTCAAATTTTGCGGCATCATTATGGTTGAAAATAAACTGTTATTAAGTCAGGTTACATTAACAAATCTACAGACTTCGGCCAAGTGCCAGATCTGCAATGAATCCTCAAATGAGAGCTCAGGTTGTGATATGTGCTAGCTGATTGGGACTATCACGCACTTCAAAGGAAGGCAACAAAAAAATATTAGGTGTAGAAAAACTTACGGGTTGGATCAAAGTTGTCATTGACTTCATCCATGTTGTCCCAATTTTCCTGTTCCTCTTTATCTATAACTGAACTATAATGGTTTCCATCAGGAATGTCTTCCTCTTCTATTTCTTCATCACAGATACTTGAACTTGTATCACCTAAAGCACATAAAATAACATTGTACAAGAAAACTAATAAATCCTCTGAAAGCATGAGAAGTATAAATATTTGAAAAGGGCAGAAAAATGAAAATAATATTCATGGAAAAGTTAAGAGAAGATCGATTAAATTCAGGCAGTGCTTACTGCTATTTGGTGGTCTCCTATCCCCTATCTAAAAACATAAGGATTTAAATATATAAAACCACAATTTTATGAGTGATTACTTAGTATGGGCATGAAACCTGTTCTCTCACTGTCAGTGGTGAAAATACATACGAGTGTTTGAGGTGAGTGTGTAACATGAGAGACGTACCAGAGAATGGAGGACATTACACAATGAGGAGCTTTATAATACATATGGCCCAAATATTATGTGCATGATCAAAGGGGAATAAATTGGGCAGGACACATAGCAGCTGCTATGGCCCACTCAAATCCAGTACTAAAAACCCTGACAGCTGACTAACTGTTGGTGGTGAATGCCCTAACATGAACCCCTTCATGCACTAACACAACATTTAGTGACATATGACAGACATGGTTATCGCAGCTACGGACAGTCAGTCGATCAGCCCACAGTACAGTTAATGAGGCCTAAAGTACAGGCAGCACAGAACCTACAAATGGCCACAGCTGTAGGCTCTCTGGTGACTCAGATCCTGAGTCAGTGGTACAGTTCAGAACCAGATTTATTTCCCCATATGCGGGGGAAATGTACAGGAAATGTGTGGAATGATTTGCAGAACAAACATGTATTACTGCTGCTGAGAGAACAAGTGGATGATGTGGCACACTGCTTGAAAAAATTTGTTTCAAGAGTCAGTGTGTGAACACAGTGGTCAATGAGCACTGTTACCGGGCAAGCAAATGTCTTTTATATGGCTAGCAGCATGAACTACATCCATTAGAAGAGGAGATGTGTCTTAAAATTCCTTCTGGAGATGCGGAGATCAATCCCAAACTGTAGTAAGCTAAGCCATTCTGATATTTCTACAGGCCAACAGTGTTCTATGGAAATAGAATAGAAGGGAATGGAAAAATGAGTATTTACCAGATTTCAGCAATCACTGTATGTAAAAGGTAAATTTGTCTGTATATACACCATGAAGGCATGCAGGGAGAGTGGAGGTACAGCTCCACTCATTCTTAATCTCAGAACTAGATTGAAGTGAATGGTCAGCCTCATGCCCCGGCCACTTTACTGGCAGGAAAACAGCCCTCAGGATCCAAAGAATAGGAAACTGGGTGGGCCCCAGAGCTGGTCTGGACAATTTTGAGAAGGGATAATGTCTTGCCCCTGATGAGATTTGAACCCAAGATGGTCCAGCCTGTAGCCAGTCAGTATACTGACTATGCTATCCCAGGTACTATAATTGTATGTATATTTGTAAATAATATGTAGCCAACCTGTGCCAAGCAAATGATAAAGTTGCCCTCTCCCAAGTGTAAGGTAACAGGGTACAAGAAATGTAACCACCTAACCACTATTCCCATAGCCTTCACTGCTGAAAGAATTTGTGAGTAAAATCAGTACCCTGCTCTTGCTCCAACTGGTAGTTGATTCCAGCTGACAATGGCTGGACCATTTCTAGTGGAGCCATAACTAATTGGGTGCCACAAGGGTTAACTAGCCATGGCACAGCAACTAGTGGAACGACGATACTAGATCCTGGACAGCCATGGTATAACTGTTGTCAGCAGTCCGATGTCTAATGGAACCAGGCAACTGGGCAACCTTATGTGGTGACAGCTAGACCACAACAAATGAATTGGGGAGATGAGAAATGCAGACATCTTGAAAAAGAAGCTAAAAATGACTACTTGGGAGTCATAGGCAGAGATGAGGAAAAAATATTAAAATGTATATTAATAAAACAGGGCAAGAGAATGTGAACTTTATTCAGCTCACTGGGTTCCATAAAAGGCAGGGAATTTCTTGTTCAGCTGAGCAAATATCAACTGTTTAAGGAGCTGGTTAGTAATATAATTGTGTTTTGTCATCACATTCATTCACAGTTGTACATATTATTAGGTGTCACTGTAAAATTAAAGAATAACACCTTATGTGCAGGTAATGTCTGTGTCTCTGTCCATCTGTAACCTGGAATCAGTGCCTAAACCACTGAACAGATTAAAGAATAACACCTTGTGTGCAAGTTATGTGTCTCTCGGTCCATCTGTAACCTGGTACCAGTGCCTAAAGGACTGAACAGATTTTTATTAAAATGCAATGTGGGGAAACTTTCAATAAAAGTTGTTGTACAATACCAATTTGCATCCACATTAACCCACAATAAAATCCACTATACCTATGACCATAATTGGACTTTCTCATGTATACGAGGACTGACACAAAAAAAACGAGACTGTGTCTGTAACTATTTCTGTTTGACAAATTCAGCAAATTAACTACGATCGCCTTCAAAGTAGTTCCCTTCTGAGTTAACACACAGCTGCATACGATGCTGCCAACGTTCAAAGCAATTCTGCATGTCATTTTCTGTCAGAC
The DNA here is from genome assembly GCA_021186555.1 of Reticulitermes speratus. Classification (NCBI taxonomy): domain Eukaryota; kingdom Metazoa; phylum Arthropoda; class Insecta; order Blattodea; family Rhinotermitidae; genus Reticulitermes; species Reticulitermes speratus. The sequence continues at coordinate 8,498,876 of JAJKFL010000009.1, forward strand.
TGTTCAGGATCTCCGTCGTTTTTACTTTCACATCTTCTACCGATAAAAAATGGGTCCCTTTGAGCACCGACTTGATCTTTGGGAAGAGGTAGAAGTCACAGGGAGCGAGGTCTGGCGAATAAGGTGGGTGCTCCATCACAGTGATGTTTTTATTGGCTAAAAACTGCTTCACAGACAAAGCGTTGTGGGCTGGTGCGTTATCCTGGTGCAAAATCCACCCGTTTTGCCACAATTCCGGTCGTTTCCTTCTCACACGTTCCCGTAATTTCGTCAACACTTCAATGTGATAGTGTTGATTTACCATCTGGCCGCTAGGTACCCACTCTGCCATCATAATACCCTGGATATCGAAGAAAACAATCAACATGGCCTTGAACCTCGAACGACTCATGCGTGCTTTTTTTGGTCTTGGAGATGATGTTGACTTCCACTGCATTGATTGTCGCTTGGTTTCCGGATCATACGTAAATATCCAAGTTTCATCACAAGTAATGACCGAATTCAACAAATCTGGTTCATCCTCAATGCGTTGCAAAAGGTCCGAACACAATTCCTGGCGGTGTTCTTTTTGTTCAACTGACAGAATTTTTGGAACCATTTTTGCACAAACCTTTGTCATGTTCAATTCTTCCGTTAGAATTCGTCGAACACTTTCCCTATCCAAATTAACTTTCTCAGCTACTGCTTGAACACCCAACCTTCTGTCTTTTCGAATCACATGTCGCACTTTTTCAATGTTGTCATCGTTAACATCTGTGCGTGGCCGGCCTGGGCGATCATCATCTTTCACGCTTTCTCTGCCTTCCGAAAATCGTTTGTGCCACTCAAAAACGCGTGCACGAGATATGCAATCTTCACCATAAGCCTCAGTCAATAATTGAAAAGTTTCCGTCGTGGATTTCTTCAGTTTAACAAGAAACTTGATGTTAACTCGTTGTTCACTTTTGCAGTCCGACATTTTCCGTCCGAGGGTAAAAACACGCCTGTATTTGAAGATGCGTCAACTTGTACTGAGTGAAGCGATCGAGCTGAAACTTGTAACACTGTGACAGGACAGATCATGTTCCATAGCCGTATATTTGTTTCATCCCCCCACTCTTGGTTCCAGAGCTATAGGGTTAGTCTCGTTTTCTTTGTGTCAGACCTCGTATTACCAACCATTACCAAACTTTAAAAACATGCCACAAGGAAACTTAATAAACTGCAAATATACCACACAGAATTTTGTGTATGGCATTATGAAGTACAAACTTTCCTATACTGTTTTGTTTCATGTGATTAAATCACCATAATGAAAACAGTGCTGCTGATGGCATTCTGAACGGATTTACAGGCTGATACCTTTTCATAACATTGGCCACCATTGCATTATACTGCATTCAAATACAATAATACCATAAAATATAACTTCATCAGTATATTTCTCATGTCTTTCGTACATGTCCTTCCAAACATCTCTGACACAACTGGTAAGCGGCAATAACCAGTTCTGAAAATGCATAAGCAATCTTAACCTTAAAAATTAAACCAACAAATACACTGTCTTGGGAATGTCTTTGTTGACCTAAATACTGCATTAACGTTTAACAACTTCTGTTTCATGTTTTTATAGGTGTGAAAAAAATCGTGCCTGTTTCGTCAACACTATCTTATAGTTTTTCCCAAGTTACCACGTATTTACTATGAAATCTTATAAATTAAACAGTCTATTAGGGACACTCCCTAGACACTATGTATTACTTGGTTTAATTTATAAGGTTCAATAATAAATACACAGTAACATGCAACACTATAAGATACGCAGAAGCAATCTTTATCCACCACTTCTGTTGAAGAATACTGTCTTCTGGGATGTGACACTGTGTGGTCTGGTATAAATTTACCATTTCAGAGGAACCTACAGACACCGAAGATGGACGCCGCAGGTTCCTCTATAACATCAGTAAATTTTTACCAGACAACATGGCATAACATGCCAGAAGTCACCACAACAAGAACATTAAAAAGGCACTTATATTTCGCACACAGTTTTATTGAAATCAATGTGCTGAAATAAGAAAAATGCTGATTTACAAGTATTACAACAGTGCCGTGAACATATCTTCTGTCTGAGCAAACAGAGTTATGAAAAATACCTGTACACAATACTTCCTAATGAAATTCCTTATTTGTTATAACATTTTTATAATATGTAAGTCTGTTGACCAATGTTTATACCAGGACTGACAAATCCCTGTGTTCAGGTTGCCAAGGCATCTAGATAATTTGTTGCAGTTTTGGCAGCATATACTGTACATTAATGTCTGTTTCATTATATTTGAAAATACTGGTTTCACAAGCACTGTGTTATTAACCAGCTCACTCATTGCCACCAACAAATAACCTAACAACCAAAATCAATTTGACATAATGTGAAACATACAAAAGGAAATGTAAGCATTTTTGCCACAATTGATACGGAAGACAAAGCAAATCATAAACAAAGCCAGACTTCATGGAGTAGGCTGTTTCACATGTCAACATACATGGGCAGAAAATACTTTGTTTTTCCTCATTATCACCAGGTGGTGGGCATTTTGTACATAATTTTATTACTAAGAGCAAACTATCACATTCAGGCTACTCCCTAAGCTGTTTGTGCACTGACTCCCCTGGCAATACTTTTGTTTGTAATTTTTCATCCCCCATAGCCACCTAAGGAATCCAGAAGTTAGCCTGCCCTTTTGTTAAGCAAACACTGAGAACTGTCACATACCCAAGTAAGTTGAAGTCAGTCAAACTGTCATAACTTGCAGCAGGGCTGGAATATACAGCTGACCAAAACATACAGTCTCACTGCCTAAAAGTGACAAAATGCTTGGTAGCCTTCCCAGCTCACGCTGCTCAAGTGCAATGTGTAGGGAGGAGAAAAGAATGCTGATCAACCAGCCAGGTGATTCAGTGTGGGGCTGGCATAATAATGAGAAGTGAAACTGAGACTTGATTTAGAAACAAACACCTGCTGTCTTTTGCTTGTGCCTTCTCTAACCCTTCACACTGGGATATCTAGTCACGGTCATGATGAACCGGAAACAATCTTCCTTTGATTCTACATGATGCAAGAAATTGTTCAGTTTCATGTTTTATGCAAAGCAGTGTGACTTTGTGGTTCTCTTTGTTTGTCAGAAGCAGTAACCATGGAATATGTGGGAAAAACAGGAAGATGAAAACATTTAAAATAAATGCGTCTGGAACGTTTTGTACAGAACCCTTGCAAAGACAAAATAAACAGTCTTCATTGGGCAGTGAATTTGAAAGTGTTATGGTGAATCCTTAAGTACGAACAAAATACAACTGGCTTGGCTCAACATTCTTCTACGACATCTACATCTAAAAGCAGGATGAAGAAAATATACGGAAGACTGATGCATGGAACAAACTTGGCTTACATTCAGTCAGAACACAGGACATCAAATGTAAGGTACGTGCCTTTTTTCCCAGTATTTCATATCAGAACTAAAGGAGAGTGAAAGACTAAGCAGGGCCTTTCAAGTTGAAGGCACACAAGGAACACGATAAATCATTCCAGCATAAAAAATGTGCAAAGGCACTGTTGCCATTATGACATTTACTATATTTGCATTTTGATTTATTATGCTTTTGGGGGTGCTTTTTTATTTTTAAAAAATCTGAATATCCTCAATGTGTATGAATAGCTTGTGATTTATCTCTCTCTCTCTCTCTCTCACACACACACACACACACAACGGAAATAGCGGAAGGTTTAAGTTCCTTAGTTGTTGCAACGTCAATAAACAGAAACAGAAAGGTCTGGCTCCTAAATTTTTGAGCTGGATCCTAGATTCAAAGAAAATTTGCCATGCCCTGGATTATAAATACTCATACACACATATGCATGCATATGGACTTCAGCTGCCTGCATACATCCAAAGAGAGCTTTTTGTTTAATGTAGCAATTAATAATTAAATGCCATTCTTTCCTTGAATGACCACACAGTAAACCCCCCAATTAAGCAACACAAAACTGAACCTCCTGACATACAGTACATAGTGGCAAAAAATCCTGCGCAACTCAACTATGTGCATCTACCATGTACATACATGATTCTGTTCTGCTGCCAAACACATATGAATAAGTTGTGTATTTGACACTTGAAATGTGATATTTAACTTTCTGTATCTCAGTTGGTGATCACAAAAAATGCAATATGAAGTTCACACACCAAATACTTATAGAATATCTTAAAAATTAAGCAGGCAAGGGATGCGCAAACTTAGTGGCATTACCAGCACAACAGGCATGTGGGACAATACCATGTGACACACAGGCCTGCCATACAGAGCACGTGTGATGCTGCTGAAAGATTAGATAAATCTGAGGAACTGGAAAAATTCCTAATACTCGTACTTATGGTGGGTGAACTGCAGTCAAGAGAATAATACCTGAAGAACAACAAGCATCACAATCCACTGGCGGCCGCTGGCAATCTACTCGTGTTGAGAATCCTGTCAGTCTTGATCGCATATTACATTTCATATGAATGTAACTGTCCAAGAAGTTATCATTCTTTAGAGATCCTAATACATCAAAGCAATTGTACTCCAAATCCAGTGCTTTAAGATTCAACATATTTTTCAGGATTTCAGGAACTTCTTCAAAAGTATTACTATAGAGATCCAGCACTTCAAGGTGTTGAAGGTTTACCATGCTCTCGGCAATGAATGAAGCTGTAATAAAACAGAATTTATAAACTCAAATTGATGTACAGTAACATAGAAGCAAGGATGGAAGGCAAACAAGGTTTTGTGCTGGTTGCTGCCAAATTCGTGCCCCGCATCTGCTCACTCTGCTTTGTCTGTGCCTGAGTTGCTGGCTAATAGCAAAATGACTGTCGTTTCACACCCCCTGTACTCGCCGGATTTAGTGCTGTTATTAAAGGGAAGGGAGGGGGGGCACGCAATGGCGCAGTTGGTTGAGGCACTGTGCTACAAGCCAAAAATTTGCGGGTTCAATTGCTGATGGTGTCATTGACATAATCCTTCTGGCCGCACTATGGCCCTGGGGCAATTCAGCCTCTAACAGAAATAAGTACCAGGAATATTTCCTGGGGGGTAAAGGTAGCTGGTCCATAGGGCTGACAACCTTACCACCTTCATGTGCCGACTGTCATAGAATCTGGAAGCCTCCACCTCCTGGAACCCTCAAGGCCTGTCCACACCTGTACACAGATTACTTTACCTTTTTCATTTTATTAAAGGAAAGGAGATTTAATGATATTGCCATGATTCAAGCAAAACTGCAGGATGCACTTGCCAAGCTTCAAACAATGCACTTCATAAAATGCTTTGAATAGTGGCACAATCGCTGGCTTACTGTATAAAGTCTCAAGGACATCACTTTGAAGGGAATAACACTGATTAGAAGGTAAGTGTTGCTGTTATGGAGAAATGAATTCTGTAAGGAAACTATTTGATTGCATCACGTAAAATTTAAATACATGGTACAACACATTAACAACAGCAGTACCATGTGATACCATGGTGTCCACCTGATGACCCACACATATGTCAGAACAAGTGATGAAACACATTTGGTGTTTGCATGAGGTTACTTAATAAAAGTATTTTAATACATGTTATGCTGCAGACAGTCCTTTTTATATCCTTGTACTTGAATTATTTAATGTAAAAAACCCCATTTGACCTTCATCAGCATGGGTCTCACCAGATAAGATAAATATGACAGTATTCCCTTACCACCATCTGTGATTATTCCACATCGTTAACCACTTGGAGAAGCAAAATGAATATCATGTGTTTCTTTTATGAGTGTCTGGAGTATGTGGGAATCATTCAGCTTTAGCTTATTAAGAATATAGAATACACAATAACTTAGCAAAATTTTCAATACATAGAGCTGGATAATTAATTCTCAGCTGAAAAAATGACACACAGTAAAGTTAATACTCGAATTCCAACAGGTTAACCAGTGTTTATAAACCTCATGAGACAAGCATTCTGAACCTGCTAGCAGGTGGAAATGAACCTGATTGGAACTACAGAGCACAGCTGTTGAGGCTCTCCAAGACACTCTTGCAGTTCGGCCTGACTTTCTTCCACCGCAACTCAGGTACGACTCTCCTGTTACTCACAACCTGAACCCAGGATACTTCCTTCTCACACTTGCTGTCAGAGATGACTCACTAGCTGTTCATTCTTGGCTATGAATCCTTGATCAAACTTAGTTGGAATATTCTGCAACTAGTAATTGCTGTTCTAACCGAAAGTTAACTAAATATGCTGCACAAAATATGCTAGACACAACAACCTGTTTAAATTATCACGTGCCTTAACAGGCATCTCAGCTTCATGTCAAGAACCATTTTTATACATCATATTCTGCTGCCTTCATATGGTGATATAATTAGATCAAATTAACTTTTAGCATTCAAGCTTCAGGTTGATTTGTCTCATGTGTTTGGAGTCACAGACAACTAGTGCAAAAGAAAAGAAAGAAAAACATGAACATCAAAATAGCAACAGTAAATACAGTAACAGCAATAAAAATGACTATGCTAACAACAACATTGACAGAATAGATCAAACAAGAGGATATGTCTTCGATGTGAAATAAAGGTGCAATAAGATAAAAACCAAGAAACTAGCAGATATCAAAACTGAATTGACAAGGACATCTGCCAAAAGCAGAATCAAAAGATAATACATGGCCAAAACATCAGAGTCATAAAATGCTAATATGGATAACATATAAACTTGTAGATGGTTTAAAGCATAAAATTTACAAAGAGAAACAGAAAGTGTAATGATAGCAGTCAATGAACATAATTAACATAACTAACATAGGGAGAATATACTTGGAGAAAACATCAGTAAGTGTCCACGGCAAACATTAAGCAACAACAGAAAAAGACTTGTGTTATCCAGTTGTAGCCAAAAACCAATACATCACACACAAGAGTCCATAAAGTTTCCAAAACTCTACCAGCCTCAAAATTCCAGGTGCCAGAAGGGTGACACAAAGCAAGTTTCATGCTGAGGACCCACAAATATTAGGTGCCACCACAGAAAATGTAGTTGCCTGGGCAACCTGGCACCCAGGATTTGTGCACCCCTCTTTCAACAGACATGCTACATACATTACATTTTCCATACTCCTGGAGTATCTCTTTTGGAAAATGGTGTGAACATGAACCACAGTCTGTAGTAGGAACTGGTAACATTACAGTGTAACATAACTGGCTTTGTGCACAGACAGAGAAACAAAGGCAGAAGTGGATGGATATAATGATAATAAAAGAACACAAGACAAAATATTGACTGGGATAGCCATTATATATAATTTTGTTCCATGAACATACCTTATTGTCATCTAAGCTGAGCTCTTTCAACTCTTCCAACTTTCCTAGTTGCACTGGTAGCAATGCTAGACCATTGTTTGACAGACGACATGATTTCAATTGAACCAGATCTGAGAATGTGTCTGGCAGCCACATAAGATAATTTGAAGAGAGGTCCAAATGTTGTAACCTACTCAGCTGGATGAAGTCATCAGGTACAGCTGCCAGTCCTACACTGCAGAGGGTCAGAGTTTGGAGACTGTAGCTGTTTTTCAAATCACTCATTGGTAGGTCCCAGAAAGCATTACCAACATTATTGAAATCTTCACTGTTTCCCATATTTAGGTATTCCAAGCTTCTTAGTCCACGCAAAAAGACAACATTATTGGTTGTAAGTCTACAGTTTGAAATATCTAACCTCTTTAAATTACTTTTAGACATGAAGACCTCATTACTGATACCAGTCATACATGTGTTGTGAGAAATGTTCAGCTGTAACAGACATTTACATGTATCTTGGAAAATCCATCGAGGTATGGTGAGTAAGCCGTTGTGGTCAAGTTTCAAACTTCTAAGTTTGCTGACACAATTTGGTGCTTCACTGAAATTGTCAATATAATTATATGACAAATCCAACACTGAGATATTTGGTAATCCAGTGAAAAGGCAGTATGGCACTTCATACATTGAATTTTTTGATAGGTTTAATGTTCTGAGTTTATTTAAATGAGTAAAACTTTCAGAAAGATAAGACAGCATGTTGGAAGCAGCAATAAAGTGGCAAAGATTTGTAAGTTGCAACAGAGATCCAGGCAAATCTTCTAACATGTTTCCAGAAATAACCAATGTCTCTAATTTCACAAGGTCACCAATATCATTTGGTAAAATTCTGAGGCTGTTGTTGGCAATGCTCAGTTGCTGGAGGTTCATAAGTTTGCATACACTGTCCGGCAATTCAACTAGACTATTATTTTCTAACTTTAAAGTCTGTAACATGCTAAGATTTCCAATTTCATCTGATAAAACCTTTAAACAATTATGTGAAAGGTTTAAATGCTGTAACTTCATGAGATTCTTCATATTTAATGGCAGCTGACTAAGTTTGTTGCCTTCAAGGTTCAAGTGAGTAAGATTCTCAAAGTTGAGGTTGAAAATATCTGGTAAAGTCTGCAGATCAGTGTGTGTCAGAATCAACTCCCTGACATTTTTAACTTGTTCGGTATTACAAATAAGTTCATGCAGTTGTTCCACATTCTTTGGCTCAGCTTGAAAGACACTATTGACTGAACACGGTAACATGGTGATCCCATTCTTTGGTTCCAATGAAGCAGATTCTGCATATTTGGGATCTGAAGTTAATGTGTCAATTTTATCCATTATTTTGTCGAGCTAAATCAAACAAAAGACATTTTAGGATAACAACAGATTCATAAGAACACAAACATGTTACATATGTTTTTATTACCAACCACTGCACAACAATTCTTTTTACGCCTACATGTTTCAGCTACCCATCATAGCCATCATCATGGAGTCAACTTTCACAGATATGCGCAGTGTATACTATGTCAATGAATGGTAATATGTACATTAACTATTTACAGCATTAGTTGCTATATAGTACCAATAAATTTATACAGTTTAAATTATATGTATGATATTAAATACAGTATGTTAATATATAAAATATAATATAACATATATAAAAGTCTGTCTCCAAACATATGCCTTGCAAATAACTTCTATTTTGGTAGGGTGGAGGCCCCAAGCTATGGTATCCAATGTTTATTCCATGCGTAATAGTAATATTTACTATGGCATTTTCACTAAATACAGTTAAAAAGTTGTATGTTGCTATGTTGTAGTTTCTTCTTTGCATAAAAACATCTAGCTTATTTTCGATCATACAGGGACAAGATCTATAAGGGATTGAAGATAAATTAGATCTTTGTATACAAAGAAAAAACTACAACATAGCAACATGCAACTTATTAACCACATTTAATGAAAATGCCATAATAACTTCAACATCCTGGAGCCCTAAGGGCCTGTCCAGGCCTGTAAAGGGATAGCCATAACAACTATTCTCTTTTTTACTGTTTCAATATATTATGCTTTTAAAAAAGCTGTATTGATTAAAGTTTGTTAAACTGACATGGTTAATATTAGCTGCAAGAATACTGTAACGTAATATGAATTACTTTTGTAATCAATTATATTTTAGTAAGTAAGTTTTAAATCTTGGTGTACAGCTCCCAAATGATGGTGTAAATGACGCCAAGACAGGTAGGAGCAATATACGACTGTATTCATATATATCAAAGGTATTCATAAATGAACAATTTAAATCCATCAAAATGCACAGAATAAATAATGTAAAAATTCTAACATTGCAGTTTGATAGACAATTTGTAACTCACCAAACTTAGCCTAACTTTGGGTGCTATTCGCACACATTAAGTGTTATCCTAGCCTTATGTTTTACCCATGATGGACAAGAGAGAAAATAACTACACGTATTCCAAGCACTATGTAAATTCACAAAAATAAGCCTTAAATATTTTGGTATTATAATTTACTGTCACCACCTGATTTTAACATGGCACCATATCCCTTGTGTGGTTTTTGTGTGGCATCCTGATTTCTGTTCATAACAGTTCACTGTAAAATGTTTGAAAGCTCACTCTGTAGGCTGTTATGACCTTTAAAAACATTGGAATACTCAGCTGTGCTTGGCTTGATTTGTTTATCAGCATCTGTAACAGCATATCTAACCTACAATCCACAGCTCACTGGAGAAACATCTCCCTTGGGGGATGTGAAATTGAAAACATGCTGACAGAGGAAGGAGCAGCCAAGCTGCCAAAATGGATTTACATGGACACACCTGTTTCTCAACATTTCTTCAATGTAAAAGTTCTACCAAAATAGAGGTATTCGTGAATTAACGCCTCTGCTCCAATTGTAATTTGGGTTAGACATATAAAAACTTGTAACACAACACTAGAATTACTGGATATTATAGTTTCACATTTAATTATATTTGATATGGAATGCCTTTCTTTCCTTCTTGTAAAATAACAAATTAACATTTCAAGCACGTCAGAACTGTGGGCTTTTCCTGCTTCATAATCGATTATTAAAACACTATTCCAGATACATTAAACGTACTTACCTTCAAACACAATCTAGGTTATGTACGATTAGTAACACAGTTTATTCTTAACTGAAAAATTAGTCGAAGAGTTAAAACAGTTTAAGTAGATTGTTAAATAATGTTATACTAAAAGAGAACGATGCTTTTCGGCTGCTCATTGAAGTTATGATCACATCAAATTATTGTACTACACACGAAAGAAAGGTGTCATACAACAAAAAACTTTAAAACGGAGGGAATTAATCGAACGGCGATATCGTAGCGGGAAATACTTGAAAATCAAATTCCCATATCTACGGTAACCAGACGACCACAGACCGTGTTTGTAGGGGCATCACTGAACATTTTCACCGTGTTAAACCGGATCCAGACTTGAGCATTCTGCCGCAACGTAAGTCTGGATCCGGCTTTTAGGCCCGGTGCACACATCCGTTTTTCTTACGTGCGGTGACGCTGCGTTGCCGTAATTACGGTGTGGGATACACTGAAGTCAGTTGGGTAGTGCACACGTACCTCCGTCGACGTTGTGTCAACTTACGTCCATCTATTGCGTTGGTTTGAACACTGCGTTCCCCACCACGACGTAACCGTACCGTTCTCTCAGTACCTTGTTGTTTATGATTCGGTGCACACATACGTTTTTTAACGTAAATGCGGTAACTGCAATGGCGAGAAATTTCGAAGATTTAGACATTGAATTGTTTATTGGGGAAATCAGAAATTACCCTGAAATATGGAATGTCGCTTCTGAGAACTACCACGACCGTCTAAAGAAAAGAGGAGCGTGGAGTAGTGTTTGTCGAGTGTTTTTTTATGGATTCGACGAGAAGGACGACAAAGACAAAAATGAAATATGTAAGTACAATATTTCATTTTTATTATACATTTATTTTTCATTGAAAATATACAGTGCAAGGGTTACAATCCAGGTTTTATACAGAATATTGTTAAATTCCTATGGCATTAAAAGTCCTTACATATAATTTGTTTGCCAAGGGAGGCTGCCAACATCAGAAACAAAATAATCTGCTAACTTGTTTCTTGCTTGAATTGACTGATTAGTGCCTCTTCTGGGTCCTGAGGTGTCTTGTTCGATATCAATGAAACCTTTTATACTCATTGCATCTTGAATGTTGAATCCATCTCTAGTTCTTACAAAATTATGGAGAGCACAGCAAGTCTTAATGATTAGTATGGATAAATCTAAATTTACATTGATAGCTTTGTGAAAAATTTTCCATTTATTCGAGAGTATGCCAAATGCACTTTCAACATTCCTCCGGGCACGTGACAATCTATAGTTGAAAATCCTTTTTTTTGTCTGACAAAACTTTACCGCTGAAAGGCCTCATTATTTTTAGCGAAAGGGAAAATGCCTCATCGCCAATAAACGTGTACGGCATGCTTGTACCTGTAGTACCTGGCAGAGGTTGGTTTCTTGGAATATTTAGTTCATTATTTTCAAGCTTCCTATAAAAATGAGTTCTTTCAAATATAGTGCTGTCCGATTCCTTTCCGAAAGCACCAACGTCAATATAAATGAACTTGTAATTTGCGTCTACAACAGTTAGCAACACAATTGAAAAAATAATTTTGATAATTATAAAAGAGAGACCCACTGATCCTTGGTTTTCTAATTCTCACATGCTTGCCATCAATGGCTCCTAAGCAATTGGGAAACTGGCTATATTTTTGAAAACCTTCAGCAATTTCTTTCCACCGCTCTTCTGTGAACTCAGGAAAGGATTCTGCACGTAAACATTCCCAAACAGCATTGCAAACTCTTCTCAAAATCTTTCCAATTGTCGTATGTCCAATTCTGTATGTCAGGTGTAAATCAATCTGATCGCATCCACTGCCCAAGTACCTGCAACAAAATGGAAGAACGTTCTCATGAATTTATGAAAAATAAATAACCAAATGAAAGATAGTTTTCCTGAATATTTAAATAAATTTAATGCTTAAGGAAATTGTTTCTAATTAATCGTTTCACCTTTTACTTTAAGTATATATATTATTTAGATATGAATGTATTTTCAGGCAACAACTTGATCAAAAAGTGGAGAAATATTAAGGACAATTATAACAGAAATTTAAAGAAGAAAACAAAATCTGGACAGGCTGCTGACTCTGGAAGACGGTACATTTATGCTCGGCAGTTATCATTTCTACAAACTGCTGGTGCCACCACAGAAACTCAGTCCAGAAGAACATCTGCAGAAATCAGAGGAACAACCAGGGCAAAATCTAACACAGCCAGAGGGATCAGAACGACCTCAACGCTATGACCCCAATTCCTCAAGAAAGCGTAAACGTGATATGGAGTCCTGTTTGATCGATTTTATGAAGGCTCCAATTCCGTCTTCAACTCTAGCAGCCGTTCCTTAACCTAATCCGGACAGATCATTTTTTGAAAGCATTCTTCCATCAATCAGTGATTTCACTGAAGACCAGAAGCTAGAGTTTCGCTGTGAAATTCTTAACATGATCAAGCGAATGAGGATGTCCTCACGTCCTCAGAATTATGGATACCCACCAAATATTCCATATCACACTCCTTTAAATGCATCCTGTCCTACCTATCCAATACCTCACCCTTCCAACTGCTTGCCTCAAACTCAATCTCAATCTCATCAATCTTCCCCACAGTTAACACCAACACCTCACCCTTCCAACTGCTTGCCTACAAATCAATCCCAGCAATCTTCTACTCAAGATACTGAACTCCGAAACCATACTTGTTCGACCTCATTGTCTCAAGCACTCAAGCTCTCTGGTCTGAATTTCAAACCATTATCTCCATCCGGCTCATCTTTTACATCTGTAGACAACCAGTCGCACAGCGAAGAAGACAGTCTGGACATATTCACGGATGGACATTAAACAAATTACGTTTTTAGTTTTCTGTATCTATTTCAGTTTTTGTGTTAATTTTGTAAAATTAGTAAATATTTTTTGCCATGTCTAAATTTTATTTTTAATCTGATCAATCAGTTGCCAGCGAATACCTACATACATAACTTGAAAAAATAATAAAAAAAAAAGTAGAAAGAATACTTTATAAAATTCACTTACCTCAGAGTTACAGCCAACATTTCCAGTGGTGGTATGGAAAGTCTCATCCAGGTATCTTGAGACTTAATCTTGTCTGTAATTTTTTCCGCAAGTTCGTCAAATGATTGAACACTCATTCGGAAGTAATTAAAAAACTTATCGGAATTTGCTCGTAAATCCGCAAAAGATGTATAAAATCTACCCCTTAATAGTCTTACATCGGTAAATGGATGTACCCAATATGTTCTTCTTTGTTTCAAAATATATTTTTTGTAAACAAGGTAAGCAAATATTACACGTTTTCTTTGGTAGACATCCATCATTGGCGGCTGAATGCGAACTGGCGTCATTTCACGGATGTGTGCATTGAGTTGCTACGGCCCCGCAGCGTCACCGCATGTTAGAAAAACGGATGTGTGCACCGGGCCTGAGTTGCTACGGCCCCGCAGCGGCAACGCATGTTAGAAAAACGGATGTGTGCACCGGGCCTTAGCCTTTTATTTTTAGGCGTTCTGTAGTGTGGCATCGAAGAAATAACCGCATAGGAAATGTAAATGTATGACTTTTTGCACCCTGGACCTTTCTCAGGTACTCTTTAATCCGCTGAGTGAACGCTTTTTGTTGTAGTTCACGGTGTGTACACATATTATAGAATGTTATTACAATTTTTAGTATATGTTGTTATATTTATTTTAAAGACGTTATGTGTACATCGCCCTCATTTGTGTTAAATTTATGCGTCATACGTAACAGCTCTCTGGTCACACATTGGCACATGATAGTTCACTATTCCCTTAGTAGCGATCACGATGGCTCAGGAAACAACATGCCACTGCTGTTGGGGGGGGGGGGGGAATTGTTTCCTGCACGTTTGCACTAAATCGCACTTTAAACTTTCCAAATCTCGTAACTGACACACGAAATTGCAAAACTTGTCTGAAGTTCATACAAATGGTAGACACGTTTTAAATGTGTTAAATATCGTAGCTAAAAGTCTTTTAAAGCCGGGTCCAGACTTGTGCATTCTGCCGCAACGTAACAGCGTAATGTACCAGCGATTCGCAGGTCTAGACGGTGTTGCAGTAACGTTCACTGTGTTCGGTTCGCTGCGCGGGCTGACCCACCCTGCTGTCGGTTTTCCAGCGCGCATCAAAGGATGTTACGTTACGCCGCTACAGCAAGTTCGGACGTGTTTCTGTGCTCGCTGCGATCTTCACGTCGAGCTGATACTGGCACTTGTCCACTGTTCTGTTTCACAGTCAGTGTGCGGAGCTACAATGGAGTGGACGAAGGAGAATACGTTGGATTTTATTCAGTTGTATGAAAATACGTCTGTTCTGTGGGATCCGAACCATCCCCAATATTATAACAAATTACACAAGCATGACGCTTGGGAGGAGATAGCCACAGCGATGGGGACAGTTACTGAAGAATGTAAAAAAAGATGACGAGTTTACTGTCTTCTTTTAGACGAGAAAAAGGAAGAATACGGAAGAGCCGTGTACAAGAAAGGGTATATATGTATGCAAACATGCATGTTCTAAGTTTTAAAACTTTCGCGGCGACATGATTCAATATAGTCTTCTCGGGCGCACAGCCGCGTCAATTCGTTTGAATACAACGTTTCGGGGACTAGCTCCGTCCCCATCCTCAGGCAAAACTGAATCAGTTTTGCCTGAGGATGGGGACGGAGCTAGTCCCCGAAACGTTGTATTCAAACGAATTGACGCGGCTGTGCTCCCTAGCAGACTATATTGAATGCATGTTGTGTTGTAATTTTAAGAAACAAAAATGTGACAGAAATATTCCAAAACCACGTAATGGTGAGGATGGTTTTATTCACCTACCACAAAAGTACATTTACGTAAAAGTTCTGAACTTGAATAAATTTATCATAATAAAAGCAATAACTTAAATGTATTTTACAGGCACAGATGACATGTATGAAAGTACGTGGTTTGCGTACAAGAGCATGGCCTTTCTTGTGAACAGGGACCAGCCTCGTGAAACGCTGAGCACAGTGAGTATGAATTTACGAATAACTGTCTTGCCATAAAATACGTCCTTCGTTTTGGAGGTATTGTGCAATCTCATCTCTGACTTCCTTTGCATATGCGGAAGACCTGGACAAAATGTGGTTCACAAATATGAAGGCCGCGCTAGCTACCTGTAAAGAAGACATTTTCCCACCAGGAGCAGCGAACAACTGGTGGATCAGAGCGCGCAGCTCGTTCGCCGGAATGCGCGCCGTATTGTCCGAACCTACACCTTGGGTCGAGCAGAACCCCGCGTTGTTCGTTACGCTGTTACGTTGCGGCAGAATGCTCAAGTCTGGACCCGGCCTAAGATATAGTACCTAAAAGTCGAGATGAAGGTCAAATAATTCTGAATCATCGACATCTTTTGCAGCTTCCAAAAGAACATAAGAAGAAGCAGTAGAAGGTTCATTACTTGGAAAACTGTATACACCTTGAGGACATCTATAGAAAGACAGCAATCGTTACAGCACTGCTTTTTCCCGTGAACTCCCGCACAAATTCCTGAAATTGAATTCACCTTTTCTGATATCATTTGGTTCTTGGTTGTATTTTTCTCACAGTTCAGCTGAAGATTCTTTCTAACTCTGCGTTTGACCAAGGTAGGACCAACAGAGACATTGCAAAAAGTGATAGTTCTCTAAATGGATTTGTGCCATTGGCAACACTGTGTTTTAAAACTTCGCACCAGAAACGTGCAGAATCATTAACACTCTGCCACTTAGTAAATATCAAATTTTACCACTGAAAGTAAATTTTTGTGTCTGTGTCAGAAGCCAAGTTAGATGCTTTAAGGATGGGTATCAAAGATTGTTTCACACGAAACACAAACACATGTAGCAAGTACACTAGTTGTTATGTTTGTTCCTATTTCGTTCCTCTCGTTGTAATTTTCGCCTGTAAGACTGCTGTGTGTCACGTCTTGGTTGGTCTATATAACTCTAACAGAATTCTTCTCAGACCCTCGCAAATGAAGGCATTATCTTCCTTTGAAACGTTAGGAACCAATTAGCCAGTGGCACAACCTCATATCCCAAAAGAATAGAATTCTCAATTGACACACTACACTTCACATTTCCGTCACGTGTACATTCAACCGTTAGTTAAGATTAGGGATCCTATTTTTTTAAATTCAAAATCCAGGCCACTTAATAGCATTTGGGTGGCCGAGGGGGTCGGGAAGTGGTAGAAGACAAAACTTTTAACACATCACGCAATAAAACAATCGGAATATTTTGTATATATTAATGCAAAGAGATACCTCAAATAAAAAAATTATGACTTACGAAAAACGAAAAGAAATGATGACAATAAGTCTCAGACACCCAGTTCACTTACTGAGTTTTCTTAACATATCTATCTCTCATCCTTTGTAGTCTCAGTGCATACTCTATAATCATTAATCTACACATCTTCCTGTCCGTGTCTTATTCTTTCGTGTCAGGGGCCGGTTGATGGCTGTCCAACTACTAAATATGTTCTTTTCTCGCTGTACGATAGTCAAAATGTTGGTGGACATTATTGGAAATGCTCTATTTTTATGACGCGGGAAAACCCTGGGAATTGGACTTCCTGAACTAAATTTTGCGGGACACCGGATCGGAGCTCTTTAACATCCATAGACTGGGACTGTTGAGGGGAAATCGGACCAAACGGGATCCCTGATTAATTTATAAACTACGGGCTGGATGGTCAGGGTTCCAACCGACACGCAGCATGAGCATTGTTTTCATCACCAGATTCAGC
Source organism: Reticulitermes speratus (assembly GCA_021186555.1). Taxonomy (NCBI): domain Eukaryota; kingdom Metazoa; phylum Arthropoda; class Insecta; order Blattodea; family Rhinotermitidae; genus Reticulitermes; species Reticulitermes speratus. Next base: position 8,516,227 of record JAJKFL010000009.1, read on the forward strand.
CTGACTGCAGATCCAACCCAGCTTCCTACCCCATGGACACTGGGATCTCTTTCGCAGTGAATAACGCAGCTCAGGCTTACGCACTCGCCTGTATCAACAGCTGTTTTGCCTCCATGCCATGGTGCTTAGACACATGGACAAGTTACCTCTTTAATGTTAAACTCATTGCCTAACACGATTCCTGTCACAACACTACACCAACAAAAAGCACTATATTGTTCCCAGATATTTTATATTACAATATCACGTTGAATACTGCTACATGTTTCGATCCCATATGGGATCACCATCAGGAAGTAACACTTCACAAAAATGAACTAGCAATCCATATACACAATAGAAAGATGTAGAAATGTCAACCAGTCAAAATGTAGGCGTCTGTTGTATAATGGATCCTTGTATACTGTGTTTTGGACATAGCCTACATATTTAAGGAAGGACACTTACTGGTTGACTTTTTAGACTTTTTATCGTGTACAAGGATTGTTAGTTCGGTTTTGTGAAGTGTTGCTTTATCGTGATTCCCTGATGATGATCACTTAAGGGGTCGAAACATGTAGCAGTGGTCAATGTGATATTGTAATATAAATATCTGGGAACAATGTAGTGCATTTTGTTGGAATGAGTGTTGTGAGTTGATTATCGACAATGCACGGAATGAACACTATAAAAAAGATTACTGTCTTGGTGGATATGATGCCATGTAGTGTGGCAGATAGGTACCGAAGTTTCCGAGACACCTGCTACCTCCTCCATGTCAGAGAAGGCACAAATTGCAGTGATGCATTCTAGGAGATGGACTTATCCAAACTCACTGATTTGAGTTTCTTCTTTCCTAACAAAATTAAAATTTCAATGTATTTAACATAGTAACATTAAATGTCCGCTGCCACGTCTCATGTATTGAAATGTAGCATCAGAATTGGCCGTAAAGAATTAATCTAGAGTAGGGTAATTACATATCCATCACAAGAAGAGAAAAAGTTTTTTTATTTTTCGTCAATAAGAAGGGGACATCCATGACAAAGGAGGTTTAAAAAAGGACATATCAATAGTCAAAGTTTTATCAAAACAAATTAGCACTGTCATCTCAAAGAAAATGTACAAAATTAAAAAAAATATATTAAAATTTTTATACAACGTACGTATAGTGTATAGTGTGCAGCGAGTTCTATAAACGTTTTCCTTCTTGTGTTCTAATTTGTACTTCTATTATTTTCTGTTATAGTAGGATTAATTCTACAAAGTCTCCAACTTCAGGTCAAGTAACGTTAGCGAGCCTAGGCTGATGTGACACGTTGGGAGAGTGTGTACGCGTAGATAAGTGCGTTTCTGCAATCAGATCGGTGAAGATGTCGGTATTTGTCTGCTTACGTAGTAGCTGTAATAACGTGAGTGAGGTAGGAGGTCTGTAAAGTTTGTGAGACTCGTTCTGAAGATTCTCATGCAATGTGACGGGGACTTTGTGGATGCAATCCTGCTATACACTCCACTGTACCGCGGTCGGAATAGCGTAGTCGGTATAGCAACTTGTTACGGGATGGACGATCTAGGGATCGAACCCCGTTGGAGGCGAGATTTTCTTTACCTCTCCAGACCAGCCCCGATGCCCACCCAGTCTCCTGTACAATGGGTGCCGGCTCTTTCCCGGGGGTAACGCATCCAAGGCGTGGTGCTGACCACGAAGCGTCTTCTAGACCCGAGGTTGCGAATGGATGAAGGCAGACCTCTACCTCCCGTCTGTGCCTGCACAGGCGCGTCATGGTGTGACCCTTACATTCTATTATACTCTGTTACTCTCCGCTCACTGATTAAACCACGCACAAGGAGGAAATGAATGCAAAAGCTTTAACAAATAACATATAGTACAAATTCCGTACATTTCTATAACTTTAAAAAGCCCGCCCAAACTGAAATGTTTGGGTCGAGAAAGATGACATGTCCAAGGGAAAGGGGACGTGTGGTAGCCCTAATCCAGAGTTAACTGCCTGCTGCTTCCTTCTTCCTCGGAACATGTCTTCGTAACAATTGATGTCAATAAAATCTTGCTGAACTACCAACATTTAGGATCATCCTTCAAAACAAGTTTCAGTAATTAGGCGATGTTGGTAATATCAGCACTTAAAATGGCAGTGATTTCAGGCTTCCGCCGCGATGTTGATGTAATCTGTGGTCTTTTGGGTGATTACACGGCGTCGTGAGGTAATAATTATAATAATAATTACCTCACGACGCCGTGTAATCACCCAAAAGACCATAGATTAAAATGGCAGTGTTTATATTGTGCTGAAGTTGTGTGTCGTCTGCCCCAGGGTCATCGTCTACCTGGCGAAGGCACTGCTGTTCCAGTTCCTCTATTTCCTTATTTAATAAACTTTCTCAATGAGACAGTAATATCCCTTCATCGGAACATGAGTGCATGTGCGCTTCATTCAAATTAGACTGTTCTTTCGCATGGAAGAAATGACTGAATAGCAAATCAGCGTTCAAAGCGGTCGCTTTCGGCAAGGTATAACTGCTGTCTGCCATGATACGACCACCTGGTGTGTGACACTGATGGGAAACGCCTTCTGATCAGGACGACGGCTCTCCTCAACGATATGGAGAAAAAAGGGCAAAACTTCAAAGAGTCTGGAACATTCTTTGCATGTGTATGATGTGTGAAACCATTTTTTTTCATGAAGCATAACTGTAACATAACACTGTTTGCTACTACATTTATATACCTACAAATACATGTTTCGTGACTCAATCACAGTATCCTATCTTCTTGTTTTTTTTTCTAATTTTATTAATTTGTTTTTTAAAAATCTAGTGTACTAGTCATCAGCCGATATCAGTGGGTGAATTCGGCTGAAGGGTAAATCACGTAAAATTTTGATATCATCGTATCTACAAAATCTGTTTTTTTTTTTAAATTTCGGTTTTGGGGGTTTTTTTGGGGGGGGGGGGCTGCAGCCCGGCAGCTCCTCCCCTTGAGTGCGCCCCTGTGCTGAACAGAATGTTTTAAGACCAGGTTCAGTTTCTGAGCACAGAAATGGACGAAGAGGGCTGAAGGGTTTTGGTCTCTATTACGTTCACTCGTGTAATAAAAAAAAGTTACGCAAAATCATCAAGAGTTTGATCGCCACTGACATTATTAACTCTCATAAACCTTTGACAGACCTCACTGTATGGTGACACACAGCACATAACTGTTGATAGCTGAGGTCAGTCGCGAATTCTCCGGTATAGCTAGTTTAGCGCCGTTATGCCAGTGAAACGAAGAAATGGCTTCCTTTCTCTACTAAAAACAGAGAGAAACTTGTTTTCGAAAATTATTACTTTGTGTTATATCCAGTTTGCATAGCTTATTTACTAAAATTGTACGGTAGCGGAACGTTCGCAGCTGATCTTAAAGCTTAAAGCGCGCGCGCGCGTGTAAGAGAGAGAGACATAGATAACGAAGTGGTGAGTGCCCTCAGCACTGTCCAGTCACATGTAAATAAAGCCACCACGACAATAAAAGCTAAATTCTTGTCGCTTGCGTAACAAGTGTGTGTGAGAGAGAGAGAACACTGCAGTGAAAGATATGGCTAGTGTAGCAGCAAGGTTGCCGCTGTACCCACTGTCAATGACATAGCGCTGGAAGATATTATTAGTTACAAACATGTTTTCTTACTGAGGAAGCAGATCTTCTGGGTTGTTGCACCGTGTGGTTGGGTAATTGCTTCCCGACGTTTCGAAGGAACGTACCGTCTTCATCTTCACGGCCATGAGTTCGTGAATTGAATCATCCCTGAAGATGAAGGCAGTACATTTCTTCAAATCTTTGTGAAGATCTGCTTCCTCAACAACAAGGTGGAAACTTCAAACCACTGCTTTAATATTCTTAAGAATATTTTTATTTCGATTATTTTATCTTCTTTATTCCTTTTGTTTGGTTGATGCACAATTGATATTCTGTAAAAGAATGAAACGACAAAAGTTTTCCTAATATTTGGACGTCTATCTCCATGAATACATAACAACAATATCACTTCTTAAAAGTAACGGGAAATTGGAATATTGTTCTGTATTAAACACTGGTACCAGAATTATAAGAATATGGCTGTTTACACGGCATGATATGGTTATTGAAACTCTATGTCAGTCAATAGAAGATGCAATTTTATTTCAAATGACCAAAATGTCTCAAGTAAGTGTTTAGAGTTAATTTCTCTCTTTTGTCGATAATGCTCCTGTGTGATCACATTTACATTTTCGTTCATTATTGTTATTATTGTTGTTGTTATTGTTACCTTGGACAATGCTGGATGATTATATATTAATTTATTGCAGGGTAAAGGAGGAGAGGAAGGAATAAAGAAGGCATTGTATACCCTTCTGGTACAACTCACCTCTGGACCAGACTTCACCACTGGTTGAGATATATTTGAAATATTGACAGATTCATCCATAATTCCTGCAATAATGATGCATTCCCCACTCCTTCTCAGATTTCCACATTGAGTACTATTGCAGTTGAATGTGTAAGATGATCAACATATCACTTGAACACAAATTGCTCATGAAAGAGCAATTTGTTGTAATGCATTGATACACAATTTTACAGCAGACAGGAAAAAACTTGACCATTCCTCAACAGACAAACACTTAAGCATGTTATATTGTTACGAAAATATAAGGACAAATAATTTTTTTTTGTGGACACAACATTTTCACAGAAGGTGTGTTTTTAACCCAACTGTCTAATACTGTGGGAATCTCAGTTTGACGAATTGTGTGGGCTATGACAAATTTCTGTTTTATGAGTGACATATTACCAATTTGATCCTTCTTTGCTGATATTTGTAAGAGCTCCATGTACCTGTAGTTGACTCTGTTGTCCTTATCCCCATGTTCACTGTGTGCTCTCAGTCAAAGCTCTTCTGTTACTAGAAAACTAGTGGCTTTGATTAAACAACTCAAAACATACAAATTTTCTTCACTTGTTCACTGTGCCATTTTACACTTAATTTCAGACATTACTCACACAGATATCTGTTCTAGTTTTGCCAAATTTAATTAAGCTACTGCCATAGGCATAACTTGGCTAGTAACACGGGGGGGGGGGGGGGGGGGAAATCGACTGTGGGTATTAGGAAATTTGATTTATGAAGGAGTCAAGTTACAAAGATGGGGAAGGTTAGTTTGAACCAGTCCTTAATATACATACACCATTTTCCCCCACTCTCCCCCAAATGCAGACATTGTTGACTGACTACTCTTAGGTAGAAACAAAATAGGCAATGTACGTACAACGTAACATTGAGGTGCATTCACATAACCAATGTTGCCTTGGAAACGCAATAAGTATTACATATTATGAGTATGTGTCTGTAGCCTTAGTTATCCAGCATGCAAAGCGCATGCGCCGTATTATATTGTCATCTGTGGCCTGTCTGGCTCTACCATATTTTCCCACATTATCTCATAAACGGCACCACACTCGAAAAAAAAAATTATTGAACACAAAACATGTGTTCTGATTTTTCTACAATGTTTATCTGGAACATTTATCATCCTACAAAGAATTCAGCAAGATGCTATCATAAATGTACATAGGTATTCATATAAAGTTCCCATTATTCTTGTCAGGTTTTAATAAAACTTAAATTTTCTTGAAAGATTTTCGAAAAATACTCAAATATAAAATTTCATGACAGTTCGTCCAGTGGGAGCCTAGTTGATCCATGCTGATGGACGGACAGACGGACAGGCATGACGAAGCTAATAGTCGTTTTTCGCAATTTTGTGAACGTGCCTAAAAGTACTGGACAGGCATTTGTCTCCATTGCATTCTTCAAGTTATGCCGATGGCTATTACAGATGTAGTAGGAGTCTTTGAACCTTCACAATGGTTTCTCAAATTTACGAAACACACTCCATTTTAAGTGCAAATTATGTCATAGTATGACAGAATACACAGTCAACAATACAGTTCATGTGCATGTTACAGCTGTACATCTATGTTCATGTAAAGTACCAGGATTCTTGGAAGTGGTGAATGTAATGTTTAATTTTGGTACTGAGATTTGGATGTGGGGGAATAGGCTTCTTCTCTTTTATTATGTCACTTTTCTTGTGGTTATTAAGTCCATCTAATGCTTGTCCCATAGCCTTAAACAATGCTACAAAATTGCTAACATGTGTTTTTAGAATTCCATAATCAATAATAAAGAAAAGTGTATTTAGCAGGACAAATGGACGGATAGGTTTTGATTTTTACATAGCGGAAATGCATGAAGGTGGATATGATGCAAGAGAGGTGGATAAGTTAAAGATGGGTGTCCAAGCGTAAATTAAAATTTTGCCAGCACTAAAAATATGTTGACATAGGTGACAGGTGGCCAAATTACATGGGTTGCCATCTTCACACTTTTCAATGTGTCAAATAACATAACCTATTAAATAGTACAATTTCTGTATGAAACATTTCAGTCTATCCTCAGAATTTATTGAAATATGCCAAAAAGGTATATGTACACCTTACTACAATATATTTACCTCATTATCCATCTCTGTGCCTTGTGTTTACAGATTGCAACTGAGCATACTTTCCACATGATTCAGATACACAAAACAGTGGAGGGTCACTTGAGTTTTGAGTAATGCAAACTAATTTTGAAGTGGTAATGGAAATTTAAGAATGTGCTGTAAGTGCAAAGACAGTGGACATGTGAATTTGAAACCACATTTCCCAACACAACCAACAAATACAATTATATGAGATAAATTTGACATGTACTGTACTTTAACAAAATGTGTAAGAAATATGTGGTAGAATACACACATCATTCAGTAAGGACACTTCTGCTTATGTCTTACAGCTGTTCAAACAGTTGTCACAGAAAACTTTAAGGTTATTCTGATGAGATTGTAATTCCCAGGTCAGATTTATGTTGGATTCCATAATCAACCAAGTGAAAAGTTTGGATGCCGAGGTTACTGAAGACTAGCATCGTTCAGACTTACATCTGGTGAATAAATTCAGAAGGCTGTGGATGAGGGTGCTCAGTTATTTGACTGCTGAAGTGTACAGTGAAATCTGAACATTCACGCAGACAGGGCTGTGAATTTACCAGTATTCTCAGTTTGGTATAGTGTGTCATCTAGGTGTATTGCAGGAGTTGTCTTCTTTTAGGGGACAGTGACTTGCGATGCATAACTCAACCCGTTTCAAGAATCCATTTTTCCCATCATTCATCAGCCACATGGAGAAAATAACATGTAGTATCAATAAGATAGGGCACCCCACATTACTATCATGTTGCCAGGACCTATCTTCAAAACACTTTTCCTGACTAGTAGATAGAACACACACAATAATGTTGAGTACTCCCCACAATTTTCCTGATTTAAACTTGTTTTTTTTTTTTTTGTGGTGTTACCTGAAGGATGCAGCATACAGCAAAAAGCCTGCACACTGCAAGAGATCCAGCAAGAAACATCGTGAACTTGTGTAACTACCACAGCACTAACTTTGGTAGCTGCTTCTGAGTCAGTTGCTTGCTGTTGTCAATTGCTGTGAAGCTGATGCTGGTCATTTCAAAAACGTGCACTAAATTTGCTAATTCAGTCAGTGCAAATGTTGATATACATAGTATTCAGTAACCAACAAATGCACACACTCAAACTACTTTATAGTTTTATTAGTATCACCGAATTCCCCTATACATGTTTCGGTCTGTAGACCATCTTCAGGGGGGTAACAAGCTACTACAATTCACATCGCATGTTTAATGTGCTGAAGAACACACTTGTCTTCTTGTGTTCTTTGGCACATTAAACATGCGATGTGAAGTGTAGTAGCTTGTTACCCCCCTGAAGATGGTCTACAGACCGAAACACATGTAAGGGAATGCATCGATATTAATAAAAACTATAAAGTAGTTTATGTTTGTGCATTTGTTGGTTACTGAATACTAAGTGAAAATGCACGGTGAAAGCAATATAAAAAAAAAGTTGATATACATGTTGCTTTGGTTTCTCTAATGTCATTATTGCATCTACTGAATGTGTCTACACATCCTTTTGGGACACTCAGTTTGGTAGATCATATTTTTAGATTTAAAATGTTACATAATTTGCACACACCACTTAAATGAATTTAAATGAGTTTACTTGTACGTTGACATGTTTTGACTAAAGACACTGTAATGAGATGCTTTAACTTGTCAAGTACTGGTGTCTGTATAGAACGTAGCTTGTAATTACTGTGTTTATATCTATTTCAAAATCAGTAAAATTGCCTGATTTATTATTTGACATGATTCAAAACTGTTTGCTCTGAAAATGTAGTCAAAATGCATCACAAGCATTCTAGGGACCAGATAAATTGTTAGCTGAGCTCCCTGACTCTCTGTGTAGCTACAGTCAGCATGGTGTGACTGTTGCTAGACTAACCTTAGCCAGGCGGTGTTACACATGTTTCAAAAACATTTACTATGCTGGCAACACATTTTTAGATTCAGTCACTGTGGAAATTTTTGAAGCAGACAGTAAATGCTTGGTGGTGCATGCACCGTGCTTTCCGTCTTACCAGCTTGCCTATTCACCCCTGCACAAACAACTAGCAAGAAATTAGGTTCCTACAACACAAATAAAAAAAACTAAGTTGGTGGTATCGAGTAGGCTATGTTGTCTACATAAAAGGAAAACCCACTACATATGAAGTTCGTAATTATTATGTTCAAAAACTATTTTAATTAAATGTTAAAAATGGAGATACTGTGTATATACTTGTATTTATATTCATAAATGTTAATTGTTTCAAAACAAAATTTTTCTAAGTACAATAAATTTATTATTATTATTATTATTAAATCCTCGATCAAACTATTATATTAATTTTTTCTCAAAACCTTGTTTATCGGACTTCATGGGTTTTCCTCGTAAGCTCACAATATAACATTTTAAAACATATGAAAATCACATCACACACACTAGAAACATTGTTTGTAAATCCGAATTAAAATCAGATCTGCATTACAATTTTTTTGAAGAACTTATTTTATATAATTAAATAAAAGAGCATTCAAAATTGACTTCTTACATGCATAGGACTATAGACACACACATTGATAGGAATGGTTAAACCTGACAGTGCTGCAGTACTATGGCAGAATGAACCTAAAAGTATACAAATATCTTGTATTTGTGTTATCCATTGACTGATCTTTGATTTATTTTTGTTTGTGAAGATGTTAGCCATTGCCACCTGTCTTATAGTACTTTTTGCCTGGATGGACTGAAAAAACCACAGAAATGTCAGTCAGGAGTGCTAGTATTTGGGATGGAATTTATCCCTGAGAGATCCCAAATACAAAGCAAGAATATTAGCCTTTAGGATATGGCATTGTGACTTCTGCTATTTGAAGGTATGGAAGAAGAGTTGTTACATTTCCCTCAATTGCCATGCTTCTCTGGTTTCAGATCCAGTGACATTTCATGCTGCCTCCCATTGATCGCATATTATTGCCTTTCTCTAAAAACTCCTCTGAATTACTAGTTTTTGAGAAGATGCTAAAATATATCTATTCTATAGTCATAGTTATTGTTGTTAGGGTATGGCTCCAGTGTGTATTGTACTGCATACATAATAACATAATTTTCTCACTAAAAATATTTCTCATATGAATGTAATATCAAATTATTGTCTGCACGTCCTCTAAAGTGATTTCCACATCTCAAATGTACAGTAAATTACGTGTTAAATTAATATAATCAAAGTACTTGTAGTGACCATAATAATGTTAGTAATCTTGATTTCTGAGGTCACAGTATCAAGTTATGTGTTTCTGTCATTTCTGTGTATCTATCGTCTTATTTTGTTCATTAACTTTGTAATATGATACACACACAGTAAAGGAAGGACAAAATATAAACATTATATATGAGTAGATTACTAGATCCTTACATTTGTCAGCTGATCTAACAGAACTCTGGAATTGTCTGACCAAGAATGCAGAAATCAATTTTCCCTAAAGCTACATTATTTGTTAATGGAGCTTGAAGGATAAAACATGTTGGAGTGAGTAAATGTTTGTCATACAGAGACAGAATTACAACACTGGGATGTTGTCAGATGAGGTATAACCTCTAGACACTTGAAGGTTAAGGCACTATGTTCCTTCAGAACATCAGGAACTAATTACCCAGAAATACGCTGTCATACCCAGAGGACTCAAGTCCTTAACCACCCCGTTCTGTAAACCTCAAGATACATTTTGTGAGAGGTTTACACTTGAAATTTTTGTAATAATGTCACGCAACTGGACTGAATGTGTTATTAACTTGTGGGAATTCTCCCACTAGAGGGCACGGCTACATGCTAAACGGCCCTCGCCTCAACAAGAGAGCTGCCCAGCACTGGGCGAGACCCTGTATACTTGACCAAAGAAATTTTAAATAAATACTGGTGGTTCAAAACCACCACAAACTATTAACAGACACTTTTATTATTGCTCTTACATTATTTATTGAGTCCACTTAAGATTTTATGTTGCCAACAGTGTATTTCACTGCCTTAAGTCCAGCATTATATGCTTTACAACTGTGACTTGTCATAGCAGTCAAAGTGTATAGTATTATTATCACATACAGATACTCTCTGGTCTGGCTATTGCCATGTGAAAGTTCTTACACAATTAGAATCCTTTTTTCTTTCTTGACGCCCTGGGTTATATATCAATTATAAGTGATGAATTAGGAAGAGTGTGGAAGGAGGTAGTCATCACCCTTTGTAAGGTATTAGCCCAGCATTTGTCTGGAATAACTTAATAAAAGAGCAAAAATCTTCAGTTAGGATAGCTACTGGAGCTTACAGAATACAGACTAGGAATACTAACCACATAACAGCATTTACTTATACGTAAGTGAAGTCTTTGCTGCATATACACATTACTGTCGTGTGAGATGTGACGCCATTCAGTCTGATAGAAAGTCACGAGCACTGCAGAGGAACATGCTGCTTCCATTGTTAGGTACTTCTACCTTGGGGTTAGAGAGAGCAGGTTCCTCCAAAACGTTGGATACTTTCTACCAGAGTACATTCATAATCACTGCCTTGGAAACCACACGTAGTTTGTGTTTATTGTGTTTGTTTATATGCATGGTTAAGAGTTCACTGAATACAATATGTGTAAACTGTACATATAGCCAGCTATATACAATTTATGTATGAGTTAAAAGCAGTGACATATATAAACATATATACAGAATGTAAATTTGTGTTGTTATTGCAGTGTACTAAGCTAACACCATGTATGAAGCAATACAGTATGTTATTTTTGCATTCTTATAAACACAGGATGTAGTTTATGAAGTGGTGAAATGATAATTATGTTGATGAGCTTTATTTCTGGATTGGCACTATTTGATTTTTGGACTTTGTGCACTATTCAATGTTTACAAACACAAAAATTAAACATAAAATTTCACAAACAGGCTCTGTCTTCAGGACGTTGCATTTAATATTTTCGTATATGTAAACACTGGACAGCAGGCAAAGTCCAAGAACCGAATGGTGCTATACTCGTATGTTATATACCATCGTCTGAATCATATATAATTTTATTTAGTTCTTGAAGTTCTGAAACAAAATGACTTAAATGTTGTAGAGTAATTACACGTACACCTAGTGAGACAGATTTCAGGTTCCTTGTCCCAAATTTTATTTCTTCTTCAAGTCTTTTCTTCTTCATTTCCACAAACTGAAACCCAAAATGTGGGAAAGCTGCTGTGGGGCATAACTTTACCAGAAGTTCAGTACAGTTAAAATCTAAATGTATATATTAAATGTCTGTTTTGGTAAACTTTAGCAGCATATTGGTAACTTAGCACTTCTTGTGTCACCTAATCTGGATCCTCACAAACAATGTGGAGAGAATCCCTGATGTGGTTGACAGATGACAGCAACTTGCAGACTTTCCAAGGCAGGGCATACGTCACATGTCATGTATTGGTATGCTTGATGTCTCTGTTAGTGTTCTATGTTCTAGGTTTTCTTGAAACACGGAATTATTATTTGGTTCCACCATGTCTTCTTCAGGACCCTGCTCTCCACTACTGTTATTGCTGTTAGACCCACAGTCTACATCCAGGAACCTGGACCAAATAGTATACAGTCATCATCTTTTATATGAAAAGGGCATATAGAACCATCACCTAGCTGTATCTTAATGTAGGGAAGTTCTGCGAAGCACGTAGAACACGTGTTTTTCTAGAATATGAGCAGCAATAAAAGGAACAGGAACAACAGCAACAAGAACAGCAGCAGCAGCAGTAGTAGTAGTAGTAGTAGTAGTAGTAGTAGCAGCAGCAACAAAATAAAACAACAATGAAAATGTAAAATTGTCCCTGTCCGTATCATGAAGGCATATATAGGGAATAGATGCACAGCTTCATTCATTCTTAACCTCGGCACTAGATGGAGGTAAGCGTTCAGCCTCAAGCCCGGCTGCCTTACCCCCGAAAAAGAAATCCAGTACCTACTGGATCAGAGGCTGAGTGGGCAGCATAGCCGGTCTGGATGTTTTGGAAAAGAGAAACATCTCTTGCTCCTGGCGGGATTCGAAACCCATATCGTCCAACTCGTAACCTAGTCACTACACTGACTACGCTATGCCGGCTCCAAATGATGTTGATGATGATAATAGATCTTGAAATGTAGGATGGAGGGCGTCGACTGGATTGATCTGGCTCAGGATACGAACAGGTGGCGAGTCCTTGCAAACACGGTAACTAACTTTCGGGTTCCATAAAATGCGGGAATTTCTTGAGGAAATGGGGAACTGTTAGCTTCTCAGGAAGCATTCTAGTCCATGGAGTTAAAAATAATAATATTATTATTATTATTATTATTATAAAGGTAAAAACTGTACAGTTTTCCCTGTCCATGCTATGAGACATGATTTTTAACTTCGGCACTAGTCGAAGTTGAGTGGTGAACATCACACCCCGACCACTTTACCCTGGGAAGGAACCCCGGTGCCTATTGTATAGGAGGTCCCAGAGCCAGTCTGAACGTTTTGGAGAATAAAAAATATCTTGCCCTTAGCGGGTCTCGAACCCGGGACCGTCCATTCTGTAGCCTACTTCACAACACGACGTGCCAAATATTGTAACTGTAGAATAGCTGTAACATGACATGTACCAAATATTGTAACTGTAGAATAGTTGTAACATGACATGTACCAAATATTGTAACTGTAGAATAGCTGTAACATGACATGTACCAAATATTGTAACTGTAGAATAGCTGTAACATGACATGTACCAAATATTGTAAATGTGGAACAGCTGTAACATGACATGTACCAAATATTGTAATAGAATAGCTGTAACATGACATGTACCAAATATTGCAACTGTAAAACAGCTGTAACATGACATGTACCAAATATGGTAACTGTAGAACACAGCTGTAACATGACATAAACCAAATATTGTAACTGTAGAACAGCTGTAACATGACATGTACCAAATATTGTAACTGTAGAATAGCTGTAACATGACATGTACCAAATATTGTAACTGTAGAATAGCTGTAACATGACATGTACCAAATATTGTAACTGTAGAATAGCTGTAACATTACATACCCAAAAGACATGGTTTGTTCCAGGTATAAAATTGTAACTACCCTGTAACAAGGTGATAACTACTACTACTACTACTACTACTACTACTACTACTACTACTATATAATAATAATAATAATAATAATAATAATAATAATAAAAATTACGGAAAATAACATTACAGATTGTAACCACAACAGAGCTGCAACATTATACACCCTAGCAACATGTTTTTCTTCAAGCGTATAATTTTGAATAGCTGTATAAAGACGATACTACTACTACTACTACTACAGTCCGATCGCAATCTTACGGCAGCTGTGTGCAAGGCCCCGCGCAGCAGGAGAGGAATGAGGGGTCATAGCACTGGCGGTTGTACGGAGCAAATATGCCGCTCGACATTTCGCGTCTGATATGCATTTCTATACATTCTACACTCACTTCACGTCATTTGCTACCGACTACTCTATAGTTTCCTACGTTAGACAGTGCCATAGTACAGTACGGGTATTTTGTGAAGAACAAGGTTTTGGTTCGCTTAATAGCGGGAAATATAGCACTACCTACGCTCTGTAACTGTTTATAACCACCTAATCTGATGCCCCTCTAATAACACCTGCGAACGAGGCCAAGTAGAGTGACTGAAAATAGTTCCTTGCGCGGTGACATAAGATTGCGAACAGGCTCTAACAGTGAAAAATTAATAATAATAACAATTATTATTATATTATTTATGTCTCCTCGCACATACGTACACATTTACTATACAAATTATTTTGAGTGCTATAGGATACTGAATTATATTTTAGTGCATCTCCATGTGGAAAAGCTGACAAATTGTGCTCTAAAGCTTGTGTGTTACTCACGTGTATGGTTTCTCCTCTCCTCTCATCTCACATATTACATTAGTGAGTGCCATGATGTAATTTTTTGCTAGTGTCAGCGTTTCTATTTTGGACAGTTTACGTTCCATCTTCACATGTGGAATGACCTCTCGAAGTTGCTGGAAAACAAATATACAGATGTTTAACGAATGACTATTACGTGCAAGCTATTTCAGGCTGCCGCCGCAATGTAAATGAGATCTGCACTCTTCTGGGATTTTACGCGGCGTAGAATGGTAGATTGTTACTGACGTTTCGGGACAACTAATTGGTCCCATCTTCAAGGGTCAAGCAGTCCATGAAGACTGCTTAACCCTTGATATGGTTGTCCCGAAACGTCGGTAGCAATCTACCATTCTACGCTAAGCAAAATTCCAGAAGAGTGTAGATATCTAATATTTCGTAAATTAGGGAAAATCTCTAATCCTAGAACACAACTATGAGTATAAAAATATTATCATGTTCTTGTTTTAATTCAATCAGTGATTATACGTATAATGACTGAGACTGACATTTTGTATGGGTTACTGTAGGTTCATATAATTCGCATAATCGTGCATTAGCTATATGGTAGCACAACATTCAACACCACTAATATTAAGGTGTGCCATTTAATATCAGATGCCAGTTTAAGCCACCTCTGATCCTCAAAATCCAGCTCTTTAAGATGATATGAATATTATCCTCACATCTCCTCCTCATTCGTCAAGTGGCTGTATTATTAGAGGTTTCCACTCTAAACTTCTGCACACATTTCTTGTTGTCCCATTCTAGCTATATACCCAGCCTATTTTTGCGTCTTAAATTTCGCTATCCTAAAGATGTTAGCGTACAAATCACAAAGTTAGGATTATTGTGTACATAAATTTTAAGCATTTTCCAGGATAAAGGTCAAGGTAGTGAAGTACCAGCCATCACTTCATAAAAGTGGTTCTGTGTAAAACTCACTGAAGAAACAATTTGTTATTTGAACTGGATCAAACCGGACGCGCCATACTCCTGATTTAACATATCGGCATTAACTAGATAAGCAGGTGGCTTGCCAGATGCATGTGCGATGACAATAACGCTACTACATGATACAGCGTGTCACATTCCGTAGAAAATGAGACAGAACAGAATTCTTTTGAGAGTAAATTCAATGTAAATAATTTCTTGTTTGAGTTTCTGGAAACAGAACGTGACCGTGCTAAAATTAAACGCTAATTTCAGTGACGAAACGTAAAACAAGTGACCAAGCAATCCGTTGATTTTACTCTAACTATTCCGAATGTCCTTCTAATACATTCACTGCGCTTGGTGTGGAGCAGCTACTCTCAGACACTGCCTACTGTGTCACCTGTGTGCTTGGTGTGGAACAGCTACTCTCAGACACTGCCTACTGTGTCACCTGTGTGCTTGGTGTGGAGCAGTTACTCTCAGACACTGCCTACTGTGTCACCTGTGTGCTTGGTGTGGAGCAGCTACTCTCAGACACTGCCTACTGTGTCACCTGTGTGCTTGGTGTGGAGCAGCTACTCTCAGACACTGCCTACTGTGTCACCTGTGTGCTTGGTGTGGAGCAGCTACTCTCAGACACTGCCTACTGTGTCACCTGTGTGCTTGGTGTGGAGCAGCTACTCTCAGACACTGCCTACTGTGTCACCTGTGTGCTTGGTGTGGAGCAGCTACTCTCAGACACTGCCTACTGTGTCACCTGTGTGCTTGGTGTGGAGCAGCTACTCTCAGACACTGCCTACTGTGTCACCTGTGTGCTTGGTGTGGAGCAGCTACTCTCAGACACTGCCTACTGTGTCACCTGTGTGCTTGGTGTGGAGCAGCTACTCTCAGACACTGCCTACTGTGTCACCTGGTGCTTGGTGTGGAGCAGCTACTCTCAGACACTGCCTACTGTGTCACCTGTGTGCCTGGTGTGGAGCAGCTACTCTCAGACACTGCCTACTGTGTCACCTGTGTGCCTGGTGTGGAGCAGCTACTCTCAGACACTGCCTACTGTGTCACCTGTGTGCCTGGTGTGGAGCAGCTACTCTCAGACACTGCCTACTGTGTCACCTGTGTGCCTGGTGTGGAGCAGCTACTCTCAGACACTGCCTACTGTGTCACCTGTGTGCTTGGTGTGGAACAGCTACTCTCAGACACTGCCTACTGTGTCACCTGTGTGCTTGGTGTGGAGCAGCTACTCTCAGACACTGCCTACTGTGTCACCTGTGTGCTTGGTGTGGAGCAGTTACTCTCAGACACTGCCTACTGTGTCACCTGTGTGCTTGGTGTGGAGCAGCTACTCTCAGACACTGCCTACTGTGTCACCTGTGTGCTTGGTGTGGAGCAGCTACTCTCAGACACTGCCTACTGTGTCGCCTGTGTGCTTGGTGTGGAACAGCTACTCTCAGACACTGCCTACTGTGTCACCTGTGTGCTTGGTGTGGAGCAGATACTCTCAGACACTGCCTACTGTGTCACCTGTGTGCTTGGTATGGAGCAGCTACTCTCAGACACTGCCTACTGTGTCACCTGTGTGCTTGGTGTGGAGCAGCTACTCTCAGACACTGCCTACTGTGTCACCTGTGTGCTGGTGTGGAGCAGCTACTCTCAGACACTGCCTACTGTGTCACGTGCTCTGAGGTCCATCTTTGTGGTTCAATTTGCCGCTAATTTATAGACTTTAACTAACGTATTTTCTGTACCGACGCTTGCAACGACGTGCAGCATTATCTAAACACCATCCACAAAAAGTGTTAGAATCATCATAAACAGGGTGTTAAACGATAATATTCTCACTGATTAATGAACTGTAACACGTAACACGATGATTTTGTAAAATACGAAACGCCCTGTTCTTAATAAATATATTTTTGACTGCATATGGTAAAGAATATTGTATAGCAATATTTGTAATATTGATTTTCCTAGCTGAGACGGGGGGGGGGGGGGGGGGGGGGAGGAGTATATTATGCTAACAAAAGAAATTGTTATAAAGGTGCTGAATTTGAATTTTGGACTGTATTACTAGTACAAGCAGCCCGGTACGTCATATTTCGGAATGTAAATAGTCCGTTATTTCTGGTTTTCCGTTGGACAAGCGGTGGGACAATGCTATTTCGGAAGATGGCCGGCTGAAATATTGGGGGATATTTATTACAAAATACATTCAAGTAATAGGATTGCATTTTTTATCAAATATATTCAAGTAATGGGGTGTATTTATTAGAAAATGCATTCAAGTAATGGGGTGTATTTATTATAAATACATTCAAGTAATGTTTATATTTATTATAAAACATATTCCAGTGATGTGTTTGCAAAATATACAAGCTGAAGAGAAATTCTCCCACAAATTCCTCATAGTGTGATTCCTCGTTAAACATAAGTACAAAATGTACGATTATTGTCCTGAGAGATTTAGTTTCCACGATACACGCTTCTGTAGAATGGCTTAACACAGTAAGCAGTGCCACTTATTGCAATTACTATTTAAGAAAATACTATGGGCAGTAATTTCTGCATCTAAGTACTGTGTCCTGCAAAGTGGCTCGCTGTGTACCAGTAGACAGTTACTATATCCTCCTCTTCCCAGTTCCCTTCTGACCCCCGTCAGATCGCAGCAGATAGACTGAATAAGGTATAGCAGGATAAATTCCACAAAGTCTCCAGCTTCAGACGCAGGTAACGTTAGCGAGCTTAGGCTGATGTCACAAGTCGGGAGAGTGAGCGAAGTCGTGTGCGCGTAGATCAGTGTGTTTGTGCAGTCAGAGCGGTGGAGGTGCCAGTATTGGTCTGCTTACGTAGCAGCTGTAATATGTGACTGAGGTAGGAGGGCCGTAAGGTTTGTGAGACTTGTACATGTAGATCAGTGTGTTTGTGCAGTCAGAGCGGTGGAGGTGCCAGTATTGGTCTGCTTACGTAGCAGCTGTAATATGTGACTGAGGTAGGAGGGCCGTAAGGTTTGTGAGACTTGTACATGTAGATCAGTGTGTTTCTGCAGTCAGAGCGGTGGAGGTGCCAGTATTGGTCTGCTTACGTAGCAGCTGTAGTCATGTGACTGAGGTAGGAGGGCCGTAAGGTTTGTGAGACTTGTACATGTAGATCAGTGTGTTTCTGCAGTCAGAGCGGTGGAGGTGCCAGTATTGGTCTGCTTACGTAGCAGCTGTAGTCATGTGACTGAGGTAGGAGGGCCGTAAGGTTTGTGAGACTTGTACATGTAGATCAGTGTGTTTCTGCAGTCAGAGCGGTGGAGGTGCCAGTATTGGTCTGCTTACGTAGCAGCTGTAGTCATGTGACTGAGGTAGGAGGGCCGTAAGGTTTGTGAGACTTGTACATGTAGATCAGTGTGTTTCTGAGTCAGAGCGGCTGGAGGTGCAGTATTGGTCTGCTTACGTAGCAGCTGTAGTATGTGACTGAGGTAGGAGGTCTGTAAGGTTTGTGAGACTCGCTCTGTAGTTGTTATGCAAAGTAATGGGGACTTTATGGATGTAATCCTGCTATATAGTATATGCATAAAGCGATCAACAGTACTGTTGTTTCTTCACTAAGCAATTACATACGGTTTGGTGCATAAATGTATCTACCTGATACTTACTTGCCTTACAATCACGCGACGCCATTGCAAGAAATAATAGAAACTACATGCTGTGACGTCACTACTTTTGTATCGTGAATTTGATAACACTAATCCAGCATTTGTTTCTTGCAGCGCACTAATTCTGATGTGTCAGTTAACAGGTTAATTGCCTCGATATGATTTATATTGTTTATGAATTTCAGTAACAAAGCACCGAGAGCACTGATCTAACATAGCCTTACATGGTAATTACAGGCACTACAAGAACGTCTGATACTAAACATCTTCATGCAGAAATATAATCTCTTTTTTTAAATACAAGACATCCCTGTTGGTATGCAGATTACAAAAGTATGTTTATTCTTATTACGAGTAATTCTAACGCACTGAAATTAACTAATGTGTGGGTGTTTTTTGTAATGTTCGTGTGTGTTTTTTTTCTTGTATTGTGTATGGGTGCTTTTTTAAGGTGTGGATGCTTTTGTAAGGTGTGAATGCTTTTGTAAGATGTGGATGCTTTGTAAGGTGTGGATGATTTTGTAATGTGTGTACGGTGTTCTAATGTGTGTACTTGTATTTACTGTATGTATTTTGTTTTGTATGTGTATGGGTGTTTTTGTAAGGTGTGGATGTATTTGTATTTGTAAGGTGTGGATGTTTTTGTAAGGTGTGGATGCTTTTGTAATGAGTGGATGCTTTTGTAAGGTGTGGATGTTTTTGTAATGTGTGTACGGTGTTCTAATGTATGTACTTGTATTTACTGTATGATTTTGTTTTGTAATTGTGTATAGTTTGTTTTGTATTGTTATTTTTATGTATATTTATGTCCATTTGTATTGTGTGTACTAGTGTCAGGACTACTGCCACCGGGTGAAAACCCAATTGCAGTAAATAATAATAATAATAATAATAATAATAACAATAATAATTACACAGTTAGAACCAACACTTCGTTTTTAATGCGTATTTAAGCCACCAGTTTCGGCTCATAAGAGCCATCATCAGGCCATAACAGAAACTACAATTTGGAAAACTCCATATGTTTTGTACGTAGAAGCTCTCCACTGTGTAATTAATAACAATAAATATACTTTCAGAAATATAATCACTTCAATACATTTTACACAAACCTGGAAACATAACTGGGAATTTGGCTGGTTCGAACAATGGACATGAAAGCGAATAATGTGAGCTACACAAATTGTAGAAAAATCATCTCTAAAATGTGTGTATGTTCAAATAAATGATAAACCACCAAATGCACTATAAACCACTTTAATGTAGTATTGTCTTTATCACCCGACATGTGTTTCGGACTCAAAGTCCATCTTCATGGGGTCTCAATATTATCACAAACTACCAAAGCAAGCGCATTTTATACAAACGTACATCAATTGTATGTCATCTATTATGGTAGAGATATGTATATAATTATAGAACATAAGTATGTCTGTTTATAATAAGACCATGCTGAAATATGAAATATGTAGTTCCCCCGGTACGGAAATACTGGCTTTCTTGGAACATGAAGCATGTTCTAAGTTTGTGTAGGAGTGTAATGTGTTGCTGTTTGTGCTATCTATACATTGTGGAGGGTGTGCGGAGACTCCGTATATTCCAAGAACGCCAGTATTTCCGTACCGGGAAACTACATATTTCATATTTCAGCATGGTCTTATTATAAACAGACATACTTATGTTCTATAATTATATACATATCTCTACCATAATAGATGACATACAATTGATGTACGTTTGTATAAAATGCGCTTGCTTTGGTAGTTTGTGATAATATTGAGACCCCATGAAGATGGACTTTGAGTCCGAAACACATGTCGGGTGATAAAGACAATACTACATTAAAGTAGTTTATAGTGCATTCGTTGGTTTATCATCTATTTTAATTCATAAAAATGCACGGTGATAACAGTGTGTATGTTGGTTGGGGCCTTTCTATGTAGCTTTATAACACTGACCAACCTCAAAGGCGTCGTTAAGGGAATGCATCCTCATGCGTTCTCTCTCGTTGCTCTCTAACCTCCTCAGATTCCTCTCCCGCGCTGAGATTCCAGACTTTCTTCTCCTGCCACTGCCTCCATTCGAACTTCCATTGCTTCCTTTCCGTTTCGGCCGAGATTGTTTCCGAGAGGGCGACGGACCTTCGCTTCCTGAACTGTCCGAACAGTCTAGAACATAAATTGAAATGCTTAATATCACAGCTATAGCAGCACAGTGTTACGGTTCACAACCAGTAATATCTCCAACCACTGGACACAACCCTAAGCTACGTCCATTCACCCCACAACTTTACAATATATTTCCCTACGCTCTATCTTAATGTTGTCTCACATACCTTCAGCATTGTAGCAGGGCGTTTCTAACCAATATTCAGTAAACAGTCCTTGTCTCCTGCATTGCAATTACATGCACAACTAAAAACACGAGTATGCTTGTATTTTCATTGCCTTCCCATGCTACGAAAGAGATAGGCTATAATTACTCAAACCTGAAACGCAATTTTCTGCTTAATACCTGTGGAACACAGGACTATTAATTGAAACACATAAACTAACGTATCTTCACATACATTTGTAATTGAAGAATACAAGTTACCTAATTTGTAAATTCCTCAGAATAAAAGATCAGCCGACCCGTCCTCTTCAAATTTAGCATTCAATTCTGATGTTATGTAACTTATACATAATACAAGGAAGCGTCCAGAAAATAAGGTAAAGAGTCCTCTAATGCCAAATCCTTATATTGGTTTTGATGTACCATATACATGGTCACATGGGTAGCAGATGATACACATCAGACCTCTGCGTGGTCACCACTGACATTTAAGCATAAGCCCCATCGTGGGAACTATGTTTGTATTACGGAGTAAAACAAATCTGTTTCAAGTGTCTGTAGCCAGGATGTGACAACTTGCTTCACGTCGACGTCTGTTAATCATTTGCCAGCCAGGTACTTTTTTAAGGATCCCAAGAAATGGAAATCACTGGACCTCCAACACTGCCAATCGGCGTTGGTTTGGTTACAGCACTAGGACTGGGAAATTGTGGACCACCGTCCATAGTTACGATCTCGCGCCCACTGATTTACATCCTTTGGAGTCCTTAAGAATCATCTGGCTGTCAGACCTTCTAACGTGTTTCGATCCAGAATTAATTATGGAAATACGAATCTGAATTTTTCTTTTTTATGGGGTTTGAAAATGTAGCACTGCCTTAATAGTATACAGTGTAATATGGTGGGATGACACACGAATGGTGGTGGAGGCATTATCCCCCCATTTGCTTGGAGAAACTCGGGAAAACCACGAAAAGTTCAGGCGACATGGCAGATGAAGCGGCCGAGATTCGAACCGCCGTTCTCTCGAACATAATTCTAGTGTATTGCCTCTAAATCAACCCGTTCGGTACGATCGCTCTGCCCATCTCAAAGTTTCTAGTTTCCAGGATAACAAAACACAGAGAAATAATGCCGGACACACCTACATATGTCACTCACTTCCGAATCTATTAGTAGAGTATAAGAGGGTCAAGACAGCCTTAGGCCGTGCTGTCACTGCGACAAGTCTTCTGTACACTGCGTTTTAGTACTTTAGGCACAAGAAACATTTAATTTTACTACGTTCTTCTTTGTTGAGCGCCATGTTTGATAGGACATCGAGCCTGCATACAACACCGAAGAATGCTGATACCTTGACGAGATTTTCCATGTCCTCTCTTCCCTCCAGAATCCTCGGAACCCAGATGCATATAGCCAGCTTCGATTTCCTCATCGTCTTCAGGCCAGAAGGCTACATTGCGATCTAGGTCCGGGGTACCGGAACCTTCTTCCGAACCTGACGTTCGGTCAACAGACTTCATCTTGGAGCCTCCTGAAAAAGTAGAAAGAAACCTTCTTTGAAGCATGCAGCGAAATCAACTTCTTCTCTTACTGGGGGTGGGAAAGAAGGTATCTAAAAGGTAAACACAATGGTTTACCTGCGCTTAAGTAGCACACAATAGGAAGAAATGCATAACTCATATTTTATTGGCAGTAACATAAATTGATTCCTGTTAAAAAGTACAAAGCTAACTTCTCATGTTGAAACTTATTTTGCCATGGTACACTCCATTCGTTTTCGAAGTATCGAAGCAATTAATCTTTGGTTATGTTTGCTATCTCCGTGGCATGTCGGGTGTATCTTTTGCCAAGGTCACTCATGTTGCCATTATCGGTTGCAAGTTCACATGTAACAGTACCATTTTCTCTATCTTCTGCGTGGAAGCATTCTGATGGCTGTTTTCCTTAAGAAACTGAGCAATGCACAGCACACCATCTCTACAGAGTTAATTTTGTGTAGTTACACACTGATATTCGATTCACCAGCAGAAATACTTCTATTTGTCCCAAAACTAATGCACTCGTAAGTGTCCACACAACTTGCCTTAGCGAGTCCCATCTGTACAAGGCTGTGTAGGCCTCTGTAATTATAATAACAAAATGTATCTTCAGATGGCGGTCGTATAGCAAAGTGCATTCCGTCAACGGTCCCAAGACAGTTCGGAAAATTGGGGTTAGTTTCAAATTGTTTGGCAATACGCAGCCATTCTTCTTTAGAAGAAGGGAAGTGTAAATAAAACTTTATCACCTTCATCATAATCACCATGTTTTGGTTGGACATAACTGATTATTAATAAGGACTATCACTGGATGTGTGTAGGCGCGTTCACATAGTCGCGAAAAGAACCTGTTACCTTCGTCATGTCCATCCTTCCGTGTCTGTCCGTTTCTCCGCAAGTATCAGCGCGGCTCCAACAGGGTGGATTTACGTGAAACTTGATATTGAGGACTTTTATGAAAATCTGTCGAGAATATCCAAATTTGGTTAAAATCGGTTAAATATATCAGACACTTCACATGCAGACCTAAGTAAGTTTTATTGTTATTGCCGCCGACAATACATCGCCATAAAAGTGACATGCCATGCAGCTGTTTGTACTTATAAAGAAGTATGTTGTGTCTGAGGGATTGCAAGTTGGTTTTTATTGTAGGATTTGTGTTTATTATGATATAGTAGCTTTCTGCGTTGGGTTCAGCTGAAATAGTACAGTGCAATAGTCTAATTATCTATTGCGCTGACAGTGGTCTATGGTACCGAAAAATACTCTTTTTTTGATTGTTTACATCGTCCATCATATAATTCAAACACAAGCTTTCGGAAACTGGTTCCGCTTCCTGAGGACAGAAGTACAGTTGGGTTCGAAACGTTGTGTTTTAATTACATAATAGACGATAAAAGTGTCCAGAGAGAGAGAGAGAGAGAGAGAGAGAGAGAAAGAGAGAGAGAGAGAGAAAATTGCTTTTGAATAATGTAATAACACTGTTTTCAAAATTACTAACATTTTCTGGTATGTTAACTGCAACCCTTCAGTACATATCACTATCAAACCAAAAGCCAAGGAACATTTTTGTACGGCTGCCATTTTTTATGTTCTATCAAGATGCCAATTTAAAAAAAACTGCATGTTACTCTACGGCCAGCCATCGTTTCAAGACCCTAAGACAAGTGACACTATTCTTGCTCCCGGCTCAAATTAATGCGTCAGCCATTTTGTTATAAGCGATTGTAGGAAATTAAGAATGCTTGGCGCTGAGGCGTCCTAAAATGGCATGGCGTTCAACTAAGTTTCATAAAAGCCTCTAAACTGTTTCAATGGTTTGACACACACACACACACACTTACATTATGATCTCATACGTCTATATTTTTCCTTTGTGGTAATGAAAAAGAACCCAAAACGAAGGGAGGAATAAAGGCATGGGGATAGTCAGGGAACGAAGATACGGAGAGAGAGAGAGAGAGAGAGAGAGAGAGAGAGAGAGAAAAATCCTCGTGTTGACGTACGTGTGGTGTCGATAGTACAGATAGAATTCAAGGCTGGCACTATATACTTGCTCGCAAGGTCCGGCGAGCCTTCACAGGGCGTGAGCGTCGAACAGGATATGGCCTAAATTTATTATTGTTATCAGCAGTATTGCGCTGCGAGTAAAACATATTTATGGTCTTTATTCGTAAGTGAAAAGTAAAGAGAATTGAAAGTTTCTATATCTGGACGTGAAATCTCTGTTTTATTCGCAGGAACATTATATACTCTCAGCTGGGGGGGGGGGGGGGAATTCCCCGCTGTTTATGGGAAATAAGATTCATTACACTGTTCACAAGAAGTAGGTACTGGTTCCTGTTATGGGCAAGTTTAATCCACTCCGCACCCAACACTCTGTTTCTTTATCCCCATCTACCTCAAGTCTCCGAAGAAAATATTCACCCCCCCTCCCAGATTTTCATACTTAAATGCCCCTATGCTTTTCTCATTATACCGATGAACATTTTATGTCTTACCCTTCTCATCCCTAATATAATCACGCTAATAATATCAGTGACAAGATAGCCCACAATTTATGAATCTCTTCAGACAATTTCCGAAGATATGTGTAAAGTTAAGCTACTTTCTTGTGCAGCAGGTCAAAACTCTGTTCTTATACAAGACATAAGTGGGATCGACATCCGTTTTTATTATCAGAACGAACACAAGACCTTAAACACTGTGCATTCATTTATCTTGTACAACATGTTTCGGCCGTTTGTATCGGCCATCATCGGGCAGAATCACAATAACGTAAATGGAAAAGTATGCTGAGGTGGAGGCCTCCGCTTCACAGTTAAAACGTTAAAAATACATAAACTATTATTCCCTGTAAAGGAATAATATTAAGACATAAAATTGTAGTTAAGCAATAATAGTCGATTTATGTATTTTTGATGTTTTAACTGCGAAGGGGAGGCCTCCGCCTCAGCATACTTTTCTATTTATGTTATTGTGATTCTACATGATGATGGCCGATAATGGCCGAAACATGTTGCAAAGGATAAATGATTACATAGTGTTTAAGGTGTTGTGTTAATTCTGATAACAAAAATGGATGTCGATTAACAAGCACAACGGGATGATGATACCAAAAAGATAAGTGGGATCTTTTAGCAAGAAGGTTCTCCTGTGTAAAAAATCTGATAAATTATGTAACTAATATTATCCTCGGATTCCACTTATAGGGTGACGTCTGTTGCATCCTTCAACTGAAATTCAAACACATAAACTGCGGCCTGACCTAGGAATCTGAGGGTTAACTAGCGGCCATTGCTAAATTTGTAATACATGTAAGATTATAAAATAAAAACATTTGTTATAAGCTTTTAGGGTTAGAGTCACCCCCGAATTTACGTCGTAGAAAGTTCCGAGACCGGCGACGTTAGTATAGACGACGTAAGTTGAGACATATTCTCCACAAACGCAATATTAAAATGGGGAGGGTGGTTTCACACAATCTATTTTGACCAAGAAAAAATACTTATTATCATGAAATGTTCACAAAAATAAGAAATGAAAAACAAATGACAATTTAAGGAGGAGGCACTTCCTCTTGTACCTTAGGCGTGTATCTGTATCATCATCTCCAATGTCCAGTAATACAGATGGCGATGCACGAGTCCCTGTACACGACATGAAGAAATGAGGCACTGATGTCTGGCTCACAAGACCCCTTCTTCGCCTTCAGAATCTCCTCATAATTCCTTGTCCAGTTCTTGTTGCTCGCTGCTCGTTCCAGTCAGTGTCCTCAAACACCTTGATGCCAGCTTCAGTCAGTCCAAGCCTCTCAGTCAACTTCAAAACCGTCATGGTCCTCTCCTTAGGCTCAAGCTCAGGTTCCTCAGCTTCTTAAAGAGCGCTTTGCTTCTGAATTTCAACATGGTCGTCGAGCGTGAGCTCGTGATCGTGAAGGCTGAGCAACTTGAAAATATTTTCAGCATCGTATGTACGAATTTGCATACTTGACTTAATATATCGGGTCATAGGACAGAAGACATGCGTGCGGAACAACGTAAGTTGAGGGATGGCGATTTGGAGTAGTTGTTTCATTAACGATTATTTGTAAGGGATAAAAAAGTTGAAATCAGACGACAGGTTATATCTTCCTCAGTGCTAGGAACCGACGCTTTCGATAAGGAAACACAAACAACTGTAAAGAAGAACGAGTTCCGCCACGCACCAGTTCCTCTATCACCTACAAGGCTGGAAAGAGAGACAGAGAAAGGGCTCAGCCCCCCCCCCCCCCCCCCCCTGCACCGCCATTGCCGGTTTATTCCGTTACCTTGATGTCACGTTCCAACCCGGAATTCAATAGCATCAGTGACCAGCGGGTGGCAAACTGTACTCGGAACGGAATCCACTGGGTGTTCATAAAAGTAATTTAATCTCCCTGAAATAACGTCCTTTACAAGCGGACACGGGACATACAAATAAATAAAAATGGCCACATTTAACGGAATGGATAGAGTTTGGAGCAGTGCTACACTGTTTTCGAAATTCGTTCTCTGTGCTCCTGCATACAGCACTATCCTTGATATACTTCACGGTAAAGGTCACCCCGTAACATGCGATCAGTGGCACAGAGGGGGAGTTAGAGGTATAGCTCCACTCATGCTTAACCTTGGTGATAGATGGGGGTCGATGGTCGAGCGACGCCCCGGCTGCTTTACCTCCGGGAAAGATCACTGTACCCATTTTACAGGAGGCTGGGTGGGCCCTGGGGCCGGTCTGGACGGTGTGGAGAAGAGAACATGTCTTCTTGATGCTCTTAATTGCAGATTAATCTATGACAGTGGGCCCTCCAGACACTTCTGCATAATTACAAATATCTGAAGTTTATTTGCGTTTAAAAAATAAGCATATTCTTATGCTATTACGCCCGTGTGTCCGTGTCCGTCCCCCACTACCTTTTCAAGGAACTGGAGGATTTTCATGACAAACGGCACATCTATTTTGCTAGCACAGACAACACGACCGTCACATTTTACAGTTTCCTACCGTCTGAACTTTTGAGATGGAATCAAAATGGAAGCTACGTAATTGAAAAATGCGGAACAGGTGACACGAATGGGAGAGGACAAATGCGTGCAGGGCGTTGGTGGAGAAGCATGAAGGAAAAGAGACCACTTCGGAAAAATAAGCACATGCATATATGAGGCCAATATAAAATGGATGTCAGAAGTAAGAGGGTGGGAGTGAAATGGATTTATCTGGCTCAGGATTGGGATAATTGTTGGGCGTTTATGAATGGTGTAAGGGACCTTCGGGCTCCATAAAATGCGGGTAATTTCTTGACTATTTGTGGCACTGTTAGCTTCTCAGAAGGACTACGTGACTGTAATTAGTTCGAAAAATATGCAATGATTATTAGCTATTTTCATTCCCACAGAATGTAGAACAACGTGGTGGATGCAGAAAATACTTAGGTATATTTAAGATTTGGTTTCATGGCGGTAATTGAAGAAAAACTGAAGTTAGACATTCGAAAACATGCATGAAGATTTAACATAAGCACATTTTATGAAAATTTGTAAAATTGACACATATACTTATGGTGAACATTGCAAACTTTCAGGATATACTTTATTCTGTAATCACCGTGCATCTTTTCACAGTCACTATTTACATACACCAACTGGATGTCGGGTTTTAAAAAGTTTTTAAACATGTTTTAAAAAACTATACAGTTTTTTAAATAAAGTTGCATCCAGTTGGTGTATGTAAATAATTTCAGGATATATCTACTACTTTTTTGTTTGTAATGGAAATCTGCGTTTGTTCAAGTTATACGTATAAATTAACTGTTACCTCTAGCACATATTTAGTAATCTGCAATTCCCCTAACCTCACGGCGTGCATTGAAGCATCTGAAGTAGACATAATCTCACAGCTTGTTAATTTGCTGCCATCTAGTGGAAAGTGAGGCAAAGTAGGGTAGGAGACAATGAGGGGTAGTCCGTCTACACAGCAGGGAGTAGAACTACTGTGGAATGACGGTCTTGCTGAAGCCCCCGAAAGCCATCCGCACCAAACTTCGTCTCCTCTCCCAAGGACATGTTGCCACTGCAGCACAATTCCTTAGTGTGATATCTTCAAGACATCTCAAGAAAGATAAGAAAATTGTTAGCGTAAGCAAAAGTCCAAGTGAGAACAAGGAGTTCATTAGATTTCATTTTTATGCCTTCATTTTATAAACTGCTTCATAACTGCTTATAGACAGGTTACGAGGACTTCATATCACGGAATATTTCAGTCAGTACCACCAACTACTACGTGACTACTATTTAATTCCAGGAACTCAAAGCATGTTGTGGCACAAGATGCCCTCTTTCAGGCGAATATCCTACTACAAGCTACTGTAGTTGCAATGAATGACCTGTTCTTAAATTTAATAGAAGCTGCTAATAAAGCAAAAATTATAAGTATAATAAAAACGAATATAAAATGTCACTAGAATTGCGTTTTTGTGTGGGTTATTGGAAACATGAGTTTGTGGTGATATATAGCCTATGACAATGAAGTATAATCGTCCTACGAGAACCTCAGTTTAAATGCTCGTTCATGTCCTTCCTAGCTCATTCTCACGAGCAATAATATGCACAAGAGCGACAATGAAACCAGAGACAGATTTAACCGTGTTATTATGGCAGCACTGCCATTAACAGCAAACTCCTGTGCTGATTATAACCGACGATAAACTTGTAATTACAGCTGGTGTTATCTGTTGGCAGGATCGCACATTCTCTGTCTTCTCTGCAGTGAGTCTATTGCAGTTACGTCTCTTCTCTTGCGCTGTGATGCGTGTGCCGCTTTCGCGGTCTGCTACTGGTCATCCACGGACAAGAAATGAGTTTGTCATTCTTGCGCACGAGTAGGCCTATTTTGCTTGCACTAAGTCCTGCCCTCCACGCTTCGGGCTACGCCGTTGCTCCGTCCTAAGCCTCAGGAACTAATGAGTGTTCAGCGTCTGCAAAATAAAGCGCGACCTTCTGAGACCTCAGACATAAAGACAGTGTCGTCCACCACACGCGAGTTTTTTTGTGTCGTGGAGATCCCCAGTCATTCTGAGAGCTGCTCATTTTGGCGGAGTATGTGTATTTTACTTTATCCCTTCAGTGACACTGGGTTTTGTATTCCAGCTACTGCCCAGGACGGAGAAGTTTTAAATTCAAGGTACGCTAAGGGACCAACCGCACTGGACGCTACTTAAGATACGATGGCGATAAGATGGCGATACAATTAGCTGACGATACGACTCAACCCTTTATTTCAAATGTGACCTCACATACTAAAGACGACACGATAACCAGATGCTCTCGACTGACGACACAGTATGCCGTGTTGTCTATCGCTCAATCCTAAAAACGTCGCCAGAGAAGGCGCAAATCTCATGTGCTTTTAAAATTCTTTGTTTATGAAAGCTAGAGTGAGGAAGCACACAGTAAACTTGTGGAATCTGTTGAAGAACGTTCCGTTTTGCATGACTGCAAAGATCTTGGTTATTCAAGAAAGGGCAAAATTTAAAACTTTCCTGCGCCTTTGTGTAAAAAATGGTCTAAAACTTTCACTGTCCTAGTCTACTTTCATGGCTACAACAAAAGCGCTGAGTTAACCACTTTTGTTAACGTAAGTTTGAACCCAGTACTTCCTTCTTTTTACATTCTTCTTCAATATTATTCTCATTAACCAGATAACAAATACTATATCCCCTTTGTCTGACATATTGACACTGAAGCATATCGTCTGAGTGGATCGCCTCCAGTGTACTAGGCCCATATCGTGTCGTATCTATCGTATCGCCATCGCATTGCCATCATGTCGCAAGTAGTGCTTTGTGTAAGAGCGACCTAAAATTCACTCACGGGTCTGCGGTGTACAGTGGCTGATGGAACGTCAGAAATTAAAGGACCGAACAGTGTACAGAGGCCGGCATTGGAAGTATAAGAAATTGTAAATTACTACGTGTTTTAATCTTCGTGCTCTACAACAGACTTACCTTTCGAATAAGCTTCCAATTTTGTTTATTTTTAATCTGTTTCCTTCGCACTACTTCCAATCCACGTCTGTTAGACCAAAGGAATGGTACAACGCAGTCAAGTCGTGACTTTAAAGCCAGTGTTAAAATTTTAGTTGTTTTCATAACGTAACCTGCACTAAAGCTGTAATTTATTTAATATATACCATCGTAGTGTACAAAATCATTAAATAGAATGACTATCATTATATTCCTATTTCCCAACATATTTTTAATCCCCAAAGATGACGAAGCCACAGCACGAACATATTTGGATGTATAATTCATAATGATATTGTTTAATTAATTAGTGTGCTACGATTACATATTGTGTGTTAAATAAATAGGTCATGCAAATGATATTTTAGCAGATCAATGCGGAGGAACCCGGACTTTCAAGCGTAGAGTTTCGGTGTTTCAGACAGTGAAGTGTGAAAAAACATAACTAGCATTTTGTGTATTGCCCATCTCATTGGGTCTTGCAAGACATACACGTTAGATTCCAGTTTGAGAAGTCAAAATTTTTACATACAATAAACACAGTACTTAGAGCGCTAAAATCTCTGAAACTTAACAAGAATGCGAGGAGTTTTCAAGGAAAGAAAGTCTGAACTTTGCTGCACTTTGCTCTACTATACTCTAATGTTGCATATATTTCCATAGAAAGAAGCATTTATCGGCCTTGATAGAATTCAGTATCTATGAAACTTTCCAACTCTCTAAGTCTATAGATGAGATGCAAGGTGCAGAACCTCATCTATAGATACAAACCAGTACACTCCGCATGTAACTTTAACGAAAATAACGTACATGGACAGAATATCCATCTAGAACAGGCGGAATATCTTCAGAATATACTGAATTATCTAGTCGATGATGCAGATTCCCTTGTCAAGATTTCAAAAAACTTCTTCAAAAATAAACAGTATTAACAGTCATAGACTAGAGACGTTGGTGTGTTGCGATACGGTCAACACTTTCAGCAAACTGCCAGCATATTAAGAGCTACAGGCTGTGCAGTGGTCAAACGTACACACGCGGAGTTGAAGGTAAGACGTTACTGCATGTACGGGAAGTCTTCAAATTAACAAAGTTTCCCGCTTTTAAGTAAAGAAGGCGCTGCAGTCCGCCTCAGTGCCATTAGGCTACCTTGCGAGTGCAGTAAGCAGACACTGCCGTTGTCCACGCAGGTGCGATGTAAAAACAAGGCGAAGTATAGTATAATCAATCAGAATTACAAAATTTAAACAAAACTTCCCTCAATTCAATAAGTCGACATATATACTCAAAAACATATTTTTAAGGAATATGACTTTCAAAACTCAAATAAACTACAAAAATTTTCTGATCAACAGGAAAACCAAAATCATTTTCCTCTCTCTTTCGTCTTTCCTTCCACCATATACAGTGCTCCTCTTCGCCGAAATCTTCAACTCCCACACATTAACACAAATACTAAAATTTCACATCACACAGTACCAAATAATCGACATGTCTAGACAAAAGACTGAATTAGAAGGCAGAACGAAATAATGAAAGGAGTCCTCACTGCGAGAGCGGAATCGAAGAGGTTGCCTGCACAGGCAGAAACGGAGGAGAGAGAGAGAGAGAGAGAGTGCTGACACAGAGAAAGCTGGAAAAACGGAACTACAGAACTAGCTGCCCCACTCACGTCTTCCTCGCAATGCACTCTTACCATCTCAAAACTAAAACTAAAACTTAGTAACTAACTAACTAACTAACTAACTGACTGACAGGCTGACTGACTGAGTGACTGACTGAGTGACTGATGATTGACAGAGAGATAGACAGACTGACTGACAGACTAACCAACCAACTAATCAACCAACCAAATAACTAAAGTAAAATAAATTAATTAAACTAAACAAGTCCACGAAACAGAGTTTTCTTGCGAATCTAGTAGGTTCTCAGCTAGTAAAAAGTCTCCGGATTCCATGGAAACCAAAGTTTCATTACCGTGTCAAAAAACAGCCCTAAACATGTCCCTGTCCCGAGCCAGACAATCCAATTCTACTGAACTGTTACTACGATATATCACACTTGGGATCATTTACTTTATGAATCCAGCCCTGCCCTACCTACCTACATTTAAAATATAGTTTGTTATTATCCTCCCGTCTAATCCTACTTCTTTCAAGTGGTCTCTTTCTTTCAGGCCTACCAACAGAATGTCTATAAGCAGTTCTCCCTTCTCTCTGTGTGCCACAAGCTCCGAAATACCCACCAACACCCAGAAGACAGAATCACCAGGAAGAGGATGGTAAAGATGTGCGAGATATGAAGGTCAAAACGACGTGGTGTCAAAAATAATGTTCGAAATCACGAGCAATCACACTGTCGCACAGGCCAGCCTGTCTCCAGGGTCGATCTGCTACTCTGAAGGTACCCTGAAGGTGGAGGGAGTAGATCTTTCAGCAACGCTGGTAACCATCTGCAAGAACAGACAGCTTTACATACCAGAATATCGCAGGCTCGGTTACCTCTATCTTCAGGGTAAAATTATCTGCCCTGAATTTGGAGGTAGCAGGTTACTCAGGAACAATTGTGACAAACACATCACATAGTGCCACTCCTAGAAAAAGGAAGTTTTCAAACAAAGTGAACTTTTTTACTTTGCCTGAGCAGTACGCCAGTCTAGACCTCAGCAGTAGATGAAAGGCAGAAAAGTGTTTTATTTAACGACGCTCTCAGATTAAGCGTCGATGGCAAAGTTACTTTCATTTGTGCGAATTCAGAATACCAACAAATGTACTGTAACAAAAGTCTCGGCTTGATATAAAGAGGAAATACATCTGTAACGTTTTCGAACTCTTCTTAATGATGCTTAGCGTGAACACAGAGCGAGATTTTGAATCTTATAATAACATACACATAAATTCAGAGAAATATTTGCTCTACATATATCTTATCACAGGAACAATTATGAATAACTCAATGCTGTTGGAATATGTGCACATTATAACAAATACATTAATACGACAGTAATTGTGTTTATATTTCTGCAGATATGCTTTCACGATGAAGGCACGCGGCGGCGCAGTTGGTTGAGGCATGCGCTACAAGCCGTAAGGTTGCGGGTTTGATTCCCGATTGTGTCATTGGAATTTTTCATTGACATATTTCTTCCGGCAGCACTACGGCCCTGGGGTCGACTCAGCCTCTAACAGAAATGAGTAAAGGTAAAGGTAAAGTTCTCCCTTGAACAGGCCACGAAGGCCCAGAGGGAGAGTAGAGGTATAGCTCTACTCTTTCTTTAACCTCGGCGCTAGATGAGGGTGGGTGGTCAACTCCACGCCCCGGCCGCTTTACCCCTGCAAAAGAGACCCGGTACGCATTGTATAGGAAGCTGGGTGGACCCCAGGGCCGGTGTGGACGGGTGCGGAAAATCTCGCCCCCACCGAGATTCGATCACCGGACCGTCGAGCCCGTAGCGAGTGGCTATACCGACTACGCTATCCCAGTGAGTACCAAGGATATTTACTGGGGGGTAAAGGTGGCTGGTGTGTAAGGCTGACAACCTTACCACCTTCATGTGCCGATTGTCTTGAATTCTGGGAGCCTCAAACTTCTGGAAACTTCTGGGTCTGTCCAGGCGTATACAGGGATTGCTTTACCTTTCTTATAAGTTCATGATCGTTTAGTCTAATGTGTAGGTCTGCAGCCGCTCGTTTGCTGGGATTGCGGGTTCGAATCCCGCTGTGGGCATGAATGGCTGTCTCTTGTGAGTGTTGTGTGTTGTCAGGTAGAGGTCTCTGCGACGGGCCGATCCCTTTTCCAGAGGAGTCCTACCGAGTGTGTGTGTGTCATTGAGTGCGATCAGTTGCAACAGTAACCCTCTACACCTACACTGATTAGGTAGAAGGGGACAGACTCAGAAAGAAAGGTCTGTAGATTAACGATTTAAGCAAATACTTTTGGGTTAATTTATTGGCGGCGGGTGGCCTGGAGGATACGAAAGCAATAAAACTTGGTACCAATTAAAATCTGCTTGTCAGTGCATCGGGAAATCGAGAGAGCTGAGAGAGAGACAAGGCACCGGTCGCTCGAGTGTTTGTGACCCAGTTTCCACCTCCTACTTAGTTGCCTAGAGCCGCTAAAGCTAAGGTCACTGATCCAGTGCAAATTCTTCAGATTTGAAATACCAAAAGGCACAGGTCTTTATTCTAATAATAATAATAGTAATAATAATAATATCCATACTGGACATTGCGTACATGCTTCGGAGAGTACTAAAGCAAAACATACAAAAGTTTGTCATAGGAAATTGCATCACATATACCATTAATTGTAACGACAGAATAGCTGCAAAACTATATACCCTAGAAACATGGTTTGTTTCAGGTATATAATTGGAAATACCCTGCATAAAGGTGATAATAATAATAATAATAATAATTATTATTATTATTATTTTCTTCATCTGTGCTTTTCTCCTTTCGAATGATTGTGTTAATATTTTGCATTAATTTATTTGTTTGTTACGTATTGAAGAGTTTAATTATTTTGTTCGTGACAGTTATTTTTTTTTTGCTGTAACGTGTGTATTTGTGTATTTATGTACTTCTATTCCTTTCATAACTGACCCTGTGCCCTTGAGTACGAAATTGAATAAAGCGAATTATTTTTATTTGAAAATATTTCCTCACTTATTTCTCCTGGCACTCCCCAGACATCAGTGTTACTTTCAGCGCCTGCGCTCTTCCTATTTCTGTGACGTTTACGACGCACCGTCTCGGGTATAAAATTGAGATTATTATTTTGGACTTACTTTCTGCTCATGTATCGGCAGTAATGACTATGCTAATAGGTCTACTCTTATTTTTAAGATTATTTTGCGTCAATGGAATGATGGAGTCACTACGCAGACATATTTTTTTGCTTTACATGAACGTGTTCAGCTGATTTACCACCTTTGTAAAAGCAATAATAAGTCAACTTAGTTATTTATTACTAATGTGCTGGCACAACAGTCATAAGACCAGTTACAGAGTTGCGCAGGAACATGGGAAAAATTACATCAAATAACAACCTTTAAAACGTGGAAGGAGATTATAAAACCAGCACACTTATTCTTACTATAAATGAAAATAAAAACCAATGCATTTTAGAAAACCGATAATTTATTTGGAAAAAAAAAAGTATTCCATTTTATCTTAGGTTATTAAAATATTATACAATATTTTTCAAGATTTTATGCGAAGTCCTTATCATTTACTTTAAGGATGGGCTTCCGTTGTGTTTAAAATAATATTTGTAACAGTTATTTTTATCTTATTTTCACTTCTTTCTTCTCGCTGAGAAGTAAATATTTTCGTCATTCCTGTACCAGGGCGTTCTACTGTCAGCAACTGAGTGAGCCTCCAGGCTGCACGCGAAGCGGACTGTTAGGTCCTCTAGAACGAATATGATCCGCGGAGTTATATAAGTCCGGGCCACAGCAACTAAAGTTGAGCTGACTACCTGTTGTTGTCAGATCAACACAACCTAAGGTACATTCTACAGGTTAAGGCAGCATGAAGAAATAATTAATAAAAATTAAAGAAACAGCAAAATACAAAATAAAAACACATTTACGCTGTCTCACGAATATATATTAAATTATACCACAGCGAAAGCTCGCTTAGTAAGAGAAACACATTTGAATAAAATATGCATTTTGGGACAAGTAAGGTTGCCATTACCGATCCCAGTGGCCGCGCGGTCTAAGGCGTGGGTCTGCGGCCGCTCGCTTGCTGGGATTGTGGGTTCGAATCCCGCCGCGGGCATGGATGTCTGTCTCTTGTGAGTGTTGTGTGTTGTCAGGTAGAGGTCTCTGCGACGGGCTGATCACTCGTCCAGAGGAGTCCTACCGAGTGTGGTGTGTCTAAAAGTGTGATCGTGAAGCCTGGATAATGAGGAGGCCTAGGCCCCCTAGGGGCTGTCGAGCCATAGGGGGAAAAAGAAGGTAATTTCCTGGTCCAGATCCCGGGCCTGGCTACCCAGTTCCCACATCTGGCAGTGTTTATTCTTAAGTTCGAGATTAATTTCTCGTAGTCTTACTTTATTAACCGTTTACATTCTTAGAGGGAATGGAAGAAGAATTCGAGGGGCTACACTTTTGCCTTCCGAGAAGAATGCTTAGTATCTTTCAGTTACAAATGTGTCTACTTCCCAAAACATTACCAATTAACACAATTATATACATGTGATTATAGACAGTTCTACGCATAACTAATTTCTTACTGCAGTCCGTCTTGAGGCGTTGATAGTCAATAAATTACATACCTTGTGTAGCAGCCGCACATTCATTTTTCTGCTCACAATAGTAGGCTAATGTACCGTAGCCAGAACGAGTCGAATACATTCCATACCTTAACAACCTCTATCTTCAAGATACACTCAGTACTATCCTTTCATCTCTGCTTCGTTCTCTTTACACATACATATATATGTAAGGTAAAGGTAAAGTTGTCTCTCTACACTCCATGAAGGCATACAGGGGGAGTAGAGGTGCAGTTCCACTTATTCTTTACCTCAGTAGTAGAAGATGAGTAACCAACTTCAGGTTCAAGCCACTTTATCATGTGGAAAGAATTCTGAGACCAATCCTATAGGAGGTTGTGTGGGCACTAGAGCCAGCCTGGACATTTTAGAAAAGAGAAAATTTCTTCACCCTGCTGGGATCAGAACCCTGATCGTCGAGTTTGTAGAGTAGTCACTATGCCCACTATGTTGTTCAGTATCTTATACACACTTATCATCATTACGCAGTCTGTCTTAAGACAGGTTCATAGTCTCTTCCAAAGCGAGCTCTCCACAGAGAGCTAACTAGTGCTTCTGCTTTCAATATCCAATATCCTCTTTTTACCCTAAGGTCACTCAGCAGTTTCTTACACACAACCCTTAAATATATGTATTTAATATGTACACAAAATATACAAATTTATATTGAAATAATACAAAACAGCCGATCACAATTCAATGTTTAAGTTATTCAATATTTCATGCAACATGTTTCGGCCTACACGGACATAATCAGGCATATAATTATAAAATACTTCGAGGAAAACATTGTTTTATACGGATGTCAGACATGGCCTCTGACAAGTTACAAGCTACACCGAGCTTCTTCCGCTGCTGTCAGTTGACGATTACCACATTTTGGGATGTGAAGCCGTGTAGACTGGTAAAAGAGTAAGTGACCCACAGTTCCAGCCTCAAGATGGGTAAGGACGGCTGGCTTATCGGAACGTTGATACATACGCATAGTCACACATCTGGGACACTGCATTTTTAAAATTCAAGTGTTTTAAACAATGCTGAAAGTTGAGTTTAAATTGCAAAGATGACGCTTGTGAGCAATGTGTAATATAATACTTCGTAATGAAAAACTGTGTGACCTTAACACAGAATACATCTTATCTAGACTGTTAGGACAGTGAAGTGTGGGAGGCTGCAATGTGAACAGGATCATGGATAAAAGGAAGGCATACGGATTTTGGTAGGCAAACTTCTGAAAATATCTGAGAAACAGAGGGAAGAATAGCATTAACAGTTTTCTTCTGTGGCGCAACAGCCCTACTCGGCCCTAGGCCGCCTCATTGTTGAGGTTTGTAGATCACACACAGACACACCACGCTCGGTAGGACTCCCCTGGACGAGTGATCGGGCCGACGCAGAGGCCTCTGCCTGACAATACACAACACTCACAAGAGACAGACATACATGCTTCCGGCGGGTTTCGAACCAGCAATCCCAGCAAGCGAGCGGCTCCAGACCCGCGCCTTAGACCGCGCGGCCACCGGAATCGGTAGTATATACACTTATCATGGTAAAATGAGTCATGATGACAAAATGTGGATCGAATGATTTCAGGATCGTGTCCAATGGCAGGCTTCAGTATTCGGGGTGTTAAAACTTCAGCATGTACACGTGTACCAGAGAGTTAGCTTATGACAGGATAGAAGTAAGGTAAACACAGCTTCTAAGTAGCAAGTTGTGGTGATTCCTATGCTACTTTATTTACCGCTACTTGTTTTTACCGAATTCGGAAATTCACGACTATTTCCCTGGGCCAGTCAAATCCAGTTTACACGTTTACAGCTCACTTTCCAATAACCGCTTGGATACTGTACACAAAGTGACTACAATAATATAATAGCACAAGGATACTGTACACAAAGTGACTACAATAATATAATAGCACAAGGATACTGTACACAAAGTGACTACAATAATATAATAGCACAAGGATACTGTACACAAAGTGACTACAATAATATAATAGCACAAGGATACTGTACACAAAGTGACTACAAAAATATAATAGCACAAGGATACTGTACACAAAGTGACTACAATAATATAATAGCACAAGGATACTGTACACAAAGTGAGTACAATAATATAATAGCACACGGATGCTGTACACAAAATGACTACAATAATATAATAGCACAAGGATACTGTACACAAAGTGACTACAATAATATAATAGCACAAGGATACTGTACACAAAGTGACTACAATAATATAATAGCACAGGGATACTGTACACAAAGTGACTACAATAATATAATAGCACAAGGATACTGTACACAAAGTGACTACAATAATATAATAGCACAAGGATACTGTACACAAAGTGACTACAATAATATAATAGCACACGGATGCTGTACACAAAGTGACTACAATAATATAATAGCACAAGGATACTGTACACAAAGTGACTACAATAATATAATAGCACAAGGATACTGTACACAAAGTGACTACAATAATATAATAGCACACGGATACTGTACACAAAGTGACTAAAATAATATAATAGCACAAGGATACTGTACACAAAGTGACTACAATAATATAATAGCACAAGGATACTGTACACAAAGTGACTACAATAATATAATAGCACAAGGATACTGTACACAAAGTGACTACAATAATATAATAGCACAAGGATACTGTACACAAAGTGACTACAATAATATAATAGCACAAGGATACTGTACACAAAGTGAGTACAATAATATAATAGCACACGGATACTGTACACAAAGTGACTACAATAATATAATAGCACAAGGATACTGTACACAAAGTGACTACAATAATATAATAGCACAAGGATACTGTACACAAAGTGACTACAATAATATAATAGCACAAGGATACTGTACACAAAGTGACTACAATAATATAATAGCACAAGGATACTGTACACAAAGTGACTACAATAATATAATAGCACAAGGATACTGTACACAAAGTGACTACAATAATATAATAGCACAAGGATACTGTACACAAAGTGACTACAATAATATAATAGCACACGGATGCTGTACACAAAGTGACTACAATAATATAATAGCACACGGATACTGTACACAAAGTGACTACAATAATATAATAGCACACGGATACTGTACACAAAGTGACTACAATAATATAATAGCACAAGGATACGCTTCTGAAGCGACAGACAAACAATCAAATAACCAGTTGTATAGTTTAGGAATATCAACATAGGAATTTGATGATTCCTAGGCTATGGGTTAGACGACCGAAGAATTGCGGCTCAACTCCTGACAAGGATAAGAATCTCCTTTCTTCTTCAAAGAGATAGGAGAGAATCAGGAAACCATACAGCTTCATATTCAATGAATACCGCTAGATGTTTCCCCTGGGGTAAAGAGGAAAGATCTTGAAGCTGAGCACTCACAAAAATTTAGTGCCGAGGTAAGAAAGAGTGGAGCTCTACTCCCATTCTTCCATACGCCTTCATGGCGTGCACAGGGAGAGATTTACCTTTTTTTAACTTGAGAAGATACAGAACAGAGAACATGTTATTCATCAGTTGGTTTGTTTGTTTAATAACGCTTTAGTTAAATGAGGCACGGCTATTCGTATTTTGCCACTGGACGAGATCTTCTTCAGGAAATGTTGTAGTGGTTGCTTTACTGAATAAAAGCAGTGGTGTTGTTGCACATGGGAAGAAAAAGAGAACTGTTGGGACGAAATATTCGTCTTTAGGTCTATGCAAGTGCAGCAAGTGTACGATTACTGTGCTTATTAACAGTACTATTCGCGCAAACCAACTCGTAGTAGCACATAAAAACTCCCAATCACTGTACGTCCGTGACGTGTCATAATGGACAACTAACAGTCGAATTAATTACTTAGGATGGAGGACTGAC
This sequence comes from Reticulitermes speratus, assembly GCA_021186555.1. Lineage (NCBI taxonomy): Eukaryota > Metazoa > Arthropoda > Insecta > Blattodea > Rhinotermitidae > Reticulitermes > Reticulitermes speratus. The sequence goes on from JAJKFL010000009.1 coordinate 8,557,412, forward strand.
CTTTGTCGCAGGCATGGTCCGGAATTATAAACCTGTTTATTGCTTTGAAGAGCTCTCCACACAGAAACAAATGAGTGCCATTTAATACGAATACTAGCCAGCCCTTTAATTGTCAGCATTTCGTAGAGTACAGGAATGAGATATTCATCTCTTCCCACTGTTCAATGTTATAACTTATGTCACGCGCTTCTGAGGTGGCGCCTTCACGCTGTATGGTCCTGTAGATAACAATTAACGCCTTCAGACAACTTTAATTAATTATTTAATTAATTAATAACTATTTTCAGTGATTAAGCCGCAGAGATGTCTTATGGTAGCTCCTAATATTTTTTATTTTCTTTAATCCAGTTTATGGCTAAAAATTACTTATACAACGTTAACACAGTTATTATTATTATTATTATTATTAACTCGTCACATTACCTCTAGCAACACCTTCGACTTCATTTAATCATCTTCAGCTTAATCTGGTAAAGTATAAAAATGTATAAATCACAAAATATCATATGGCAATTTTAGAATGAGATCTCAATTCGTTACATAAATATTTACAGTATACATTGCCTTATATCAAGTGGGATAGGGAGCATGGACTGGATTGATATGGCTCAGGATAGGGACAGGTGGCGGGCTCTTGTGAGTGCGGTAATAAACCTTCGGGTTCCATAAAATGCGGGGAATTTCTTCACTAGCTGAGGACCTGCTAGCTTCTCAAGAAGGACTGTGCTACATGGAGTTAGTTAGTTAGTTAGTTATTGTCTTAAATCTCGCTTCTGTATTAACTTGCACATAGTGTTTCTTTTTTTTAATTTCCCAAAACTTTATATTGGTAATAATTAATGTTTTTGGTTGTTGTTATCTCTTCCCTTGATGGTTTTCTTTCTTCACTGGTAAAGCGTGTCGTTTTATTTATGAGAAATAAATGACGTGAATGGTGTTCTAAATCAGTAAACTTGTGTTCCATGTACAGTTGCTTCTTTAAATGTAGCCGTCAGTTAAAATTTCATAGGACAGAGTACATATAATTCCGTGTTTGTAAGCCGGTAACCCTTAGTGGGGTAAAATAGTATCGCATTAGATAGAATTCTTCGCTAGAATAGATCATACTACATCAAAACACTTTCACCATTGGGAGATCTTAAAGGGACGTTTCCAAGAAGTCACGTCAACTCTTTCTCTCTACAGTTGATGTTTCTTAATGAAAAATGGCCCATTGAGAGCTGAAACATGTTGGAGGTTTGATATAATATTGACTATTAAGGATTTTCCCTAGATACAGAGTAATTTTTGGTTGTATTTATTAAATTTTCCTTAAATGTATATATTTATTACTTTTTTTACACCCCTACACAAGTCCTTGGAATGCGTTTTCTTCTGCTTCTTCTTCTAATCAATTTAAATCCCTTATTTATTTATTTATCTATCGAATTTTTAGCGGCTGAAATTACACTGTGAAGAATAGTGGGACGATGAGTGATTAATAAATTTTCGAAAAATGTGGAAAAAGCTTTCGTGACTTAATTTGATGTAGCGTTACAAACCTGGAATTTGCCCGGAGAGACTAAGGAATACCAGGAAGAGAATCAGTAAGGATAGCTGGTCCCCAGGTTTGAATACAGGACCTTCCGAATAAGAGCCAGGAGTTGTTTGAATACAGGACCTTCCGAATAAGAGCCAGGAGTGTTTTGAATACAGGACCTTCCGAATAAGAGCCAGGAGTTGTTTGAATACAGGACCTTCCGAATAAGAGCCAGGAGTTGTTTGAATACAGGACCTTCCGAATAAGAGCCAGGAGTTGTTTGAATACAAGACCTTCCGAATAAGAGCCAGGAGTGGTTTGAATACAGGACCTTCCGAATAACAGCCAGGAGTTGTTTGAATACAGGACCTTCTGAATAACAGCCAGGAGTTGTTTGAATACAGGACCTTCTGAATAAGAGCCAGGTATTGTTTGAATACAGGACCTTCTGAATAAGAGGTAGGATTGGGTTTAATACAGAATCTTCGGTCAGAAGTTGTTTGAATACAGGACCTTCTGAATAAGAGGTAGGATTGGGTTTAATACAGAATCTTCGGTCAGAAGTGGTTTGAATACAGGACCTTCCGAATAAGAGCCAGGAGTTGTTTGAATACAGGACCTTCCGAATAAGAGCCAGGAGTGTTTTGAATACAGGACCTTCCGAATAAGAGCCAGGAGTTGTTTGAATACAGGACCTTCCGAATAAGAGCCAGGAGTTGTTTGAATACAGGACCTTCCGAATAAGAGCCAGGAGTTGTTTGAATACAAGACCTTCCGAATAAGAGCCAGGAGTGGTTTGAATACAGGACCTTCCGAATAACAGCCAGGAGTTGTTTGAATACAGGACCTTCTGAATAACAGCCAGGAGTTGTTTGAATACAGGACCTTCTGAATAAGAGCCAGGAGTTGTTTGAATACAGGACCTTCTGAATAAGAGCCAGGAGTTGTTTGAATACAGGACCTTCTGAATAAGAGGTAGGATTGGGTTTAATACAGAATCTTCGGTCAGAAGTTGTTTGAATGCAGGACCTTCTGAATAAGAGGTAGGATTGGGTTTAATACAGAATCTTCGGTCAGAAGTGGTTTGAATACAGGACGTCCGGGTGGAGTGGTTTGAACACAGCCTATTACAGCCTCTTCGATTTTACAGAATTCCCATTATGTAACATCCTAAATTATTCATTTGCTTCACTCTTGGTGTGTTGCAATATCCTTATTAGGCACTTTTTTTAAATTATTTTTAATTGAAAAAAAAATTTCTGTCTAAGAAATAACAGCAGGGAAGCTGTTGTTGCACTATTTGTGCGGCATGGTTAATGTTTTTTAATACTGCATGACAAGCTCTAATGTATGATTGTGTTGTATTTCACTATAAACTGGCCTGTGAAACATATAATCGGTTCTCCTTTCCACTTTCAAAAGGTTATACATTAATTGCAGTTGATTACAGTTGGGAATTATGTTGGTGCAGTGATGCAAGTCGTAGGCCCTTGCAATGACGAGAAATATCGATTATTGTATCATAACATGAACGAGAATTGTCGATTATTGCATCACAACATGAAGGAGAAATATCGATTACTGCATCACAATATGGAAGAACGTACTACATACGATGGCGTGAAAGGTCATCAGTTCAATAATTTAGTAACTATAAAATACATTTCATGCATTTCAACATAGACCCATAGATGACAAGGCAGAATGTGTTGCATTTATCTTTCTTGTTTTCTCCTTCTTACTCTGACCTCATTCTACCTACTCGTTGTAGATGTAGAGGGTTATTGTTCCAATTGATCACACTCAGCGACACACACACGCACTCAGTAGGACTCCTCTGGACGAGTGATCAGCCCGACGCAGAGACCTCTACCTGACAACACACAACATTCACAAGAGACAGACATCCATGCCCTAGGCGGGATTCGAACCCACAATCCCAGTAAGCGAGCGGCCGCAGACCCACGCCTTAGACCGCGCGACAACCGGGATCAGCTGTTGTATTGATATGAATGTAAAAATTGTGTACATAGGCGTTCTTTGCAAATCTGCATGACATATTATTCTTGATATTCATGTACTGCAGGCACGTACCTATTAGTTGAAATTTAACACAATAAAGGTTATTATTAATACACTAAGTGCTCACTACATGGAAGAAAAATGTTTTAAATCAAGCTTACGGATATGACTGACAAGAACGGTTTGTATTGTGTGTCAGTATTGTATACGATGAAACGTTAAAAGTATGTTTCTTTTTGTGGTGAAGGGTCCCGCAGCAGAAGCTACGGACGCACCGCCGTCTTAAGGCTTATTGTGCAACACTGTGATGAAGAGAAAGATGATTAGTTTTCTTTATTTCTCCAAGTAATGGAGCACCGGTGAAATTAAATTGACAGGGGAAAACCGAAGTACTCGAGGAAAAACCTGTCCCAGTGCCACTTTGTCCACCACAAATCCCACATGGACTGACCCGGGATCAAACACGGGCCTCCGCGATGGGAGGCCGGCGACTAACTGCCTGAGCCATGACACGGCCATTAAAAGTATGTTAATGTATTCCGAACTGATCTTCGTGTGCGTCTGTAGCAGTGATTATTTTGTTAAGATGTAAGGCATATGCACAGTCCTTGTCTCCACAAAGCATGTACACAGCATTTGTTAAGATGTAAGGCACATGCACAGTCCTTGTCTCCATAAAGCATGTACACAGCATTTGTTAAGATGTAAGGCACATGCACAGTCCTTGTCTCCATAAAGCATGTACACAGCATTTGTTAAGATGTAAGGCACATGCACAGTCCTTGTCTCCATAAAGCATGTACACAGCATTTGTTAAGATGTAAGGCACATGCACAGTCCTTGTCTCCATAAAGCATGTACACAGCATTTGTTAAGATGTAAGGCACATGCACAGTCCTTGTCTCCATAAAGCATGTACACAGCATTTGTTAAGATGTAAGGCACATGCACAGTCCTTGTCTCCATAAAGCATGTACACAGCATTTGTTAAGATGTGAGGCACATGCACAGTCATTGTCTCCATAAAGCATGTACAAAGCATTTGTTAAGATGTAAGCTATTTTTGTACGGTAGAGGTACAGACATTTTACTGCTGCTGGTACTAAGATAGACATGAAGTTTTCTGTTTTATGGAACCCGACGTTCCGTTAGTAGCTTCACAAGTACCCGCCAAAGTACCCTAATCGGAAGCAGAACCATCCTGTCCACACATTCGCTCCATTTCTTGCAGCTCCAGTGTAACAGTAATATTTACATCTACATTTGCTTAGCGGATACAATTCTATATGCACTCCTCTGCTGTTCTATACGTGCTACATGTCTAGCCCATATGATTCTCTTGACTTTAAATCATCCTAATACTATTAGGTGAAGAATATAAATCATAAATTTTAATATTAGACATCCTAGTTGGTATGCAGATACAAATGTAGTCTATATTTGCTCTTATCAATAATACAGTCGTAACCAACTCTTCTCTTATAATACTTAATTAGGCAACCGGTTTCAGCTCAAAGAGCCATCTTCAGGCCATGACAGAAAATTACAAAAATTAAAAGATTCCATACATTTGGTGGGGGCACGCAGTGGCGCAATTGGTTGAGGAACTGCGCTACGAGTCGGAGGGTTGCGGGTTCGATTCCCGATCGAGTCATTGGAATTTTCCATTGACTTAATCCTTCCAGCCGCACTATGGTCCTGAGGTCGACTCAGCCTCTAAAAGAGTACCAGGACTAGTTCCTGGGGTGTAAAGGCGGCCGGTGTGTAGGGCTGACAAACTTACCACCTGCATATGCCGATTGTCTGGAAATCTGGAAGCCTCAACCTCCTGGAATCCTAAGGGCCTGTCCAGGCCTGTAATGGGACTGCTTTACCTTTTACCGTACATTTGGTAAGAGGAAGATTGTTTCCAAAAACGTCTGTAATATTTCAATGTATATATTTTTTGTAATGCACCTCCCGGAAGATGGCCACATGAGTGGCCGACACATGTAGGAGGTATACGGTGTGTATAATAATTTACTTTCATACACTTATGTGCATTTGTTGGTTTTAATATCACATCTAATTGCTCAATGCACGGTTATGAATGATTTAAAATTTATTCCTACAAATTTTACGTTATGTTCACCGTGCATTTTCATAACACTCAACATTTAAACCAACAAATGCACTTTATTTCTTAAGTATGTCCATTATGGCTCTATTGCAGCCGAAACATGTGTACGGTTAATGGACATACTTAAGAAATAAAGTGCATTTGTTGGTTTAATTGTTGAGTGTTATTCCTACAAAATTTGAAATTATGCAACTTTCTCCACGATATATGTACAAGGATCCGTACTAATTGTGTATGCAACATTGCGTATAAGTAACCACTACCAATATATCCAACCAACGTGCGTATACGAATATAACATTAAATTTACTATTGTGCTTAGAGATTATTTAAAGGCATATCGGCACTAGATAGAGTCGAGTGGTCAGCTTCAAGCCTCGGCCACTTTACCTCGGGAGATGGTCCAGGTACCCATTGGATAAAAGTCTGGGTGGACCCTCGAACCGGTCTGGAAGTTTTGGAGAAAAGAAGACTCTTTCACCTGCCGGGAAACAAATCAAGATTCTTCAGTCGTCCAGCCCGTAGCCTAGTCACTATATCGACTGAGCTATCTGGGCATCTAAGTGGGAAACTAATTGGCGGAAATTATGGAAAGACGAGGTTACTAATCTGTGCAACTATTACTTCGGAATCCTTGATGATCTCACCACATTGTATGCAAAATTATAAGAAACGTAGTCAGAATTTCTTCCCAGAACTTATCGTTTTGAATATAAAGTAGCTCTGCAATACGCTGAACACACAACACACTGGTGGCACAAATGCAGTACGAACGTCACCGCAGCACTGACTGTCTCGTCACTACGTAAGAAATTAACTAGGTAATTACGGGAAATATTGAGAGCATAAAATGCAAACTGGCTTTATTGTTCTTCATTATGTAGATATAAAGGGTAATTTTTATCAAGATTAGAACGAAATTACCTCTGTTACACTTTGTTAATAAGACATTTGTTGTAACAGTGTGTTCCAGAAGTTTAGGCTTAAATACAGCACGATGTATTTTGCTGCAAAATGACGAATTCCGCAAAACTTAAAATTTCTGTTCTGAGTCAAGGATAAATGACGTCCGTGGTCTTGCTGTCCGTTGCAAATTATTAACGCCTTCGCTGTAAACCTGCATGTAAACTAACAGGATGGATATAACTTCAAGATAAACTTGAACCCAATGTACTTGTATACGTCTGTAAAACAAAGATAATACGACGTGTTGTAGGACAAGAAAAAAATCAAATAAATTACACTCAGTCCTTGTTTTGAGCCCTAGCTGCATCCCTCGAAAAGTGCGAGCAAATAACAAAGACGTAAATCAAAAATGATATTCCCATCACAAATAAGGGGTTAGATTAATGGAAGGCAGCATGTCAAAGGACGTCAAACAGAAAATGAGAGGGCGTAAATTAGGAAGTGGGGTGAATAGGTAAGGGGCGTTAAACAAAAAAGGTGTAAAACAAAGGGGCGTAAAACAGAGGCTGGATATAATCATGATATGAGTGGTCAAGCTGCCACTAATATTAGCAAATTCAGGAATTATTAAAGCAGAAAAGAACAGCGATTCTTAATAACTATGTTATTGATAGCATTCCAAGATAAATGGAAAATTATTGCTGTGATTAAACAAGCACAATGTCGTTAAGACATATGGGGAGTAGAGGTATAGCTCCACGCATTTATAACATCGACAGCAGATGATGGTGTTCAGCTTCACGCTCCGGCATTTTTAATTTCTGGAAAAGAGCGCACGTTACCCGTTGAATAGGAGGTTGTGTGATCCCTACGGCCGGTCTGGACGCTTTGATGAAGAGAAAAATCTGCGAGACAGAAAGTTCTCACAGCGATTTTGCCGAATATTGAAATATTCTCAGATGTTATGCCGTATAGACTGGTAAATATTTAGACGTTTAGAAGGGATTTAGTACCATAAGTTTCGGGGTCAAGATGAAATCTCTTTTCGGACTATAGGACACTGAAGATGAAGGCAGTACACCCTTTCGAAACGTAGGTAACTCTTTACCAGTTGACACGATTTATCATCCATCCCAGATGGCTGAATATTGAAGAGAAAAATCTCTTGTCCTTTCAAGAATCGAAGAAGGATACTGCAGTCTTTCAGCTCGTAGCTCGGTCAATGTGCGATGATAGAATTCCAGACGTTCAATTATCTACCCCTTAAAGTGATGCATTTTGTAACTCCTTTAGTACCTTGAGGTTAAGGTTTTAACGAATTATGAAGATTTGGCTGTAGTTTGTATTCAGGCCAGTAAAATCCATTGCAGACTGGAAAAAAAGGGGATTAGGCTAGTCCAGGAAATCGATTTTGACATAGGTAAAAAATAATATATACAGAATTCGATGTGAGTTACATAATTCCACGTGTATTGACATTAAAATGTTAATATTTGATAATATTATTAAAATTTATTGTTAATCTGAAGTTATCTTTTGTAACGTCAACTCAAATCTGTGCTACTGTTTCAAATTATCTTTGTAAATTCGGCAAGGTTAACATTAAGATTTAAACAACAAAATTACTGGTGCTTTTCTTATGTCTTCGCACCCATAATACACATTAAAATCACTCCATTTTTCACGTCCTCCTGTACGTATAAAATAACTTGAGAAATATCGAAGAAATTTTTATTAAATTTGATATTGATTAAACTAATATTATAACCAAAAAGGTACACTTTTTATGCAATGTTTATGTATAATGCTACATGTTTCAGCTTAATAGCCGTCTTCTGGAAAAATATGAATATCGTAGCAATGTTTTCAAGGCCATTACATATTAAGCCGAATATAAAAAGTAATATATCAAATCATTGTTTTAAACCCTATTTATGTTCCTGAAGAAGTAAGCGTAAATAAAAAATAATATTCCCATAATAAATAATGATAAAGGTAAGGGTTAGCGTAATAGAGCGCATTCCAGCCAAAGAGCGTTACACCGAAAATTAAAATTTGGTGTAAATTAAGAAGTGATGTAAATTGATAAGGGCTGTTAAACGAAAAGGCGTAAAAGAAGTGGGACGTAAAACAAGGGCTACTTGTACGATATTGATGTTATCTCTGAAGATGACTGTTAAGTCAGAACGTGTACGGTTATAAATAAACATAAAATAAAAACATGTACGTTGTTGGTTACATTATTTCATTTAATTGTGTGTACACGGGAGAAACTTATTATAAAACCGATATCGATTATTAAAAGAAATTGATTGAGCGCCTAAAGTTGTTACTCTGTGCACACGTCTTCTTACTTGTATAATAAACAATCAAAATAGTCTCCCGAACACACGTAAAGATCATGGAACCTCACTTTCGATAATAACTACACATAAATAGAACCTCCAGTTGAACTGACATGCCTGCATGTCTATAAATACGCATTTAGTTACACATAATTGAACGTGCTGCTAGAACTGCTACTTTGTTAAAGTTCAACGTTTATCCCTTTAAAGGTAAAATACACCAGAATTTTAAAGTTGTCCAATCCGTGCATTTCAGATCAATGTATTCCTTTCTTAAACGAACCAAATGCATAATATCAAATATCAGCATGTTGGAGTACCGACTTTACTACTCATTTCTGATATTGAGCATTTTGTTGGTTTAATAAACGAATACCTTGCACCAGAATTGTTACGTCATGCGCAATAGACTTAATTCATTTTCATTACAATTATCCCTAATAATTTAAATTAAAAATCACTGAAACATAAGGAGGCAGCCGCATGCAATTTTTAATCGGAAATACGGGCTCGATCCCAGACAAATCCATGTGGGATTTGCGGTGGACAAAGTGGCACTCAAAGAGGCTTTTGCGCGAGTACTTCGAACTTCTGTCAGTACAATTCTACCGGTGCTCCTAATCTCAGCAACTAACAGTTTTGTTAATCACACACTTATGGAATAACCGAAAACAGTTCAGTAAAATATAAATTCTTTACCAATTAACTTTGTGTTTTCGGACCGATTTATAGCCACTCGGTTTTACGAGTACAGTAATTATAAAATTATAACTGTGAGATTGTACCAATTTTCTAACACAGACTAACGTAAAGAAAGGTTATATGGTACACTGGGAATGGCAGTTCAATTTCATTTTAGAGATGTGTCTATTAAAAGCTAACGTTTATTCATATTTGCTAAAGGATCTCTTTAATGGACTATCCTCAGCCAGGTGAATCCAGTCCTCACATAAATAACACTCTTATGTAAGTATACATAGGTCTACACAACTGGATGGATAGCGTCAAAATAAATCCAGTCCTCGGTTATACAGAATATTTTTAAAGCATTATTAATATACATGTGTACATACCGCTGAGAATCTATTTGTTTGGTAGTGGTATATGATACTCTGCGACAAAGTACTCTCCCTTCAAGTTGTCTAGGTAAAAGTCTGTAGACATTTCTCGTTTCCACGTTCGTGCTACATGTTACACTATCACAAATCCTTAATTAAATCACCGCAATGAATAGTGGGTGAAAATAAAATATGAAGCTATTTAATGATTCAGTTTCGTTCACACTTCTGGTTATTCTTCTCTCTCAATTCCAAATAATTTTTTCAGTCCGTTGTTTTCCAATACTCCTTCCTTCCTTAAGGTGAGGGGGTAAATTTACACCAATACATAACGATAGATTTTGTTACAATCATACATATTTATTTTTATGCTTTTAGGCGCTAGACAATAAAACTATGAACAGAATAATTAACAAAAAATAATCCATTTCTTTAAATTTAGTTATAGAGAAAGTTTAGATACACCGCAAGTGTGTAACAAGTTTCTGATCACCTTATACTGCCATATTTCAGACTCGGCAATTAAATTGTGTACCTTAATTAGCGGCGACAACCGTTTCCAAAGTGCTCATCCTGTCGGTGGCGCTAGGAAATTGAAACACCGCAGTGACGTCACACAGAACTTCACAAGGTCCTGCATTAAGTGCCATAACATGTCTCCCGTTCGTGTAAAAATCAGATTTCTAAGACGAGTTGCCAAATGCTTTGTCATTCTGCTTATTATAATGAAATTAAACTTAATTTATTCTTGACAACAATCTTGCACCGGGACAACTGAAATTTGTTCTTTTAGATCAGTGATTTTTAAAATTTACAGCAGCTCTGACCCCTTTTATTCTCAAACTATGTTCTCGAACCAAACGTTTAAATCAGGTCAGCTTTTTTAACACAAAAATACCATAAGTATAACAAGAGAGGCAATGTACGTATAACGAAATATTGTAGCGCGTTCGCGTAACCACTCTTGCAAATGGAAAGCCATAAGTAGCCTATTAAACATTATGAGTGTGTGTCTCTATTCTCGTCGTAGTTATGCTGCAGGCAAAACACGTCTTTTCTGCGCCGTATTATATTTTAATCTGTGGCCTGTCCGGCTCTACCATATTTTTTTTACATCATCTCATAAACGGCACGATGTTCGTGAAAAAGTTATCGAATATAAAATGTGTGTTTTGATTTTCTCTACAAATATTGTCTAAAACATTGCTCATTCTAAGAAGAATTGAACGAGATATTATCATAAGTGTGGATAGGTCTTCATGTAAACTACCCGATATTCTTGTCTGACTTTAATGAAACTAGAATTTTCATGACAGAGTTTTGAAAAATCCTCAAATATCAAATGTCATGAAAATCCTTCCAGTGGGAGCCGAGTTGTTCCATGCGGACAGACGGACAGACAGACATGACGAAGCCAATGGGTAGCTTTTCGCAATTTTGGGAAAACGCCTAAAAGGGCAGACATAGAATTACATATTTTTAAATTTCACAATAAAATTACGTAAAAAATAGCGCTCTTCATTTAGTTTTGTCGGCTCAGTCATTTCTTTGCTATTGATTTTGTTCAGTGACTTTTGAAAAGCGAGAAACACTTATTGAAACAGACACTCTTTCAATGAGTTGTATTTAAGTCGGTTCAAGATCTTGTTTTTTATTTTACGAGTGACGAAAATCCTATTTTACACAGTGACGTGAGGCTGCTGGACATTGGAAATGCTTTCTGGAAAAAAAAAAAAAAAAATGCATGTCTTGCACACCCAGAAAGGTTATGTTATAACCGATCGTTGCTGGTTACTTTTGTAAATTAATATACATCAATTTACAAGACAGTTCTTTTCAAAGGTTTTAACTTTATTTCCATTTTAACAATATAAACGTTAACACAATACAATCCGCCCAGTCCATTCCTTTACTGAACGCCAACTGACGCGGGACACCTGGTCCCTTGTCCTTCCTGCTATATTTAGACGAGTGGAGAGGGAGAGCCGAACTGCTCCTACAATACTAGTATATAAATGCTCCAATAATGTTCGGCTATAATGTAGAACCCCACGTTACGAATCACTTCTTCAGACTAACTTATCTTTAAATGCCTAACGCCATTGAGACATGTTTTACATAAACTTCCTAAATAAGGCAAACTGAACTTTACTCATGTTGAGGTGGCTGGGAATACTCTGTGACACGCAGAAGCAAGACCCTTGCAAAAAGCTACGTTCCATAAACCAGAAGGCTGTAGAAGAGTAGGCAGACCTGCTCGTGGGTGACTGGACTTAGTGTGTAAGAAGATACCGGGCGTGAGAAATTGGAGGAGAATGTAGCAATAAAGCTGCTTAAATCGTTGTTTGATTAAGACTGTTTAAAATTTGGTTATCAAAGGAAGCAGGCTAAATTGCTATGACTAAGATCCAGTCCAATTAATGGAGATAATGTAAAAAATGTGATGCATTAAATTAATAGATATTTAAGGAAAAGCGGGAGGGAGGGGGGTCATAAACAAGGTAGAATTAATGAGCTCGAAACAAACATTAAGAACAGGAACATTTGAGACTTGTGTAGGGTCATAAATTAACGTAAGAAGGGTTACCAACCTCGAACTACTTTAGTAAATGATGAGAAGGGCGATCTGTGTGCAGATTTGCACAGTATTTTGGCTTGGTAGAAGAATCACTACTGTCAGCTATTGAATGAACATGGAGTCAATGATGTTAGGCAGACTGAAGTACATACAGCTCAGCCGTTATAGCTTGATCATAGTGGCTTTGAGGTTGACAAGGGTACTAAATACTTGAAAAGATGTAAGTCGACAAGTACTGAGCAAATTCCGGCAGAACTGATTGAAGTAGAAAGTAGAACTTTATGTTCTGGGATCTATAAACCTATTAATTATATGTGGAATTGGGAAGAATTGCCTCAAAAATGCAAAGTATAAATAACTGTACCAATTTATAACGTGGGCCGGGATAGCATAGTCGGTATAGCGACTATGCTACGAGCTGGACGGCCCAGGGATCGAATCCCGGTGGGGGAGAGATTTTCAGCACCAGTCCAGACCGACCCTGGGGCCTACCCAGTCTCCTGTACAATGGGTACCGGGTCATTCCCGGGGGTAAAGCGGCTGGGGAGTGGCGTTGACCACCCACCCCAATCTAGCTCCGAGGTTAAAGAAAGAGTAGAGCTATACCTCTTCTCCCTCTCTGGACCTTCATGGCCTGTTATAGGGTGAACTTTACTTTTTTACCCTACTCATTTATAAGAAGGACGAAGAAACACACTACAGTAATCATCGAGGCATATCACACTTATGAACCACACCCAACATTTTTTAAATCTTCAGTAAACGTTACCCCCACACGTAGAGGAGATATTTGGAGAAAATCAGTGAGAATTTCGAAGTAAAAGATTAACTACGACTACCTATCCTACATTCTGCATTCCTCAACTCAATTTTTCATTTATTTATCTTTTTTATTTTTTTAGTCGTCCTCTTCTACCTACTCGGTTTCCCGTTTCAGTGTCGAGGTTTGGAATTTCTTTTGATCACACTGAGAGACACACCGCAGTCGGTAGGACTCCTCTGGACGAGGGATCGGCTCGTCGCAGAGGCCTCTACCTGACAACAACACACAACACTCACAAGAGACAAACATCCATGCCCCGGTGGAATTTTTTTTTTAACTAATTCCTGGGTTTTCCCCTTTGATCCATTTTTGTTCTGTAGTAATCCTTTTTCGTCCTTTCATGTCACTTACGGTCAACAACCGTCGTTTTACAACACAACACAAACATCCATGCCCCTGGTGGAGTTCGAACCCACGATCCTAGCAAGCGAGCGGCCGAAGACCCACGCCTTAGACCGCACGGCCACTGGATCGGCCTCAACTCAAACACTAGTGAATAAATGGGAATACGATGGGGCAGTGCGTTAGCTAGTTGTTTACTTAAAAAAGCTTGAATTTCAGTTAGGAAAGAGTTTTTGTGTAACATTCTTGTTGAGTTTGGTATCGCAATGAAACTAGTTACGTTAATACAAATGTTTAGAATGAAACCTACAGTAAATTACGGATAGGCAAATATTTGTCTGATACATTCCTATTCAGAACGTCTGAAACAAAATTGCTATTTATCGCTACCCTTTTCAAGTTTGCTTTAGAATACGCAATAATGAGTGTCCAAGTAACTCACATTATACTTCCTGTTAATCATTAAACGAGGCAGTAAGAAGAGAGTGAAAACATACGAAATGAGTAGCTTTACGATTTTTACTCTTCAGCAAATATAATCAGAGAGATCAGATCAACGAGGATAAGATAAGCGGGTCATGTGGCCAGCATGGGACAGAAGATAAAGGCATAGAGGGGCTTGCTTGGAAAGCCGGAAGAAAAGAGACCACTTGGAAGACCTAAGTGCAGATGGTAAGATAATATTAAAAGGGATATTAGAAATAGGATTACGGTGTGTGCTAGATTCATCTCTGTCATTATAAGGACACGTGGTAGGTTGCTCAGGAAAAGAGAATAAATGTGGGAAATTTCTTGCCTAGCTGAGGAAAACTACTGACTTCTTAAGGAGGAATATACTCCGGGGAGTTAGATAATGTTTAAGGCTACATGAGACCTGTGCAACTGCTGCTCATTTGGACACAAAACGCACCGCACCTTCTTGATTGTATGTTTCAAATCTTCAGAAATTCTTCTAACACAGCTCTCAGTGTGTTTGGAATCTTACTCACAAGAACGTAGCGACGAACGATGTAGTGGCAACTAGACTATTCTGGCGCCAGGTCCTTGAACTCCATCAGTGCTGAGGTTTCCTTTATGGCTGCTTTGGCATAAATGTCAACCTAACCTAAGCTCACCTAACTCAACATAATCTTACCTTACCTAACCTAACCTAACCTAACTATCTTAACCTACACTTAAGATACCACAAGACATATGAGTCCTTTGCACGGGAAAGATCTTGCCTGACCATAAAGCCAAAATTTTTCTCACCATAAACATGCTTCATCTTTCAAAATGTTTACACATTTTACTAAGTACATTAACCCCCCGTTTCGGAGTTTAATTCGTTCTTCGAAAGCTGCTTTTAAGGCGAAAACTCGTAAAAGTAAAATTAATTTCCCATTACTTCCCATGTCACAAGTTTTAATTCGTTCTAGACATCAACAATTTTTATCCACACCTACAATGTTGAAGTTAACAAAGCACAGCGGTACGTAAATATAAAAAATAACGCTAATGACTAATTAATATGTTTAATATTCCTAGTCGTTATACACTGCACAAATAGTAGTTACATAATTAAAGTTTTATACAAAAGAACGATCACTGGTCATCATCCTTCCTAAAGTATGACACTCGGAATTCCCCTAAGATTTATTTGATGCAAAATGACTCCGAGAAAAGCGGATTTTAAAATAAAGCTACTGGAATGAGAGACTCTGTGATGCTGCTACTTCTGCGCAGTTCCCTCAGGGATGCCGTGCGTTCTGCGCATCCGAGAAGATTCGGGAACCAACGAAAGCCAAGAAGAGGCCCCGGAAAAAACAACTGGTTTGCGAGACTAAGGCTGTCGTGTAATAGAAATTCTCTCACAAACTGAAAAACAAATATTAATATTACGCATGCCACATAGGAGAAACGCTTCAAACATAATACTCGTTACGGATGTATTACTAGTCAGGCCTTCCGCAGTTAGCTTGAAATCATAAGTAGGCCTATAAGTAGGCACAGCTTCCCACCAAGCATGTGTTATACAGGCATTTCACAAACGACAGCAAGACAGTTTATCCATAAATTAATGAATTTTGATCTAAGAAATCCCAGTTTTTTTAGTAAGTAACTCCACGCAGCAGAGTCCTTCCTGAGAAACTAACAGGTCCTCAGCTAGTCACGAAATTTCCCGCGCTTTATGAAACTCGAATCTTCATTACCGCTTTCACAACAGCCCGCCACCTGTCACTATCTGGGGCCAGAGCAACCCAGTCCATGCCTCCCCATCCCACTTCTTGCAGATCCACAATTTTTAGTAGAATTAATTAATTCATATACAGCATTATAGTTTATGCCCTCAATAATTCCAGACACTGTGAAATTTTAAAGTGCAAATCTAAGCACAAGCAATTATTATCACGCACCCATCAAAGAATGTCTTGTAAGCATGTTTTCTGCTTCGCGCACATCCGCACTTTGACTTGTGGTGATAGATACTGCGTTCCTGTGAGAGCGCCTCATACTGTCATATTTTGGCGCTACATTTAAACTATACGGGATGGGTTTTATTTGAAAATAAATTCATTTTTATTGAAATGCCTATGCGGTTTTTCTGGAACCATATCATATTTGCTAAATTGGATTTGTCTCGACATAAAACCAACGATTAATACATACATTTTTCTATTTTACATCATTTTAGGACAAGCGGTGGCTTGGTTGGTTGAGGCACTGAGATACAAGCCGGAAAGTTATGGGTTACATTCCCGATGGTGTCATTGGAATTTTTCACTGACATAATCCTTCCGGCCGCACAATGACTCCGGGGTCGACTTAGCTTCTAATATAAGTGAGTACCAGGAATATTTTCTGGGGGTAAAGGAGGTCGGTGCGTACGGCTGACAATCTGACCACCTTCATGTGCCGACTGTCTTGAACTCTGGGAGCCTCAACCTCCTGGAACCTTCAGGGCCTGTACAGGGGTTGCTTTACCTTTACATAATTTTATCTCATTATATCTCAAAACATTTACGACTGTGAAACATTATTTATGTCTTTCTCATGGTGTTTTTAAGAGCCTGAATATGACTTAATTTAGGTCGAAACGTTGCTCAATTAGACAGATCTATCGTCTAATAAAGATACGATTGTGTTGAGACTGATATTCATTTCATTTAGTTACAAATTTGTCTCCTAAATTTTGGTACTATCTTAAGCACTAGATAGCACTTTGTGGAGAACTCGTTTTGGAAGAGGCTGTCGCAAGACAGACTACAGAGTGAGTTAATTAGTACAGGTTGGATGTTAGACGTACTGGTGTCAGTAAAACGCGTATGTCGGATTTGCAGCGGCTTTCTTTATACTTACATTGCTCTGACAAGTGCTTTTCACGCATGAAGTGATCTTGTAGTGTCATGTGTTTCGATATTCATGTAAAATGACATTGTTTGGTACTTAATTTCTTCTTAAAACTTTTCATTTTGAGCCAGAAATTCAAGTGAAATTTTAAGTAAATAAAATCGTTGCACATTTAGTGATAATTACATTTAGTGACACTAAGACTGCAAACCTCACTGCGTCTGGCCGATCAATCGTCCAGGGTAGTCCTACCGAGTGTGGTGTGTCAGAGCGTTATTGTGAAGCGTCGACAATGAGGAGGCCCTGGCCCACTAGGGACTGTCATGTCACAAAGAAAAAGACTGCGAACCAAAATGCTGACAAAACTAGGAGCTAATTGTCATCGCGTGTCGAAATCACTCGTCACTTACGAGTGTTTGCATTGCCAATATACAGATCCTCAGGCCAAGGGTATAAAAATTACGTTCTTCTTATACGTGACGCCGCGTAATTTGGTACATAGGTACGGACGTTTCACAGGAATGCTCTGGCTGCATTTTCAGGTAGAAAAGGAATTCGAGCGGAAAGAGATGGCAAAGATATATTGAGAAGAGGAGGGGAATTAACTCTGTGAGCGAGCCAATAGGGGATGACAACCTTGAAAATGGCTTACATATTTGCATATTACGTATTTTCTTATTGAATGATAAAAAAATGTTTTTTTCTAAGGAGATATTCCTAAGCCATTGCATTAGGTTTGTTTTCTTAAAGCATACTATTTCGTTAGTTTTTAATTTGCATGATTGAAAAGGGCTCTGTCAATATGATAGAAGAGGAAAATCTAAAGAAACGGCGGACGAAACAAGACGGCGTCACGTTGAAGAGGCCCAGAATCTTCAGGTACTTACACAACACTTTTATTCAAAGTACAACAAAAGATGTACATGCGCTCACGTAATGGAAGAAGCGCCTTAGTATGCTGAGAACATAATTAACGATATTTGCCGATGACTAAAATTTTTGCTTCGATAAACAAATTCAGTGTGTTAAGAACGAGTAATAAAGCAAACTGTAGAGGTTATTCTTATGAAAAGAAGTTCACTGAAAAAAAAATTGGGAGTTCTTCAATTATTTGTTCTCTCAGAACATCCAAACACCTTTGTGAGACTCAAGTGTTCCGCAGAACACAGTTTTAGTAACAATTATCACGCAACTCTTACGTACTGAATTGATGGAATTCTCTCTCCTTTTATTTTGAAGATTCAGTTTAATGTATATTACACACAATTTCATTTCAAACCTCACAGAAAACACAGCCTGTGTGCATTATAAAGACCAACCAACAGGAGTGAATGTAGTACTGTTACGGTCGATCAGGGAAGTTGATATCAGGGTACACTCCAACTTCTAGAACGGGGAATGTCAAAAACTTTGCTGGCGTACCACTATTTGAAATTCAACAATTTCATTAACCGTTATCTGTCCATCCTTCCACATAGATATTTATGCAACAAATTAACGTTACATGTCCATCCTTCCAAATAGATATTTATGCAACAAATTAACCGTTACCTGTCCATCCGTCCACATAGATATTTATGCAACAAATTAACCGTTACCTGTCCATCCGTCCACATAGATATTTATGCAACAAATTAACCGTTACATGTCCATCCTTCCAAATAGATATTTATGCAACAAATTAACCGTTACCTGTCCATCCGTCCACATAGATATTTATGCAACAAATTAACCGTTACCTGTCCATTTGTCCACATAGATATTTATGCAACAAATTAACCGTTACCTGTCCATCCGTCCACATAGATATTTATGCAACAAATTAACGGTTACCTGTCCATCCGTCCACATAGCTATTTATGCAACAAATTAACCGTTACCTGTCCATCCGTCCACATAGATATTTATGCAACAAATTAACGGTTACCTGTCCATCCGTCCACATAGCTATTTATGCAACAAATTAACCGTTACCTGTCCATCCGTCCACATAGCTATTTATGCAACAAATTAACCGTTACCTGTCCATCCGTCCACATAGCTATTTATGCAACAAATTAACCGTTACCTGTCCATCCTTCCACATAGATATTTATGCAACAAATTAACGGTTACCTGTCCATCCGTCCACATAGATATTTATGCAACAAATTAACGGTTACCTGTCCATTTGTCCACATAGATATTTATGCAACAAATTAACGGTTACCTGTCCATCCGTCCACATAGCTATTTATGCAACAAATTAACCGTTACCTGTCCATCCGTCCACATAGCTATTTATGCAACAAATTAACCGTTACCTGTCCATTTGTCCACATAGATATTTATGCAACAAATTAACCGTTACCTGTCCATCCGTCCACATAGATATTTATGCAACAAATTAACGGTTACCTGTCCATTTGTCCACATAGATATTTATGCAACAAATTAACCGTTACCTGTCCATCCGTCCACATAGATATTTATGCAACAAATTAACCGTTACCTGTCCATCCGTCCACATAGCTATTTATGCAACAAATTAACCGTTACCTGTCCATCCGTCCACATAGATATTTATGCAACAAATTAACCGTTACCTGTCCATCCGTCCACATAGATATTTATGCAACAAATTAACGGTTACCTGTCCATCCGTCCACATAGCTATTTATGCAACAAATTAACCGTTACCTGTCCATCCGTCCACATAGCTATTTATGCAACAAATTAACCGTTACCTGTCCATCCGTCCACATAGATATTTATGCAACAAATTAACGGTTACCTGTCCATCCGTCCACGTAGCTATTTATGCAACAAATTAACCGTTACCTGTCCATCCGTCCACATAGCTATTTATGCAACAAATTAACCGTTACCTGTCCATCCGTCCACATAGCTATTTATGCAACAAATTAACCGTTACCTGTCCATCCTTCCACATAGATATTTATGCAACAAATTAACCGTTACCTGTCCATCCGTCCACATAGCTATTTATGCAACAAATTAACCGTTACTTGTCCATCCGTCCACATAGATATTTATGCAACAAATTAACCGTTATCTGTCCATCCTTCCACATAGATATTTATGCAACAAATTAACCGTTACCTGTCCATCCGTCCACATAGATATTTATGCAACAAATTAACCGTTACCTGTCCATTTGTCCACATAGATATTTATGCAACAAATTAACGGTTACCTGTCCATTTGTCCACATAGATATTTATGCAACAAATTAACCGTTACCTGTCCATCCGTCCACATAGCTATTTACGTAGATACTTAGTTAACCATAATTTATCTCTCGGTGTTTACACAGGGATACTTACGTAATTAATTAGCCATTATCTCTCAATACAGTCTGATAGATATTAACGTAATTAAATAAACATAATTTGTCTGCTCGTCCAATTTAAGATTTATTAATTAGGAGCACTTTCCTTAAATGTGTATTTACATTATTCTTTTAGTGTTTACTTTGTCGATGGTACCATTTACTAAGTTCACAAAGCGTCAATAATAAATGAATATGAATAGCGGTATGAAGCATTGGTGGAATGATTATGGTAAGGAAAAACCGAAGTACTTGGGGACAAACCTGTCTCAGTGCTACTTGTTTTCCATAAATCCCACATGATCACTCCTTTGCTTACTTTCCAAGTTAAGGTTCTGTTTAAACACATTCTTTATGTCTTGAAAACAGCTTTCAGGCGCAGTGTATTTTTCAAAGATGATTGTCAAAAGGTAGTCAAGAATTTCTGGCATTTAAGGAAAGGTTTATTACGTTGTTCACAAAAGCCCGCCACTGGACCCTTTCTTGAGCGATTTGTAACCAGTCCACACCCTTACACCATGTTTCTGAAATGCCATTATCGTGTCATCTACACACTGATTTTTTAAATCCTCTCTTCCCCCGAGGATATTCAGTTAATATTTCATATAGTGTACATATTTCACGTCTCCACGCACACAAAGTGTTGTTGTGTATGTTTGTGCTTAAATCATTTGTCACTGTCTACAAAGAAAGCCACGATTAATTGATGCGAAATGAAGTTATGACAGCCATTAACCGCCAGTTCTTAGCCTACTGTCCTTACTGAAGAAAATAAAGTAGGTTATAAAATCAACATACTGTGTGTCTGTCTCCGTTTTATACTTTTCAAATCGTTGATTTATAGTCAAGAACCAGGCTAAGAACATCATGCCGGTGGAATTTATATTGATATCGTAATTTAAAAACTCTACCGATATTAACAAAATGGCGGAAGCACGCAATGGTGAGGCATGAGTGTCCCCTAATCTGAAGCTCAGAAAGGATGTGCTGGTTTTATTATAATCATCAGACGATATGCAACTTCTCTTTGTATATTAAAATGGAACATAAAAGAACATGGAATGTTATCGATATTTACTCGTTGATTTCACGATTATGATTAAGGAGACACTGCAGCTAGACATACAAAGTACTGGTATACAGACACACATACACATACCCACAAGTATACAGACACACCATACACATACCCACAAGTATACAGACACACCATACACATACCCACAAGTATTTATACACACACCATACACACACACAAGTATACAGACACACCATACACATACCCACAAGTATTTATACACACACACACACAAGTATACAGACACACCATACACACACCCACAAGTATTTATACACACACCATACACACACACACAACTTTACAGACACACCATACACATACCCACAAGTATTTATACACACACCATACACACACACACACAAGTATACAGACACACCATACACATACCCACAAGTATTTATACCACACACACACCATACACATACACACAAGTATTTATACACACACACCATACACATACACACAAGTATACATACACACCATACACATACCCACAAGTATTTATACACACACACCATACACATACACACAAGTATAGACACACCATAAACATACCCACAAGTATTTATACACACACCATACACATACCCACAAGTATTTATACACACAGCATATACATACCCACAAGTATTTATACACACACCATACACACACACACCACAAGTATACAGACACACCATACACATACCCACAAGTATTTATACACACACGATACACACACAAGTATACAGACACACCATACACATACCCACAAGTATTTATACACACACCATACACACACACACAAGTATACAGACACACCATACACATACCCACAAGTATTTATACACACACACACACACCATACACATACACACAAGTATTTATACAGACACACCATACACATACCCACAAGTATTTATACACACACACCATACACATACACACAAGTATACATACACACCATACACATACCCACAAGTATTTATACACACACACCATACACATACACACAAGTATACAGACACACCATAAACATACCCACAAGTATTTATACACACACACCATACACACACAAGTATATAGACACACCATACACATACCCACAAGTATTTATACACACAAACACCATACACATACACACAAGTATACAGACACACCATACACATACCCACAAGTATACAGACACAACATACACATACCCACAAGTATTTATACAGACACACCATACACATACAAACAAGTATATAGACACACCATACACATACCCACAAGTATTTATACACACACACTATACACATACACACAAGTATACAGACACACATAAACATACCCACAAGTATACAGACACAACACACACATACCCACAAGTATTTATACAGACACACCATAAACATACACACAAGTATACAGACACACCATACACATACACACAAGTATACAGACACACCATACACATACCCACAAATATACAGACACACCATACACATACCCACAAGTTTTATTTGACAGCATGTTTGCAAGCCAATAATTACAAACATGTTGAATGTGCGAAAATTTGAAACTACATCCGGCAAATATAATTTACGTGGCGGAGTTAGTTGAGGTACTGCGCTACAAACTGGAAGGTCGCGAGTTCTATTCCCGATGGGGTCATTGGGACTTTTCATTGGCATAATCCTTCCGGTCGCACTATGACACTGGAGTGGACTCAGCCTCTAACAGAAAGAGTAACAAGGGTATCTCATTGGGGTAAAGGTGGCTGGTTCGTAGGACTCACAAACTTGCCACCTTCACGTGCCGATTTTCTAGAGATTCTGGGAGCCTCAACCTCCTGGAAATCTTAGGGTCTGTACAGGCTTGTATAGGGATTGCTTTACCTTTACCTTTACGTAGACCAAATATAAATTTAATAATTCGTTTCTAAAGACACAACACTACTCTTATTACGTTTATGATAATCTTAAAAGTATTTACAATAATAAAGAATAAAACAATAACCGACTCCAACAGAATGTCATCGCTGAATATTTGTTTAAGAATAGAGGACCCTGGCCCACGAGCTAAACTGCATTTTGTTATTTGATTTTAAGTTTCGGTTCCATATACATACGGATTTTCAGACTAAAGTGTGGGTGCACTAGGAAAGTAGACTTTATGCCTTGCATTTAGGACCGCTCAGAGTTTCGATGACACGTCATGTAGACCCAATTGTGGACCTTTCTGCATTGTCAGTCTTAAAAATATATATAAATTGCGTACATCTTAATAAGATATACACAGGTATGTAATCGGTGAGATTTTATACGAAACATGACTCCAATATGTATGCGTTCAAATAGAGATTTATGTAAAACAAGAATTACAAAAACAGTGTTAAATTCTAAAAATTATTCCAATAC
Source organism: Reticulitermes speratus (assembly GCA_021186555.1). Classification (NCBI taxonomy): domain Eukaryota; kingdom Metazoa; phylum Arthropoda; class Insecta; order Blattodea; family Rhinotermitidae; genus Reticulitermes; species Reticulitermes speratus. The sequence continues at coordinate 8,581,247 of JAJKFL010000009.1, forward strand.
GAGATTTGCACCGAAATACTTCGAAAAGGCCTAATTTCGAAGGCGAAACATGCGGATAGTAAAACACAACCTTCCCTTTATGGGTTCATTTCACACAGTACAAATAACTTATAGGAGCCATCGTATCTATGAGTGTTAATTATCTATTGCACGTAAAGCATGACGTCACTGTGAACTCATTATTTCATTTTATCTTTCGCGTCTGATCTCATGTCACGACTCCGCTCCAGCTCCAACGTGGGTTGATTGTACTCTGCAGAAGGTTTGGTAGACACTTCAGCTGTCGGTCTCCCATTCTCTCAAATCACTCGCACCATCTCGATATTCGTGCACAGAAAACAAAGAAAACCGTGTTCATCCTCTCTGCACAGCTGACATTCGAATTCCGCAACTTCCGAATTAAAAGTCTAGCATTAGAGTTCTGTCAGTGTGTCTAGTAAAGCATTTTTGGTAAAGACAGCACATCCGGACAACATTGCTGTTTTCGGGTGTTGGTGCCGTGTGGAAGTGCAACGTGTCTGAGATCTTTCGGAGAATTATAATGTATTCGTATTCAGAGTTGAGGTTCATATCCTCAAGGAAATAATCGTGAAAGCTTAAAATCAACACTTATTTCTTCATAGTCGATTTTCTTTCGTCGTTTCAGTCGATGCTGCAAAGATTCTACTTCATTTAATACTTCCTATATGTACATATTTTGCCGATCCCAGTGGCCGCGCGGTCTAAGGTGTGGGTCTTCGGCCGCTCGCTTACTAGGATCGTGGGTTCGAATCCCACCGGGGGCATGGAAGTCTGTCTCTTGTGAGTGTTGTGTGATGTCAGGTAGAGGTCTCTGCGACGAGCTGGTCTCTCGTCCAGAGGAGTCCTACCGACTGTGGTGTGTCTCAAATGTGTGTGATCATGAAACCTCGACGAAACGAGGAGGCCCAGGCCCATATAGGGCTGTCGAGCCATACAAAAAAAAATATGTACATATTTTGCCGATCCCAGTGGCCGTGCGGTCTAAGGCGTGGGTCTTCGGCCGCTCGCTTACTAGAATCGTGGGTTCGAATCCCACCGGGGGGCATGGATGTCTGTCTGTTGTGAGCGTTGTGTGTTGTCAGGTAGAGGTCTCTGCGACGAGCTGGTCACTCGTCCAGAGGAGTCCTACCGACTGTGGTGTGTCTAATGTGTGTGATCATGAAACCTCGACGACACGAGGAGGCCCAAGCCCATATAGGGCTGTCGAACCATAGAAAAAAAATATGTACATATTTTAGAGTACCTGCAGTGGGAGATCGACCAATTTCAAAACCTACAATATAATGTAATTAAGCAAGACAGAACATAAAGTCTTCGGCATATGTCCACGACCCGTGAATCCAAGATAGTGTGAACGTTGTGCTATGCTGCATTTTCACGTAGTCTCTACAGTATAATAATGCGTGAGAGGACAGACACAGTAGGAGGGCTGACAGTATTATGGAAGGTGTAACGGGCACACTGATTCCGTCTCTAAATGTTACACTAACAATAAGTATTATAAAAGTGGAATAATTAAGGCTTATATATATACAACTTTACGTGTAAGGTCCATAAGATGCCACTGCGTGACAGGCCAGAGGAAATTGGACAACAACCAAACATCAGGGATAATACGAGGCTGACTGCAGCAGGATATTGAAGATGAAACATCCTGCCCATGACGGCAATCTAAACTTAAAATGGCAAAGGTGAATTTGTCCCTCTATAAGCCACGATGGCGTATGGGAAGAATTAAATTATAACCCCACTCATTCCTAACCTCGGTCCTAGATTGAGTTCAGTGGTCAGCCTCAAGCCTCAGCCGCTTTACCGCGGCGAAATTTCCAATGAATAGGAGGCAGGGCGTGACACAAAGCAGATATGGTAATTTTTGAAGAGAGATAAATCTCTTATTACGGCCGGGATTCGAACCCCGGATCGTCCGGTCCGTAGCATAGTAATTATACTGACTACGCTATCCCGGCTCCCAATGTATATATCCCTAGACGTTTACGATGCTGCCCTTTATGTGGTACTTACAATAAGGGCGAAATTCATAACAACGGACACTTCCGAACGTTCTGTGAGACTTCAGCATCTGACAGTGTTGCTGACGAAGGTTCTCATATTTTGAGACAAGATGCCGCCCAAATTGGTGAATAGGTGCCAAAGTTCAGGAAGAAGTTGCAGCCTCTATCTTCAGCGTAGTCTAGGACTACGGAAATCTTCCAAAAGACTTCAGAGTTGCCTGGAGTCTTCCACATAACAATAGCTTGGGTTTCATTTACGCCCTCTTGAAAAATACACACATACATACACGTACATTCGTTCTGTAGTCTGTCTTACGACAGGTCCGTTGCCTCTTCCAAAGCGAGTTCTCCATATGGTGCGATCTAGTGCTTCCTCTTTCAATTTCAAGTATCTTCTCTTTTCCTTAAGGCCCGCCATTAGCTGCTTACGCCTTCTTCCTCGTCTTCCCGTCATCTCTATCCTTCCCTCTAAATTTTCTTCAATCACGTGTTTTAGAAGGCAGTTTCTACGCAAGATGTGACCAATCCATACAGTATCGACATTGGCTACAGTCCGATCACTGTACAGCATCAATCTTCTGAGAAATAGTAGATTTTCCAGGAAATCTTTAAGTCTGAACTCAATTTAAAATCTGTTCAATAGACGGGATTAGTTTGGAGCAGTCACAGACGGACAATTAAAGCCTTATGTAAAGATTGTGGTTGCTAGGGGATCTGTAACCTCAGGCACTTTCTCCTGAGCCTACTTTAAGGTAATGGAAACACCAATTTTCAAAATAAGAAGTATTATAGACTTCAATTTGGGCGTTATATTTCGGCCCGACACGACGGAAGGGTTGACCGAACTTATCGTTTAAGTTCGCATTCGCAAAACACGCACTGTATAATAACACACACCGTATAATAACACACACTGTATAATAACACACTATATAATAACACACTGTATAATAACACACTGTATAATAATACACACTTTAACATATCTAACACAATACAGGCATCTTACGATGCAGTATAATAGGAGAGTAGAATATTGTGGTCTATTGTCTGCTTTCATTCGTTAGAGAAAACAAGTCGAGCTTTGTAATCAGCATTAAAACAGTGGCGCCTTCGTTCTGCTATTGCCTGTAGATGTTCAGCCTGTGAATGCTAACTTTCATAGTTTAAAGCAAAACAATGATAAATTCGAGAATTTTAAATATGTATTCACACTTTTCACACAACATACACAATATATTTTCTCAATATATTAGCCTATACAATCGTTTACCGTCGATTTGTAGATCTGTTGCTAGAATACGGAGGAAAATTAGGTAACGCGTGAAAAGAAAATGGAGAGGCAAAGTCGTATTTTAACGAAAACTTACATTACTAGATAAGATAATTTAAACGCGACAAATTATTTATTTTGCTTTTTATGTGCACTGATGGGTAGGATGGAGAAGCACGGGCACGTAAGCACGTACTTGTTATGTAACGTGTTCGTTATGTCTGCAAGATTTCAACCAGAACTTAAATGGTTCGAACATTTCTCGTAAAATTCCGCAATACAAATTTTCATGAAAATCCTTTCAATGTTATCGTGTTGTTGTCTGTGTACAAAAGAACTGAGTGAACGATTAATGGGCGCTCGATATGGGCGCAAAGAATTCTGACGTTTGCCCACGATGTGTTACGGATGCCCGACGCATTTAGAAGCCAGTGTACATGGAATTTATTTACCTTTAGAAGTAACGAATGTAAACCAAGTTTAGGCCTATTTTACAATTTTTTATTTTTTTGTTAGGTGTTTTGCAGAGCTTATACATTCAAAACATTATTATACCTGTTTAAATCACAAATAAGCATCAAAGCTAAAGCTATCCCTGTAGAGGCCTGAACAGGCCCTTAGGGCTTCAGGAGGTCCAGACTTCCAGAATTTCTAAGCAATAGGCACATGAAGTTAGTAAGGTTGCTAGCCCTAGGCATCCGCCGCCTTTACCCCCAGGAGACATTCCTGGAACTCATTTCTGTTAGAGGTTGAGTCGACCCCAGGACCATAGTGCGACCGAAAGGATTATATCAATGAAAAACCTCAATGACCCCATCGAGAATCTAACCCGCGACCTTCCGGTTTGTAGCGCAGTGAATCAACTAACTGCGCCATAAATAAGTATAGCATCACCAAATATCACAAATCATAACAAAATTACTTACACACTTCAAATTCCTTATTATAATTATAAATTAAATAAATAATATTAACTTACACGGAGTAATAATATTACCCGAACGGTATTTATCATTTCAAACTGCGGCGATATTGCTAGCTTGAGAGACGAACTCGATTCAGCCGTCTATTATTTTAGCCAAATTTGGGTTAGTTCTATGGCGCTGATGTCTGCCTGCACAATTAATCACAAATTACTAATATCGTTCGCTACTGTTTATGTCAAATGTAAGTACATGAAGCTTGTATTTAAGGAAAGTTTTCAATCCAGATTTCTCAGAAAATTAAAGAGATAAAACAACAGCTCTCATTTTGCCGCAGTCACGATACCGCTTCATGACCAACAATACCAAGAGTACTGTTTCATAAAATGATATTACCTTACAGGCAGAAGGAAGGTAAATTAATTACAGCGCACATGTTTGCCCAAATTACCTTCCATGATATGATAAAGCAGTGCTTCCCAAACCTGGGTAAATTACTCAAAATTGAGTAAAAGTGGTTTTTCTTTGGGTAACGACACATCTCGGAATACACATTAAAATTCACCGTAAAAGTGTAGAAGAAGAAGTACTCTGAAGAAAGTGATCAGTCAGGGTGCACCGATACTCTAAAATAGTCTAACTTTGGCATTATACTCATTAGCTGAGATCTGGTTGGTAAAATTTACATGGTGAATAATTACCAAATTTTTGTGGCTGCAAAAATGTTTAGAGTTGTTTAAAATAAAGACATTGCATCAAACATATTGTTTGCTTCCTATTATTGACCGATCTCTCTTCACTTGTCAAATATGTTTTCTGTGCAGTTAGTGTTTTACCTACATTGGGTAAAAGGACTTTCTGATAAGCGGTTTTGGGTAATGAAGGAAAAAGTTTGGGAAGCAGTGTGTTAAAGCATTTATGGTTGTACGCGGGTGTACAAATATGAAAGGGCAAGTGTTTGTGAACATGTTGCTGGGGGCACTGTTTGGAGGTGCGAGAGCGGGAGGGACAGGATGTGTGAGCAGGGCTACACAATGATGTTGTACAAAGTTTGTGAACATGTTGCTGGGGGCACTGTTTGGAGGTGCGAGAGCAGGAGGGACAGGATGTGTGAGCAGGGCTACACAATGATGTTGTTCAAAGTTTGTGAACATGTTGCTGGGGGCACTGTTTGGAGGTGCGAGAGCGGGAGGGACAGGATGTGTGAGCAGGGCTACACAATGATGTTGTTCAAAGTTTGTGAACATGTTGCTGGGGGCACTGTTTGGAGGTGCGAGAGCGGGAGGGACAGGATGTGTGAGCAGGGCTACACAATGATGTTGTTCAAAGTTTGTGAACATGTTGCTGGGGGCACTGTTTGGAGGTGCGAGAGCGGGAGGGACAGGATGTGTGAGCAGGGCTACACAATGATGTTGTTCATAGTTTGTGAACAGGTTGCTGGGGGCACTGTTTGGAGGTGCGAGAGCGGGAGGGACAGGATGTGTGAGCAGGGCTACACAATGATGTTGTTCAAAGTTTGTGAACATGTTGCTGGGGGCACTGTTTGGAGGTGCGAGAGCGGGAGGGACAGGATGTGTGAGCAGGGCTACAAAATGATGTTGTTCAAAGTTTGTGAACATGTTGCTGGGGGCACTGTTTGGAGGTGCGAGAGCGGGAGGGACAGGATGTATGAGCAGGGCTACACAATTATGATGTTCATAGTTTGTGAACACTCACATTTCATTAGAGCAGTTACGTCGTTCATACAGACGCAAAATAGATCAAGGACAGAGAGAGGATAAATACATAAAGCATTAAAGTTAGAGACCTTTCGCTATAATTCAGGTGGAAGCCACTGTATCAGATAAGAAGATAATATTAAAGCAGAACTTCAGAATGTAGAGCAGGGGTAGACAAATCCCAATCACCTGGTCGCCCAGGCGCTGTATGGTGGCGCCTTATATTTGCAGAACAATTATTGCGGTTCTGTCCCTTACATACAAAATCTTGTATCAGTTCACATGCACCCGGCAGAAAGTGACAATTAACAATGAGGCTCAAGGGTCACTCCGGAATTGTGTGTCGTCAGTAAGAAACTTATTTCATGTCACTCTTCCAGAGCCTGGAATTTGAAGGTTGTTTTTTTGTATTTTTGGAATATTTGTGGACAATGTTGTAGATTTTTTAAATTCAGTACTGTTGTAGACTTGAATGAATTGGCTTAGGAAATAGTTCAATGGTGATTGTCTGTAAACAGGCAAATAAATTTCAGATTCAACAAAAGGAGGAGAATTTTTTCCCACTTGATGACTCTCAGCTTATGAAGAATGACTCTGCTTCATGCAGTTTCTTAATGTACCACGCACGTAGTAACAGAGACAAAATGTAAAGCTTTGTCAAAAGAAGCAAGAACGATCTCGCGCAGCTGGAGGTCTGCGATCGATTCTTGTGACTTGCACGAGCGGCCTTTCATTTCTCGGAATTACTTTCATTGCTGGTACATAACAACTACCCATTGTCATACATGTGCCCCGTGCAGTTCATGTGTTCTCCGTTTCGCTTCATACAATCCACGATTCTTCCATTCTTCACCGTAACCTCGAACTCTGCCACATACTCTATAGAAGAATGTACAGTACTTCCATATTTAAGGTTATATTTCCTTTGTGTCATGAAGAAAGTAATGAGTTGGAACTCAAAAAATTTTCATTGCTTTATAAATTTCTTTTAAGATTATAAGAACGTACAAACCGTCAAATAATGAATCTACAAATAGGACGTGAAATAAATAATTTCAAGGCGAACTGATAATCTGAAGCGAATGCTTTGATTGCAGACTCATCAGATCAAGTACACAAATGTAAGGAAAACAGATAATTTGTTGTAAATAGAGTCGAACTCGGCTATAACGTTATGAAAGGGACTGAATATTTTGTGTCGTTATAAACGAGTGTTGTTATAACCGAGGAGTATAATGCTATGGTTAACAGTGGGGAATTAATTGGTACTATAGAATATCTGATGCTATACACGAGGTGTCGCTAAACCGATGTCGTTATAACCGGGATCGACTGTACATCGACTGTGAACTGATCATGTGACTTAAGTATATTGACAACAGACTGATTACTTGAAGTACAGTATCGACTAAAAATTAATATTTCAAGGAAATATGTAGAAAGTCAACTGATTATTTCGAGTAAATGTATCGACTGCAAATTTATTACCCTGAGTATATGTATCGACTGCAAAATGATTATCTCGAGTAAATGTATCGACTCCAAACTGATTACCACGAGTAAATGTATCGACTCCAAACTGATTATCTCGAGTAAATGTATCGACTGCAAACTGATTACCACGAATAAATGTATCGACTGCAAACTGATTATCTCGAGTAAATTTATCGACTGGAAACTGATTACCACGAGTAAATGTATCGACCGAAAACTGATTATCTCGAGTAGATGTATCCACTGCAAACTGATTATCACGAGTAAATGTATCGACTGAAAACTGATTATCTCGAGTAAATGTATCGACTGCAAACTGATTATCTCGAGTAAATGTATCGACTGCAAACTGATTACCATGAGTAAATGTATCGACTGCAAACTGATTACCACGAGTAAATGTATCGACTGCAAACTGATTATCTCAAGTAAATGTCAAATGAAACAAAATTAAACCAACTGATGCACAAATTGAGCCACCTTTAATGTAGCGTCCTTATTATATGCCCCTACATATGTTTCGGACCTTGGTCCATCATCAGGGGGTCTTGTCCATAAAAGCTACTACCTCAAATATAGTTTTTATAAGACACATCGCTCTTCTATCACTATTATGGTAAAATTATTTTGAATTGTAACACATTAAAACTCAATTATATAATGTGAAATGTCGAGTCAATGTATCGACTGTAAACTGATTACCACGAGTAAATGTATCGACCGAAAACTGACTATCTCGAGTAGATGTATCGACTGCAAACTGATTATCTCGAGTAAATGTATCGACTGCAAACTGATTATCTCGAGTTAATGTATCGACTGCAAACTGATTATCTCGAGTAAATGTATCGACTGAAAACTGATTATCTCGAGTAAATGTATCGACTGCAAACTGATTATCTCTGCACACTGAACCCGATAAACTGGTCCACAAACTTATACCCCACAGTCTCACGATTAGTGTCAATAATACTGCCATCTACCCTTATGTCTCCCAAGTTCTTTCTTTCTTTCAGTTCCTACAACGAACTGCTTCGTGTCCAATGTCTCCCATGCCTGTTACATGCTCCGCCCAACATAACATCTTTGGTTTTACCAAGAGAATGTCTTATAAAGAGAACAAATTATATAGTACCTCATTACTAAATTGTTTCATCCACTTGTTGCATCACCACCCCTATATTCAAATAGTCTGTCTTCTTTTAACACGATAGGCCAACTTTTACAAGCCTACGTTTGAAAATTCTTGAAACCCGTAAGCCAATAAAACACTTTAACCTATGAGGGATAAGTGACTGAACTCTGTGGAAAACTGAACAACGAGGAGTGTCGTATGATGTCCTCTTGACCAGCTACCAGTATGGTAATAAGATAAATGGGGATGAGAAGGGAGAAACAAGTATTACATGTAGCAAACTCTGGAGTGATTAGAAATATATAGATCTTAGTGTTTGGAGAGCTGAGGGGATGAATCCGCTAGAGAACATAAGCATACATGGGCGGACAATATTAAAATGGATGTAATACTGAAATATATGGTTATGAACTGGGTTTATCTGGTGTGCAATAGAGTCTAGTGACGACTGTATTAAAATTTAGCCTTCCATAAAGACGGGGATAATTTGATCAACTTATCGACGTTTAGATTCTGATGAAGACCTCTGTTCAGTATTTAAATTTCAGAAATGAATCAACACATTTTTGATTATCAACTTACATTTTTGAATAGCTGAATCACATGGATTGAAGCATCTAGAAATAAGGGTCACTTTGTTTTCTTGAAGCGTCTTGTTAGTAAATAAATTACCATATTCTAAGCACCAGTTTGTAAACAAAACAAGACAGGCAATGTACTATGGTGTAGCACTGTGACCCGTTCGCGTAATGCTTATACCTGCTCAGCTCTCCTAAGAGTCTGATACCATTTCACCCGAAGAGAGCTTCTTCATTGCGACTTAATATCGCCATCTACAATAAAATATACTTAGGTATTCATGCAAAGTGCCCGAAATCTTTAACCGATTTAAACCAAATTCGGAACGTCTCGAAAGTCCCCATTATCAAATTTCACGGAAATCTTCCAGTGAGAGACGAGCTGATATATGCGGATGGACAGACGGACAGGAAGAAGCTAATAGGTTCTTTCCGCGTCTGTACAAAAGCGCCTAAAAGAACCATTTCGGAATTCTTTGCAAGATAAAATGAAGAAGTTATTTTCTTTATATACATATTTTACTTGAAGAAGGAGATAAGTCACGTATATTGAAAGGTTACACCATTAACAGGTCAGGAATACTCTATTAAGTCATCAAGTTTTCTCTAAATCTACGAACACCTGGGGAACACGGAATTGGGGTCGTTCTTTGGGTGTGGTCCAATCTTACATCAGCCGACAACAGCAGAGCGACAATTCGAGTCACAACAACGTGCAGTGTTAGAACATACAATGTACTCGTATGTGGGGCCTTGACAACAGTTATTCTATATAATTTATAGACTTGTAACCCGAAGGCCAGTTTCGACTATCAATGGAACTCTTTTTTTGCCCTCAAAATAATTTCGTAATTATTATTTGTAACAAGAGTAAAGAAAGTGCATTCCAGTCGGTACACACATTTTCCTAATGCAGTTTTAATATTCTGTAAACCGCATTAGACTCGATGTCCATTTATTACTACGAAGACATATCGATTATTGCCAAGTTAATATCGAATGTTGCAAAGCTAATCGCACTAAGGATTTTGTATCGGGCTGCTCGGGCGCAGATTTGTTTTCTTTGTGATATCTGAGTTTCTCACAGAGGTGAGCGTGAAGAATACCGCCTCCTGAAATGTGACACCGTGCAGTCTGATAGGAAGTTACAACGTGCCGTGGAAACATGCTGCCTCCCTCCTCAGTACAAAAGAATAACTTCTATCTTCTACCCTGAAGGGCGAAGCAGCGAATTCCTCCGAAAAGCCAAGAGGTGCTTATCAGATTACTCAGTCATATTCCATAAGAGATTATTTTGATTTTATTTATATTTTATTATTTATCACATAAAATGTTTTCGAATGAACATGAACGGCCGCGTCATACACTATTGTAACTGCCAGTCCCATAGTATCGGCCGCGTCATACACTATTGTAACTGCCAGTCCCATAGTATCGGCCGCGTCATAGACTATTGTAACTGCCAGTCCCATAGTATCGGCCGCGTCATACACTATTGTAACTGCCAGTCCCATAGTATCGGCCGCGTCATACACTATTGTAACTGCCAGTCCCATAGTATCGGCCGCGTCATACACTATTGTAACTGCCAGTCCCATAGTATCGGCCGCGTCATACACTATTGTAACTGCCAGTCCCATAGTACTGGAAGATATAAAAGTAGCTGTAAAATAACGTTAACATAATAATTCGTTGGTCCTTCTGATGACTGTAATTCTTTCGTGTGATCGATGTATACAGTCATCTCTGCTATTACGCGATTCTGTAGTTGCATTCATGTAAGACGCCGACCTATAGAAAATCGCGTAATAAAAATAACGCCGGGACCTCCGAAGACATTAAATTTGTCCTTTGATAGGTTAAAGCGCCGGGAATGAAATCGCAGAAGAGCAAACTAGCATATGCAAAAGTTTACATTTTAAAACAGCTTTTAACGATTAATCGATCTCTTTAGAGCAAATTCGCGTTAACGAAACACGTTATTGCAGAGATGACTGTATTTATAATTTTTATTCAAAATCAGCGATGTAAGAATTACGATTTATTATAAGAAGCAGTAAGAAAAAAATGTAAAACGTTATAAATTATAGTAATATATATATATATATATATATTTTTCACTTTTTGACCTCCTGGTTTCAAAAGCGGCGTTATTCTGAATCGGCGCAAATTGGACTGGCGCAAATCGAGGGCTACCTGTATATACTGTCATACCTAAAGAAATTGTACGTTACTATAAAAACATTCTAACCGAAGGAGGTTTATGTAAATAAAAACCGGCAAGTACAATATTAAAGTATGCGGTCCACATACATTCATCTTGGCGGTTTGGAAGCGAAGAACCCCCTTTATCTTTCACGCATCTGTGTACAGGAACGCCTCTCCAGAAAGGCTACATATGTCTTGTTCAGCGAAGTGACTTGTGTCTCGTACAGCAGAGAGCATACCAACAGTCTTAGCAGCCACTTCGACGTGACTTCCAATATTCATTGGCATTCCCATTTCACATTTCTTGCAGAAGCCAATGTCCGTGGCGAAAGACTTCTACAAAGCTGCCGGCCGGCAGATAACATGTATGTTTTTAACACTGATTTCCTCGTGTATGTCGGCACTGTGGCTAGTCACTGACCTTTTGTTTTGAAAAACCAGGATGTTGCTGCTGTGACACAAGATTTAAACACTGAGCTGATAATGTTAAGAACTGGCATTTGCTGGAATTAATACAACAAATTAAGTAGGAAATATTAAGCAAACAGATTACTTACTAAAACTAGACTTAGATGGGTAAATATAAGTTAATATACTAGTAAACACTATACCAACACATGCACTTACTATTAAAACATTAATAGTTTTAAAAAAACAAGCCCTACATATGTTTCGGCCAGCTAACTGGCCATCATCAGGGGCAACTAGCGTTCCACAGCATAATCACGTTCAATAGGTTAATGATAAGATGTGTGGGTGTTGTATATAAAAACGTTAGAACAATAAAGTTCACGTCGTTCATAGGAGACACATCCAATGGGCACTGTATATCACTTGTTGTGGTCACTGTATTATAAAACACTGCATTGGTCTCAAGCACTGTTGTGTTGCGTGTATATAGCTGTTCAGGTGAAGCACGTACGTTCCTTTGTCTTCACCTGAACAGCTATATACACGCAACACAACAGTGCTTGAGACCAATGCAGTGTTTTATAATACAGTGACCACAACAAGTGATATACAGTGCCCATTGGATGTGTCTCCGATGAACGACGTGAACGTTATTGTTTTAACGTTTTTTATACAACACCCACAAATCTTATCATTAACCTATTGAACGTGATTATGCTGTGGAACGCTAGTTGCCCCTGATGATGGCCAGTTAGCTGGCCGAAACATATGTAGGGCTTGGTTTTTTAAAACTATTAATGTTTTAATAGTAAGTGCATGTGTTGGTATAGTGTTTATTGTGTTAATAAACATGCACGGTAAAAATAATATTAAGTTCAAGTAAATAAAATTGTCTTATTAACCCTTTAAAGACTAAGGATAACGTGAACTATATTTCAACATTCAGGTCGTACCGCGCAGTAAACACTTTCCGTTTCGGTTATGAAAATAAGCCAGTCACTGCTGTATAGGGAAATAATCGCTGTTTGTTGTGACATAAACACAAAACACATATATACAGTCTGTGGGCAGATGTGGAATTTTCAATGTTAAACCTGGTGGTACATATAGTAACCACTGGTCTTTACAAGGTTAAAGAGAATCTTGATGAAACAGGGAAGGAGGATGTAGAGTGATTTCAAGTAACTTAGAGTATGATTAACTGGCGCGTTATTGTGAACTCAGTAATTAATATTCGAATGTTAAAAGACGGAGCAGTACTTGACTAGCTGAACAACTGTCACCCTCTCAAAATATTCCATGGAATTTGCTAGTTAATAATCGGTATTTAACACAATAATAACAACACATAGCTTTTAATATTTTAGTTTGTAATTGAGTCACATCCGGCTAACACGGTTATTATACAGCTTCGTTTCCGAGTGACGTCACAACCCGGAAGGAAGAAATTGGAACGAAAAGCGGCGCACGCTCAGATTGGTAAAATTGTGTGCCATTATTTAAGTAAACGTACATTAAGACTTTTTTATTTACAATCTGACGTGAGACGCCGTGCTTTAGCGCGCGTGAATATAGGTTACTGCGTCATATGACGAGGCCATTTATAGTAGTAGTAGTAGTAGTAGTGGTAGTAGTAGTAACAATGATAAAATAGTAATATTAGCTAATAAAGACGATAATAAATAAATAACCATTTCTGATAGTTTTCATAATTTGCACCCCGGTATTGCTGATTGACAGCAAACATTATAAACGAGGCTGTTGATAAAATTAGAAGAATAAATGTGGAAATTATTCTTATCATAAACCCTAAGACTTTGCCATCCCATCTGCTTTTTATAAACTAAAGAGTTATCCTTTTAACACAACAATTTTACCGGCTGTTTCGCTTAGTGTGCGTGTGAGGATAATCTCAATGTTGTGATAGCAGAACTGAGAAAAATGTCCTTTGGAAAATATCGGGGTTAATGACAGATGCAGCAAGACACAATATAATGCAGCACAGCGCGATTTGTACACTTACATAATAATAATAATTCTTGGCTCAACAGCCCTGTATGGGCCTGGGCCTCCTCTTGTCGAGGTTACTAAGTCATGCGCATTCATGGCAGCTGGTGACCGGCCAGCTAGCCGCGCTTAGTGTTCTATCGATCCTGATGTGCACGCCAGAGCCATCTGGCAGGCAGAGAAATGGAGGCAATTTGGCTTACGCAACATTTTTATTCATGCCGTAAGGTTCTTTTACATGCCGTAAATCTACGACATGGGACCGACGGCTTTACTTCCCCTCCGAAGGAAGTGGTGCTCCGGATTTTTATCACCCTTAAAAATCCATCGACCTCGGTCGGGATCGAACCCGCGAACCTTGGGTCCAGTGGCGAGCACGCTAACCACTAGTCCACCGAGGTCGACTGTACACGTACATAGGTCAGCAAAATTAAGAAGTCTGTTATGGGCTGAATATGCAGCTCGAATGGGAGATGAAGAATTTTTGGGGTCAAGCGTGTTGGAAATTGGGTCATGTGGAAGAAAGGGAAAGTTAAGAAAGTGCTGGTTAATGTAGGTTGGATTTAACGTTAGAGAAACATGTGAAGATAGAAGGTGGATGGGATTGGATCGTTTGAGAGCGTTGGTGTTATTGATGCTTATTTTTCGGATTCTGCTGTACCAGAATGATAGTAGTAGTAGCAGTAGTAGTAGTAGTAGTAGTAGTAGTAGTAGTAGTAGTAGTAGTAGTAGTAGTAGTAGTAAAAGGTAAAGCAATCCCATTAAAGACCTGGACAGGTCCTTAGGGTTCCAGGAGGTTGAGGTTCTCAGATTTCTAGAAAATCGGAACATGAAGGTGGTAAGGTTGTCAGCCCTACACACTGGCCGCCTTTACCCCCAGGAAATATTCCTGGTACTCATTTCTGTTGGAGGCTGAGTCGACCCCAGGGCCATAGTGCGGCCAGAAGGATTATGTCAATGAAAAATTCCACTGACATCACTGGGAACCGAACCCGCGATCTTCCGGCTTGTAGCGCAGTAGTAGTAGTAGTAGTAGTAGTAGTAGTAGTAGTAGTAGTAGTAGTAGTAGTGTAGTAGTAGTAGTAGTAGTAGTAGTAGTAGTAGTAGTAGTAGTAGTAGTAGTAGTAGTAGTAGTAGTAGTAGTAGTAGTAGTAGTAGTAGTAGTAGTAGTAGTAGTAGTAGTAGTAGTAGTAGTAGTAGTAGTAGTAGTAGTAGTAGTAGTAGTAGCAGTAATAATAATAGCAAAGGAGACTGAAGCCAGAAGTTTTAGCTCGCAAATGTAGTACCTGTTCACGAACACGTGCCAAATGCGATGTCGGTACATCCTTATTAACACAAAACTGCCCTCCAACCGGACATCCGGGCACAACTATAGAACTCTAATGGCATTTTCACTAACGCTTGGCCTAATTGGTTTCTACAGCACTGTGCCTTGCTACAGGCAACATAATCTAATTTATAATTAGAAAAGTGACTAGCCGCTCATAGTGAAATTTCCAACACTAATTTTCAGTAAGTCGGAGATTGTTATTTGTACAGTAAGACAGGAACACTTTCGTGCTATAACAACTATGACAAGTGTTACAAGACACACGCCCTTAACTGTGCAAGCATTTTGCAATGTACAGTTTTGTATGATTTTGTATGTTATGACTTATTCCACATCCTCTTGTCTTGTGACAAAATTATGGATCCATGGAATGTATATATGTATGTATGTATGTATGTATGTATGTATGTGGCGAATGGATTTTTAGACGTTTTAGTAAATCAATGACTTCCTGCATAAATGTGGCTTGTAATTACGATTTTTTTTGCAAGAGTCTTTTATTGGGCATAAGAAGGACGAGATAACAGGGGAGTGGAGAAGACTACATAAAGAGGAACTTAATGATCTGTACTCATCACCAAATATTATTCGGGTGATAAAATCAAGAAGAATGAGGTGGGCGGGGCATGTAGCACGTATGGGTGAGGGGAGAGGTGCATACAGGATTTTGGTGGGGAGACCTGAGGGAAGGAGACCACTTGGAAGACCCAGGCATAGATTGGAGGATAATATTAAAATTGATCTTCAAGAAGTGGGATGGGGGGCATGGACTGGATTGATATGGCTGAGGATGGGGACAGGTTGCGGGCTGTTGTGAGTGCGGTAATGAACGTTCGGGTTCCATAAAATGCGGGGAATTTCTTGACTAGCTGACGACCTGTTAGCTTCTCAAGAAGGACTCTGCTCCATGGAGTTAGTTAGGAGTTAGCTTAGCTTATAAGTTATGAACGGTAAGTTACTGGAACAGTTCACTCACTCTTACTAGAATACTGTTTTTACAGTCCTTACACAACATTTAAGAATGTAACCAATTTAATTCATTGTAGTCTAGGCCAGTGGTATTCAACCTTTTTGTTCGCGTACCCCCAGATATAATTTCTCTTTAACTTTGTACCCCCAAAGTTGTTGGTGCATAATTGAAGTTATACATAGTCTATAAGCTTATATACAATAAGTTAAAAAATTACATTCAAAATAATGTATTAAGTAATAAGTTATAAATGAGAAAAAGGAGAGTCAAGCTATTAAATAAATATATTATTGCCTATCATATAAAAATTAATAAAGGAACAAAGGTATTTTTGCAAAGCAAATTTATATGCACTATGTGGAATAAAATGTAACTAGCCGCCCAGATAAGAATTGCATAAAGGAGAGAGAGAGAGAGAAATGGCGCTCCCAAATCGTATGTCCTTACGTCCAGGTCTCTTGTAATCTGGCCCTGATGATTCAGTGTTTATCATGACATAATACATTTATCTTCTTTTTTCACTTTACGTACCCCCCTAAGATGTCTTCGCGTACCCCAGGGGTACGCGTACCCCAGGTTTAATACCACTGGTCTAGGCTGTCCTTGTCTGGCATTTATATACTCTCTGTAACAATTGCCCACGGCCGACAAATGTCCACATATAATTCAGGTTTCCGTAAGCTGCAAATATATATGGGAATTTAATCCTTGGCTCTTCTTTAAATTATACATTCCCTTTACTGATATTAAGTGTTATATGAATGTCTTGCTTTTCTACTTTATTTTCTTAGAAGGTCAGTTTTGCAGCCACCTAATAGTGATCAGTATCACAGCGTAAGTTGCAATACACAAACTGCGTCTTTACTCGTTGTTACTGACAGGCACAGACAGAGGAAGGTATATTTGATAAGCGAAATTAAACACGCGATGTGTTAAAGCAGCTAAAGCCAGTGTTGACAGAGTGCTCAAAAGTGTCAAAACAAAGTGCAATATTTGCAGAACACAAATCCCAGGGAACTGAGATTATCTGATAGGATAATTTCAGAAAAGAAAAGAGCAACCAAGAGACAAAATTAATGAGCTGAAAACAAAGAGTAAATATGTACAAATACTAGAGAGTTTTACAGATTTGTCAATGTAAAGAAATAGTGTTAGGAACCTATTATTAAATTTATTTCTAATAGGGAGTTGCGGGCATAAATTCAAAAGCCTGATGTATTCCAAGCCTTTAATTCTCGTCCCTTTGTATGCAGGTAATAATCCGACAGTACTCATAGGTTAGGAAGCTGGATTTGAGAATAGATGGTCGTACCACCACATTCTGGTCGAGTCAAATTCTTTTCCCTTTACTTTTTTTGCAGCTGTGTATAAGCTACGCGATGAATAATGTTTTCTTTGACACCGCACAGTCTAGTTACTAGACCAGACTAGACCAAACTAGACCAGACTAGGCTAGACCAGACTAGACTAGACTAGACCAAACTAGACCAGACTAGGCTAGACCAGACTAGACTAGACTAGACTAGACCAAACTAGACCAGACTAGACTAGACTAGACTAGAATAAATTAGACAAGCTAAAACTAGACTTTAGTAAAAATTTACGGACGTTCCTCGGAAACACAAGTAAACCTTAACCAGGCTCCACGGTGTCATATCCTATATTGCATTATTCTTCATATTCACAGCCGTAGGAATCTCAAGTCTCACTTTATCCTCCTCCTCTTCCTAATTTTCTACTGATGCCAGTAAGCTTGAGTGCATCCAGCGCAAGTTTGTATCTCTTTGTCATCGTCGTTTTTTCAGTCACTTATCCTACAGTTACGCTAATGTTTTAAATTACTTGAAATTTCATATTTTAAGTGATCGTAGGTGCCACTTAGACGCCCTTTTTTTTACTTAATGTTTACAATGGTTCAAAATTTTGCCGTACCCTCTTGGAAACTGTCGGCCTTCGTGTGCCGAATCGAAATTTCAGATATTTTAAACTGTTTCATGTTGACTTAAACCGTCGCAACTGCCCTTCCGCTAGATGCGCTTCCGCAGCTAATGCCATCAGTATGTATACTTGTGTATTGAATGGTAGGTCTGTTTTGATTAAAGACTTGTTATTAATGTAAATATTGAACTTGACGCTGTAGTTCGGTCACTGCAACATTTTAAATCAAGTCATCTACGTTCTGTCAGGGTATTGGATTCTGCCCCAGTACTTCTTTTTATATTGTTTTAGTACATATTTGGCACTTGTGCTGTTAAGTCTGCACGTTAATAAATACCCATTGAATTGAATTGAATTATCGTCATAATTATCATAACGATGATTATACTATATGTCTTTTGCAAATAACTCGTTTTAACATCAGATTTTGTCTACTATTTTGGCAGCTCTAACCGCAAGACGTCCCACTAAAAAGAACAGAATGCAGTATAGAATTATGATATAAATATGAATGGAAAATATGGCAAAGTTCAGACACGTAGAAACGAAAGTAACGCATCAAAAACACATTCAGGATGGCACTGCAACAGAAGTTAAGTGTCTGGTCTTTCTGGACTAGGTTCATATCTTGTTTACAGCAGACATCAGCCCCTGCGTTGGACTACAACACACTGATCTCCCGGTCGCAGTTAACCTCGCTTCAGTTTCACTCGATTACCCACTTATAATCTCGATACGGCCTCTATTTTCGTTTAACCAGAAGTGTCGTAACAAAGGTTGCATAAACCGGTAGACCTGTGTGTACACTGTTTTCCAACACAGAACTATTCATCAGTCGCCCCACACAATAAGAAAGAACACTGAAACTTCCAAAACTGAAGGGCATCTCTTTTTAAAACTTCAGCTTATTTCCAAGAAAACATTGCACAGAGTTGGCAAGAATTACGAACGTCATGGCGTACTGATTAGTATGTTATATTAGCGTGGGATATGAGAAAGTATATCATATGATTTTACTTTTATAGGACACAGTGTTTTGAGATAAACACAAATGGACAAAATTAACATTTTGTAAGAATTCCTGAATTTTTTTTTGGGGGGGGGGGGGGGGAGGCGGGTGTTTGAAGGGAAGCGGCATTGCAAACGACTTAAAACTAGAGGTAAATTATGCTTGTACAAATCGAGTCGCATGTTTAAGATTTCATTTTCTGACAATAAATTTAAAAAGGCAAGGAAAATCCGATAAATCAATGTGAATTTTTGAATTCACTCTGTTAAATCAATATTTTTTAAAAAAAAAAAACCGGACGTTTGGAACAAAGTATATCAAGGTTGATAAGAAATTGTCGCTATTGTAAAAGTTACAACGCACCAAGGACACCGGAAGTAATTTAAGTTCACACAGTATTTGTCAACGTCAAAAAATACTGATATAATATGTAACGGTATTTAGTACACAAAATTCCGAACTGCAGTATAACGACACGGATTTGTTAGCAGGCTCGCAGGAACATTCAGCTTACTGTAAGTCACACGAATTGAACAAGCAGTTCCACACTAAAAAGAAAGGAACGGATATGGAGAAAGAACAAGAAAAAATAAAAATAAATGGTTGAGTTAAAATTCAAAAAATGGGCAAGAGGTGAAAATACAGAAACAAAAGAAGCAAGGAAGAAATAAGAGATCTGCGCTCTTCTGGGATATTACGCAGCGTCGAGTGGTAATCCATTGCCGATATTTCGGGACAACGTCTCGGTCCCATCTTCAAGGGTCAAGATGGATGACCCTTGAAGATGGGACCGAGAGGTTGTCCCAAAACGTCTGTAATGGATTACCACTCGACGCTGCGTAATATCCCAGAAGAGCGCAGATCTCATCAACATCGCGGCGGAAAACTGAAATCACGGAGGGAAGAAAGAAGGAAATAGAAATAGAAAGGCAAGGCTTGGACGATCATGGGTTTAATTGTTTGTAACACGTGTCGCCCTCTTTACTTCACACGTATCGAAATGACCATTTCTTCCTCCACTTATAAAATGCAAGTATATATTTTAAGATGTCATGCAGCAGCAAGTATTGAAGCGCTGTAATGATTCTGGCAGTTCGCTACAATCGAAAACATTTTGTTCCCAGCTTCGCTTCTTATTGCATCAGTTGTGTAACTAGGAACATGAGGCGTGGCTAATACCCCTTATTACGTACTGTGAATTAGTTTACAAGAGCGTGGAAAATGTTATTTAAAACAAACTCATATGAGTTGCCCAAAAAGCAAAGGTTTAACCTCTCCGTCGTAACTTCCTCACTTGTATGTTCAGCATCATAACACATTGCATAAAAATCATCACATTAATGCAATTTGTACAATCAATAAGAGGGGGCACGCGGCGGCGTAGCCGTAAGGTCGCGGGTTCGATTCCCGATGGTTCATTGGAATTTTTCATTGACATAATCGTTTCGGTCGCACTATGGCCCTGGGGTCGACTCAGCCTCTAACAGAAATGAGTATCAGGAATACTTCCTGGGGGTAAAGGCGGCCGGTGCGTAGGGCTGACAACCTTACCACCTTCATGTTCCGATTTTCTAGAAATCTGAGAACCTCAACCTCATGGAACCCTAAGGGACTGCTTTATCTTTTACAATCAATAAGAGAGAAACCATCTCCACAAGTCCCTTAGTTAGCCAGACAATAGCTGTAAGCGTAAAATAGGAATTGTGTCTTTGTCTGTATTCGCGGCAGCTCAACTGCCACTTACAACGTATTAAATTTTACAGCAAACGTATTCACAAAATCGTTATAGGACTACTAGCATTGTCAATGATGAGCTAAGAAGCAATGTTTCAGCGATCATGATTGATGTGGCGAGGAGCCGCAAGTCGATGGTACATGTAGGCCCAATCATTCTTATTAGCCTGTCAATATAACTGATCTTCATTGGTTTGCCAGTCGACCAGGAAGAATGTCAGATTAAATTTTGGTATCATCATCCCGTTGTGCATATAATGGACTGTTTTGATTGTCAAAACAAACACAACACTTGTTTTGTTTGTTTGTATTTGTTCGGACAATCAAAACAGTCAAATTACATGGGCTTCATTCCCTGATGTGCAATATATATCTTTAGGGTTAACGTGAATAATTCACATTGGTTTGTTGATAGTCTCCTTCCCCATGCTGTGTCCCATCTCCCGGGGCCTAGCTTGACTACTCCAGTGTCATATGAGCCTAGTGGTAAATTTCTGCTCAGTCTGAATCAGTCTTCTCCATTAAATTATTTGGGTGCAGCCATAATTCTATTACCTCTCTCATCACGTTGTTCATTTAGCACGATATTCTGGCTAGTATCTGAGTATCCTGGAACTCGACCTGATCGTCCACTGCAATACTGTGCTCTGCCACTGCAGATCTGTCTGCTTTTATGTACAAATAGATGACGGACATGTTCCTTCTATTTTGTTTCTTTGGACATCCTGTCCGTCCTATGTATACTTTAACATAATTGCGAGACATTCTATAAAACCCTGAAGGCTTAAGTTCCAGGTAATTTTCAGTGGCTGTAGCATTTGTACTTTGTTGTTCACCTAGATACGTACTCTCTTTACTTCAGATTTTCCAAGTAGTTTGCAGATTTTCTGCGATGTGGTGTTTTGGATCAGCAAGTGTACAGTCATATCGGTTCACCTATCTATGTAGTTCTTTTCCTTTTTAAATATACAGCCCGACTCCAATGTGCTTCTCTGCAACAGTTACAGGAACGCCTCACTTAAATGTCGTTCTTCACCAAGCCTTTCCTCTACACACACGTTTTGATTGTAGTTAAGATGGCATGTTTTGTGCTGCGTGATGCTGTGACGGCGTGCAGAGAGCAGTGAATAAGTTTCCTATACACTCCATGTCTTGTCACTCATAAACCTAAAAAGTTTAGATATCTATTTGTTTCCATTTTCACGGTCAATCCTTTAATTCTTATAGTGCATAAGGCTAGATAACACTAGTGTTATCTGCTTATCTGTACAAACACATTGGTCTTTCAAGGGCACTGCATAACGCATTTGACAATCTTCCTGCTCCACTAGTGAACCAGTGAAGATCTGTTACTAGATTAGCTGACTGACACACGAGTGCATACACCAGCGTCTCTTCACTACGCGAAGTTCGATGACAAAGACTAACAGACATAGACTCCTAGACATAGCTAAGAATTTGGACACAATATCGATCGAACACTTCTATAGAAGCAAATCACTCTGTTTCCCAACGTGTTATGTAGTCTTTCTTACAACAGGTCCATAGCCTCTTTCAAAGCAAGTTCTCTACAGAATGCAATATAGTGCTTCCTCTTAAAATTTCCAGTATTCTCTCTTTACTTAAGGTCCTTAAATAGCTGCTTTACGTCTTCTTCCTCGTCTTCTCATCTCTTCTATCCTTCCCTATATCTTTCCTTCAATAATGTGTTTTAGAAAGCAGTTCCTACGCAAGGTGTGACCAAACCTGTTAGCTTTCCTCATTTTTATTTTACATAAGATATTCCTCTCCGTTTTCACTTCTTCCTTCCTTCATTTCTCACACGATCGGTCCAACTGATCTTCTCCATTCTTCTCCAGCACCACATTTAAATACTTTCCAGGTATTTCTGATCTACTTTCCGAAGTGTCCACGTATCAGCACCATTCAAAGCTATGCTCCAAATGTAGCACTTTTCTTCCTTCAATTTAAATCCAATTTGCCGGTGAAAAGATTCTTCTTCTTGTTGTTGAATGCTGATTTTGCCATAGCAATACTATATTTAATTTCACATGTACATGTTGCATCCTTTGTTATCATGCTACCCAAATATTTGAAATATTCCACATTCTCCAGTTGTTTCTGATCTATCATAATCTGTATTGGGGATGGCTGCGTTTAGATTTTCATTGCCTTAGCTTTTTCCGCATTCCATAACATCTTCCAATTTCAAAGTCTATCAATCATGTCCTGTAGCACCTTTTCTTCCTCAGCTACTAGCAGAAGTATTATCGTTCTGCCTCAATTCACAGACGTTCCAAACGTCCTTCCACACAACCAAGTCAACTGCTCGCAGTATGCGGGCTCAATTGGCTCAGGTTGGAATTGTGTCTGCCACCATCCTCTTAAACTTGTACGTGAACAAGTCAGCACCTTCTTACCACACTGCATTAGTTTATATGAGCAAGACACCGCTGTCATTCCCGACGCTGCTAGTCGGATACCTGCAGATATATCTCAACAGCCTGCAGCACAGAGTACGGGGCTAAAGTGGCGACATCAACGTCTGGTGCTCCTTGCTAACGACGCAAGGCGTAACCAGTAGCCCCGGCCACTGGTAGTCTTTAGAGAGACATTTCAGTGTTTTTTATTGGATGCTTTATTAAGTTCATTACGCTCATTTACAGGGTCTTAAGCATAGGATACATTAGAGAGAATATTCACTGCATATATTAAAATAGGCGTGGCAGTATAAGACATATATCGTTATGTGGAGGAAGGTATACAGACATCTCACCGCTGTAGCAGACCCAGTTACAGGATAGGCTGAACTTGTTGAATCTAATAGCAAATCTGTTAAACACACATTTCCAAAAGTTACCATAAATAGCGCCGTTTCCGCCAAAATAGGTTTTCAGCGGATCGTCGCATGAAATATATGTAGTCAAGGTAATTTAGTGCCTTCCTGCTGCTGCTGACAAAATGGACTATCTCCAAGATGCACAAGATGGCGTTGTGTTTCGGTCGGGGCCGTATTGACATGTTGGAGCAAAATGGCAATTCGCAAGATGACAATGTGGCGGGTGTCGGGGTATACATGTGAAGCAATGTCGGGAATGTACGGGAGTCAGTACGCATGATGAAGCAATTGTAACGGGAATGTAACGGGAGTCAGTACGCTATGGATGACAGCAATTGTAACGGGAATGTAACGGGAGTCAGTACGCATGATGACAGCAATTGTAACGGGAATGTAACGGGAGTCAGTACGCATGATGACAGCAATTGTAACGGGAATGTAACGGGTGTCAGTACGCATGATGACAGCAATTGTAACGGGAATGTAACGGGTGTCAGTACGCATGATGACAGCAATTGTAACGGGAATGTAGCGGGAGTCAGTACGCATGATGACAGCAATTCTGCCTCGTGTTCAGCGCCAAATGTCGGTAGTTGCCTTGCAGGCTGGATAGAGCTCGGTGTCATGGGGTAGCTCTCGATAAACCGCTGGCCTGGTCGACGCGTGTAAATCAAGTTGGAAGGCACGCAGCCCAGAAATGGGCATGCTACGCTCCGTATTCAATAGCAGAAGTGCCCCGATAAGACTAGCATTTGATGAAGAATACGAAGTATGAAGCTCGCATTACGTATCTCCCTCATCCTCTCAGTCATTTCCAAGTAATGACATCAGCACAAACACCCTCGTTATTTCTCCTTCGCTTTTTTCTAATCTGATTGGTTTTATATGGTCCAATAGACTCCAGAAGAATCGTTCGTTGACCGAAGTCAGAGCTGCACCTATTGTAATTAGAATCCCAATTATTATGCTTCTTACTGGGCCTCACATTTTTACCCCTTGTTGTACTGAACGTAATTTACGTACATAGTTATATTGTAAGTTACTTGCACGAAATGCAAAGAATAAATGCATAATTGGAAACATATTCTGCCTTGCCACATATTTCACTTTCACAACTCTTTGACGAATTTTGAAAATATTTGGTCCTGACAGTCAGAATTGTTGGGCGGCTTTGATTTCCGTACGTGCCGAATACTTATAACCTTTGCTTTACACAAATCCCAAACTAAATTTTAGACGTTTGAGGAATAGCTCACAAAATGTGAGGATATACTTAAACAAGATATACAACATTTATTTGGAAAAAAATCTTTCGACATGACGTACATTCGTTGGAAAACAATATAATTAGTACATATCTGCAGCCAAAAAGGTGCACGTACAGCGATTATTTTTGCAAAAAGTAAATAAATGAGAACAAAACACAAGTAAGCCTCCAAACGAATATCAAATGAATCCAAGACCAGTGAAATGTGTAAAATCTAAAGGAACGCATTTGAAAGACGTGTGTCCCCCAAAGTTAATGTATTCGGTGTAGTGACGATGTTAAAGGTTTGACGACTGAGGGATCGTGGTTCGATATTTCTCTCTTCTCCAAAACGTCCAGACGGGCTACGGTGCCCATAGCACCCCCTATTAAATGGGCACCGAGGGCTGTTTGCCCGGGAGTAAAGTGGCCGGTGCGTGAAGCTAATAACTCGCCTCCATTTAGTTTCGGGATAACAATGAACGGATCTGTACTTGCACTCAACCATATGCCTCCGCGGCACGGCCAGGGACAACTTTACCTTTTCCCTCTTACGCCAAGGTAAAGGTAAAGCAATCCCATTACAGGCCTGGAGAGGTCCTTAGGATTCCAGGAGGTTGAGGCTCCCAGATTTCTAGACAATCGGCACATGAAGGTGGTAATGTTGTCAGTCCTACGCACCGGCCGCCTTTACCACCCAGGAAATATTCTTGGTACTCATTTCTGTTAGAGGCTGAGTCGACCCCAGAGCCATAGCTTACGCCAAGAGATTACACGTTTCCACTCGCAGACTGCTTCGTGTGAATTTATTTTGAACAATGCATAAAAGTAAAAAATAGCTTCAGGACAGGTGGTAGAAAAATTTACTTTCACTGATACAATGACGTATAAAGTATTAGCTGAAGTTTCTGGGCGAGACATTCGTATCACTGACAGCATGAAAATACAAATTAAAAAAAAGTCAGTTTGTTCAATTTGTGTCCCTCATGAACCCAGTTATATAGGGTTCTGACAATGGCGTTAAGCATAAGCTTCTAGTTATTGCCCATTTATTAGGAATACAAAAAAATGCATGAAATTTATGTAACCTCTCGGAAATTTGAACTGTATCCTTCCTCAGGTGAAAAGGTAGAAAGTCATCTAGTTAGTTGGGATGTTACAGCTATTACAGAGGCTCGGATACTGAGCAGAGTACAACGTCCAGCTTCTAACCGAAAGACAATTACAGGCTTGAATTATTTTCCGACTTAATTAATAAAAATGTTTTTTTCATACGAAGCGTGTAGAAATAATATTACTTCACAGAGCATACATTATTATTTGGCTGAAGATAACAGAAAGTACGAACAATGAATGTAGTTTCTACGTGCCAGAATTTCGACTAAATACAGAATCCTTACCTCATACACCATCGGGCTTTTTAAAAAAAAATCAATTAAATAATAGCAGAAGAAAGGGAAAATTACGTCAAATCTTCGCACTATATTCTAGCGCGTCGTAAGTTCTTCTAATACCGGTTAATGACATTTGGGTTACTGTGATTTTGGGGCATTACTTCGGAGTTATAGATTCAATAGAATCTATAATACGTCATGTAAATATTTTCTTTCGATTAACTTAATGGCAAAGTAGTTACCATATCCTCCATCTAAGCTTCCCATGAACTGATCGACATTAACCATACTTAATTAAAAGTCACAATGCAATAAGTTTCTCCTGCACAATCAAGTGAACCATAAGGAAAAAAAAATATTAGTTGTAAAACTATGATGTGGTAGGGCCTAGTATACAAATAAGCATCTTCCAGTGATATGACATTACACTGCTTTCACGGTCCAGTTATTATTGTCCTCCAAATACTGTTCTTTACCATTTAAGTACCCAAAAATACACGATTAAATGAATGTATTATTTCGTAAATGTAACATGTGGCTTTTGTTTTGGAATTTTGTAGCTCTTCCACCATAGTGCTCTCACGGCCTTCCTTATACTCGCCACGTTGTAAAAGGTAATTTGTGACGTCTATTTCATGTATAAAAACAGTTGTGATCCTACTGTTTAGTTCTAAAAAGCCACACGTACGGCCTGTAAGTGTTATGTGTAAAAATACATGTTACCTTTGAGAAATAACAGATTCAATTATATTTGCAACAATTTCCTTGGCACAAAAACTACTACTGATGACGTAACAACACTAAAATAATCGCGAGTGCAGGGCAGCTGCAGCACATCGAAATTCACAACATGCATATTACGCAAAAATACAAATAGCTTAAATGTTATGTACGAAATATATCGACTGAAATAGCTGACGCATCTGGGCTAGATGGTGCCACACTTATAGGGAGGAAGAGTATCGCTACATAACGGGTTGTCAAAAACAAATTAAAACATCAGAACTTGAATAATCCAACAAATTAAAATTTTTGAAAGCAGCATGCAAAGTAAAATGGCTAGCTGGAACTCGGTGGTGTTTGGACTTTCACATGAGCGGAAGTGGTACTAAGGAATCATGAGATCTGAGTGTATGGACGTCATTTAAATAAGATTTTAAAACAAACTGACATTTTTGACAATAAATGGTAAAAATATCATGCCTTCAGAATATTTGCAATCTCTCTACTCTTTACTGAACTACATCATCCTACCGTTTATTATGCTATAGTTTGAATTAAAACTTGACTAAATGCTTCACAGGTAAGACGATCAGACATTTTGGATATAAAGTTCAGGATTAAAATATTTTAATTGTGTGAAAGATATACGTAACTTATAAATAGCAGATATTTCTTTCAAAATAAATTCTTCAGCATCCATTGAGAGCCAAATGGAAAGACTTGTAGATTTTTACCAAGAGAAAATAAAAATTATGTTTACTAATCTTTCAAAGCAAAAGAGAGTAGGCTATGTGTTTTGGAATGCGAGAAGAGCATTGAAAACATTATCTACGAGATTATGAATATTAAGTCGTTCTCACCTGCTGTTGAGGCTAGATCTCTATCAGCGGTCCAGATTTATTCTGAAAAATAATTATAAATACGTATAAAGCACCTGAAAACACAAAGATAACTACTTCAAGTGAATATTAGATTAACTGAAAAACAAACACTGCTTATACTTTAAAGCACAATACATGTATATTTGCCAGCGTTAATCCTCGACATGATAGAATTGAACGACTTTTAACAAAAGCTTATGAATCATTAATCACGGAGTTCCGTGAGCAGACAAATTAAAACTCTCTACTTCAACAACTCTTACATAAATATTAGGCTATGCTGGACATTGTCCAAAGTGTATCTGACAAAAACTACGCTACAGCGATTCTTTCCATTGAGGTCTTCAGGTAATGGATGTAGTTATACGGATAATATTATTTTTTATTTTGATATTAGTGGATATTTGGGGATAGAATCTGGAAACGTTTGAGTTCTAGATCACTGCGCTAGCCACTGAACCACCGCTGAGGATAAATAATTTTATACTAACTGAACATACATCGTATACATAGCAAAACACATGGAAATTTTTATAAAACACATAAACATAACTGTATTAATAATAAATTCGGAAAGTGTTCCATCAATTTTATTGGAGTTCTCAAACTGACTTCAGCATACAGAGTTTTAGAGATAGTAAAGAAGCTGAACTCAAGTAAATCAAAATGAAATATATAAGTGCAGAAGTAACAGCGCGTGTTTACTTTTTACGCACTGACATAAGTCAGCCCCTGTCAAAAGACCACGGCGCGTCGTCAGGTTGCGGATGGAGGACACGGCCTTCAGATATGGAGGATGGAAGTAGCGGCGATTAGTGGCGGACGGCTGACAATAATTTGTACAGTAGCTTGGAGGGTAGGCGAGGGGCTAAACAGGCCTCACCATAAGAAAGCAGCAAATTACGACATTTTTATGTTGTTCTGTCCGCCATTTGTTTTCTATGGCTCGACAGTTCTATATGGGCCTGGGCCTCCTCGTTTCGTCGAGGCTTCACGATCACAACACATTTGAGACACACCACATTCGGTAGGACTCCACTGGACGAGGGACCAGCCCGTCGCAGAGACCTCTACCTGACAACACACAACACTCACAAGAGACAGACATCCATGCCCCCGGTGGGATTCGAACCCACGATCCTAGTAATCGAGCGGCCGAAGACCCACGCCTTAGACCGCACGGCCACTGGGATCGGCTTCTGTCCGCCATTAGGTGTGTTTTATACAAAACTATTTGATACACTGCCTGATGATGAACCTGCAAGTTTTCGAAACATGTAGGGGTTTCATTGTTTTAATATAAGTTAATTATGAATGTGTAAATGACAAATTGTTTGCATTTTGTTGGTTGATAATTGTAGATTACAAATAACGACACGTTTCAGAAGATGTGGGGCTTGATATGACGTATTTGGACGACTTACACGGTGGGAAAGAAAGACAGGGTTTTGGAAATTGGACTGGCAACGGTACACGTGGATCAGGTTCGCTTAAAAGAGTTGGAGGGTGTATGGGAACAGGACCTAAGAGGGAGGAATTAAGAGGAGGCACGATGAAACTTTACAATCGCAAATTTTACCATTTGTACTGCTCATCAGATATGATTATGTGACCAAATACAGAAGGATGAGAAGTGCGAGAAATGTGGCTTGCACAGGAGATAAGGGACATGCATTCTGGTTTTTGGTGGGAGAATCTGAAGCAAGGAAAAAGCTTGGAAGACTCAGGCGTAGAATGGAGAATAAAATTAAAATGGATCCTAAAGAGACAGAACTGGAGGGCGCGGTCAGGATCCATCTGGTTCCAGAGAAGGACCACTGGTCTATTATTGTGAACATGGGTAGGCAGAACCGCAACAACACCAAGTTTTTCTCGCGTCATTATCTCCGTAACCGTTCAAATTCAGATGCAGGCAAGTTTAGTTATATCGATGTAAAGTAACCTAAGAAACGTTCTGCCGAAAATTGCAGATTTCTCTTGGAACATCCTGTATAACACAGAAGATCGTGAATTATACACAGCATTACAGGACAATTGTTAATACTTTTACACGAGAATTGAAGTTTTAAACGGACAATAAGTATTAAGTGCCTCACTTTCTTTCTCCTCTTTCGTCAGATTTTAAGAATACAGGAGAAAATTTGCATTAATTATAACAGAACACACAAAGAGAAGCAGACAGCATTACAAGAGCGAAATATTACCTACAGAGTAAAACATAATTTGTTTCTCGATCTGGTCAGACATGTGTGGGGTCAGTTTTGTGAACTCAGCAGTCAGAATCAGCAGACAGCTGAAGCATGCCATAAAGTCACCTGGTCCTTTAAGGATCACGTCAGGCTTACGGGGATGTCGGATTTGATTTATATAAATAAACGTGGCATTTTATAGACAAAGAATTTTATTTGTGCAATCTGACTTTCCTGTCTTCCTCGCATACTTTCAGCCTATTCAGAACTGTACAAGACAGGAATATTCTTTGAATATTTTCTGAATTATGAACATATTAACAACTCAACATATCAATCGAAAAGAGCAACTTACAGTCGATTCGTTGTCAAGAAATTCCTCGCTTGTATAGAGCTCAAAATTAAATTACTGTGTTCCCAGTATCCCTAAACGGGATCCTACCTTGAGCCTACTTAATGCAACCGAGTGTCTCGCACGCTCTTTCCTTAAGCCATATTTTTATGAAAGATCAAGTCCATAGCAATGTCATCCAAGTAGCCTCTTCCTTTAAAGTTTCCTAATAACATTTCCCCTCCTCCCGAAGCGTGCCACATATCCTGTTGATTTTATCCCCGTAATTTCGTCACATTAACACACATAACGTTTTGTGTAGAATAAGTGGTACGAATTTCTTGATTACATAGTTTTCTCTTTCCATTACGTAAGGCAATTACGGTGAAAAAATACCTCCAATTTCGTGTCCGGAAGACGACATTAATGTGTGGAATTAACCTTCTAACTCCAGCTAATGATCTTGATACTGGAACATGATAATTGTTCCATAGAGACTTAATCATATAGTTTATGAAGAAACACAGCTACAAAAAAAAATGCATCGCTTTGCGCTAATGGAATTAGGCTACGAAAGAAAGTAGACTGAACCTCAGGGCAGAAGTCACAAAGCCTACTTTCCTATTCCTTCCACTCCTACAGGTCTCACATTTTTAACGTCAAGTACCTAGCTAACGTAAATTAATATTGTAATAACGAATTAAATTTAGCTGGATATGTACGTACATCTTCATAGCTCGATATTAATGTAGTCAAAATTTCGTTGCTCGCAACTGTAAATAAATTGCAACCTGCGTATAACGGAACCACATGGGACAGATTTTTTTCCGCTGCAGGTAGGTTCTATTTAATAAAGGTACTTGAAGTTAAATTAAAGATACTTAGGACTGTGGAAGTCTTTTTATAAAGACAGGATTCCTTTCTATCCAGGTTCCTTTTAACTCAGGTTTTACTGTAATATGTTGTGGATTATTATTATTATTATTATTATTATTATTATTATTACGCAATGTTTCATTGGACAAATTTTCAATATAAAATCTTTCGGGCATAACCTCCAGTCACTTCACCGAAGTAAGTTTTGAAATTTTTGACATAAACTAAATTTATGTAGTTCCGTAACAAATTTTATATTGTTTATTAATTGTTATGAAGAAAAAAGCTAAATATTTTCGGACGGCAAACATTTTATCCTCTACATTCCTTAACACATATTAACAAAGGTTGCATATTTTTTTGAGCTTCTGTTTCACAAAAATGTCAAGACTTTATTTTAAATGTCGCTAGTGTCTCTCCCACCTCAAACGTTCGTAAGTCCTGTATGTTGCCATTATCGACGTCACGAAACGGAAATCACGACGTTTAGGTGACCACTGGTGGCGTAAATTACATACAGGATTTGGTAAAATTCGGCCATGTGGCTGAAATTTGCTACAGACATACAGACAGACGGATACAGCGACGTACAAACATACACAGCCACACAGACACCGACACAGAGAGTATGATGATGTCATATGCCTATTTTTTAAGGAAACAAAGTGAGATAAATATAGGAAATTTTAACATACTTTAAGAGTGGTTTTGGCAGCAATAAAAGGTAAGAGTGACATAAATGTCATAATTCTCTACTTGTTTTTACATAGTTGGTTTTCATTCTCATTCTAGCACTGATAAAACTGAGAGAGGTTTCACATGGCAGCTCCATTGAAAGACTGCACCAATGAAAGAAAGCGATATGTGATCTCAGAGAGAGAGAGAGTGTAAACTGCTGAGAATTACAGCCGTATGAAAATTATGCATCAGCCAGAATAGAGTTCACGAACTGGTAGAAAGACCTCAAGGAGTGCGGAGAGTTGTGTTAACTATGGGTACTCTGAGAGGTAACAGACTGTAACATGTGTATAGGTGAACGAACAGATTGATCAGTGGATATGTGACAACCATAGAATTAGCAGTCACGAAGCTGCATGTTAAATGATCATTACTCATGGCAACAAGCGGTGGAAGAGTGGAGTAAGGCACGACTAAATTCATTGTGTTGTGAAGGAATCCTGTGGACTGTTGATGAAGAAACATGGACAAATGGCGACTGTGGACACAAATACAGCGTAACTTTCACATTATATTCACCGTGCATTCTGTCTTATATAATAGCTTTTATTTAAACCAACATATGCACTACACCTTGTCGTCATATATACCCCTACATATGTTTCGACTACTTATTAGTCATCATCAGGGGGATCAAAGTATATAAACACAGACTACACATCCACTATAATAGTTGGTTCACATTCAATGTTAAAATAAGATGAACTATGTTCACTATAAAAACATGTAGCATTTTTGCTTCAGTGGTTAAAATATATAAGTGCGTTTGTTTTCCTTTTTGGATTAAAACGTTTAATATTTATTTAATATTATTGGCAGCTGGTCTTGTTTGCTTCTCAAATGGCTGGTGAATTTATCTGTGGCGTGTTGTTGTGCTGTGTTGCTGTGCCGTGTTCTGTAGGCTTCGCCTGATGGCTGCGTTGTGTCTGTGTTTATATACTTTGATCCCCCTGATGATAACTAATAAGTAGTCGAAACATATGTAGGGGTATATATGACGACAAGGTGTAGTGCATATGTTGGTTAAAATAAAAGCTATTATATAAAGCAGTGTAACTGTTTTGTCAAAACTTATAACAAAATTTGAAATTATAAATATTTTGTCTTTTTTCATCTTATGTATTTAAATATAATACACTACATTTTGGGGACAGGTTCGGTCTCCGTCTCCAGGCTTACTTCTTCCAAAACAATTGTCACTACATGATGATTATTTACACTGTAATTAAACCCGGATTAACGCCAAATTAGTAAATACCACGTACTTCAAAAACGATTTAGAAAAATATGATATTAATCCGGATTTAATTACACTGTAAATGATTGTCACATGGTGACAGTTGTATTGGAAGTTATATTTAAAATTTATTTCGAAGCCTACGATGGAAAAAGTCCAAACCCTCTATGAGTTCAAAAGTCATGCACCATCGTCAGAACCCTGTAGAATAGTATTATAGTAAAATTACTTTTATAATTCGCTACCCATCTTGTAAGAACGAATAATAGATTTGTACAAAATTTGACAATTGTGCAAACTTGAGTACTTCAGATGTTCAATTATTGCACGTGTAATTCTACTGCTTTACAGTTCCACAATTAACATAAGGCATTTCAGAGGGCTTGGATCAATACGTGAACTAAAGAAGAATGTTTTAAATAACATTCAGAAATTTTGCCTGAGGATGGGGACGGAGCTAGTCCCCGAAACGTTGTATTCAAACGAATTGACGCGGCTGTGCGCCCGAGAAGACTATATTGAAACATTCAGAAATCTTAATGTGCATAAGTTTTGAAATTAAGCATTTTTAAAAAAAAACCCTAAACAAATTTAAATTTTATTATGAAGTAGCGGTCATACTGAATGATTTGGAATCAGAAATGTTGCTCCCTGACAGCAACATCGTGTTAGTATAAAATATTCGAACTTTTTTAAAAGTTCCGGAGATGGAACATGGTTTCATTTTATGAACTTTTCACTAAGGACGCATAACAATTTATATATCTTTTTTTTTTAATTTACACAGCTTTATTTCCTTGACATGTACATACAACAGTATACAGAATATGGGCTAAATTGTTCCTATCACCAATTTTGAGGTTCGTGCATTTTTACACTCTGGAACATAATAGGTACAGTGCACAAATTAAAGTATTTGTAGTGAAAACTACGACACCAGCTCCCTTAAAAACACTACCACACCAGAGGCTCTACTTAGAGCAACACGTGTCTTATTCGCTTGTGCCTGTAACAACCGTACATCTCGTGTAAGTCCTGGAGAGTGTAGCATCCGATGTCTCAGATCA
The DNA here is from genome assembly GCA_021186555.1 of Reticulitermes speratus. Taxonomy (NCBI): domain Eukaryota; kingdom Metazoa; phylum Arthropoda; class Insecta; order Blattodea; family Rhinotermitidae; genus Reticulitermes; species Reticulitermes speratus. The sequence goes on from JAJKFL010000009.1 coordinate 8,615,529, forward strand.
GAGGATTGGGATTACGCTTACACTGTTCATAAAAGGAAGTGGCTAAACGATGGACATATGTATGGATGAGGTCGATACCCAAGGAGCTATGTAAGAGTGAGATGGGAGTGTTCTTTGGAGAGCCCGAAAGGATTTATATATCTCGTTGAAAAGCCGATAGACGTAAAGCTGTTCAAGGTACCTGCCGTTCTTACATGCAATCCCGACAATTCCGGTTGCCCCACTGACCGTCCCCCTGCATGACACGTGGTCCAACCCAACGCATCCTTCCTGATGTTAATGTATTTCGGAGGGCGCCATACATGCGTGTTAAGCAAACGTCAAGCCCACGCGGTTGATCAGGCACAGGCAAATCGTGAATTTCGCCAAGTACTTTCTCTTGCACAAGTATCATTCCATCATGCTAGATACGCCTGGCTGTCATTAAATATTGTGCGGTAGTTGTGTGGAATGACGTTGTCAGATGTCACACGTGTTATTCGGCTCATGTAGCTACTATCTAACCTCTACATATAATTTTTCACCTCCTGATGGAAGAGGGACAGAGAAACATACGTAAATACGTAAAGAAGTAACCAGTCATTATAAAAGAAACAGAGAAAGAAGAGTGCAGTGTCGTAAAACAGTCGTAAATTCAAATAATGGGAAGGGTAATGACAATAAACAATTATATTAATTAAGAAATGAATAGTAAAACGACCTCGGAGAAAGCCTTCAGATTAGAACAGTTTATCATTCCTTTTCTTTCTACAGCCTTAAGAACAAACAAAACCAAAAAATACACAGAAGTTTATGAAAATATATATATTATAAAGGTAGTACTACTGTAGTAATAATATTATATCAGTATTACGACGCTAATAATATATTTTCATAAACTTGTGTGCATTTATTGATTTTAGTCACCATATATAACTGGATTATTTACAAATTTCATATTAGTATCACCGTGCATCTTTATGATTTAATACATTTATAACCAACTGATACACAATTGAACCACTTTTATTGTACCGTCTATATTATTATACGCCCCTACATATGTTTCGGACCTCATTCCATCCTCAGGGGGTCTCGTTCGTAAAAAGCCACTAAATCAAAATACATATTGTCATGGGAATATATGTTAAAAACAAGATTTTTAACATTAAAAGACTGTACTTGTCTGAGGATTCACAAGGATAGCAATCTTTCGCAGTCCGAAATTATTCCCATTTTCGTTATGCACTGGAGTGAAGAAAAATATTCAGCCAGCATGAACTGGATGTACTGCAAACGCTTAGGTCTGAATTTACTTACTGCCTTAATTAAACTAGAGTAATGAATGGTCATGCCTTCTGGAATGTTACAAAATGTCGCTTGGTAAGATTTCCAGATATTTCCGAGGAAGAAAGTGTCCTTATCTTCAGGGAAAAACAAACCACAGAAAGTGAAGCTCCTCTTCGTAAAAAATTTTCTCAATAAACCTGTTCCTGCGTCTATCGCAAGCCCAAAAATTTCTCCATAGCACTGTGTTGTCAAACAACCTCAGCCTATATTCCTCCCTTGGAGTCATAAATAAAGATAACAGCCAAATATACTTTAGAAACTTCATATCGCAGTTCATATAGTGCATCTTTATTATTGAGTTAATGCCTAAAAGTCTCCAGCAATAACGCACTGTTTAATGATTTTTAAAAAGGTATTACGAAGCTATTTTATTTTCCGATATATTATGGGAATATATGTTAAAAACAAGATTTTTAACATTAAAAGACTGTGTTTTGATAATTTTACTGTTATATTAAGACAATTTTACCACAATAGTGGTATATAAGTGCTGTATATTCTCATGACAATATGTATTTTGATTTAGTGGCTTTTACGAACGAGACCCCCTGAGGATGGACTGAGGTCCGAAACATATGTAGGGGCGTATAATAATATAGACGGTACAATAAAAGTGGTTCAATTGTGTATCAGTTGGTTATAAATGTATTATGAATTACTTACAATTAAAAACTTATAATTTTCTTGTTCGTGTGATGGTTACTATCTTGCGGGATGCGACGACGTGTAGCTTGATAAAAATTTACCAACGTTTCAGGGCAACATACTTCTTCTGTCTCTATTTCCCTACCTTGAAGATACTGGCAATAAGTCCATTCGAAATATTGTTATTAAAATTTAGCAGACTACACGGCGTCGCATTTCAAAATACAATAATCGTCATAACCACATGCGGTATACTTCAGATATTTTCGCGACGTGTGTCTGTGTCGTCGTCAGCAGTTTCTTATGTTGAAATGTTTCCGACGTTTCAGTGCAAGCACTGCAGTGTACATTTGCCATATCAGGTTGAAATAAGGCGCTCGGAATGTGTATCAGATGTTGGATCAGCTTTAAAAAAGAAAGCGGGTGACGTTACACGGTGTTGGATTGAATTGTGATTAACCTCACGTCGAGGTGAGAAAAGAGATGTGGCGGGAGAGGGGCTGAGGAAAACGTTTGGGCTTAATGACGAACAAGTAAGAGGATGGAAAAAAATTACAGAATTTTAAAAATTTGAAAATGTATCTCGTATCATTAGGGTGATCAAATAGAGAAGGATGTAGACCTACTTATAGCATGCAGGGAGGTGATAAAATGCACAGACAATGTTGGTTAGAAAGTTTGAGAAAAATAATAATTTGGGAGAAAAACGCGTAAGGAAAAGGAAATGTTGAATTTAATGTTGAAGTAGTAGCGTGTGAAATGTGAAGCGCATTTTAATTGCTCGATACAAGAAATGTTTTCAACCTTGATAAACCTCAGATTTTCCCACAATTTGAAGGATTTTCTTGAATAGCTAAACGACTATCACATTTTAACGAGGACTGTTGAAGATAGAAAGAGTTACGAATGTTGCGCTTTTAATAAGTTGTTTGAAAAACCGTGGTAATGGAAGTGTTATATAAGAATTTTTAGGCGCGTTCGGAAAAAATTGCTAAAAACGATAATTATTACCTTCATCATATCATGCCGTTACTACATGGAACAAGTCAGCTCTTACCGGACTGAATTTCTTCAAATTTTTTTTCGAGATTTTTGTTAAAAATATCTCAATCGAATTCAGTTTTTTTTTTAAATATAAGACGAAATGACAGACTTAATAAATTTATGATAATACCTAGCTGAATTATTCTTGGATTGAAGCAAGCTTCAGGAAAGGCCGTAGACAAAATCAAAACGTGTATTCTATTGAAATTACCTTTTTTTTTGGAAAATCGTGCAGTTTAGAAGATATACAAAAAAATACAGCAGAACAGAGCGGCCAAAGAAATTGACAAATATCCAAGTATTATACAGAGCCATACAGAAGCGATTTTTGTCGCGAAACTTGAGCAAAAATACAAAGATACAAAACGGTCCTCCGTTAAACGAAGTAAAACAGAAATTTACACAAGGCAGCAACTGCAGTTCCTTGTACTATCAATTTATCTTGTTTGTACCCATACAGTAGGCCATGAATGAGCATTGTTGCCATTATGTGAATGTTGATAAAACATGTAGAAATGTTTGTGTGAAGAGAGTGTGAATGGTTTCGTATATTATTTCGTTTAAAAAGTGCATGTACTTGTCTGAGGCTTCACAAGGATAGCAATCTTTCGCAGTCCGAAATTATTCCCATTTTCGTTATGCACTGGAGTGATGAAAAATATTCAGCCAGCATGAACTGGATGTACTGCAAACGCTTAGGTCTGAATTTACTTACTGTCTTAATTAAACTAGAGTAATGAAGGGTCATGCCTTCTGGAATGTTACAAAATGTCGCTTGGTAAGATTTCCAGATATTTCCGAGGAAGAAAGTGTCCTTATCTTCAGGGCAAAACAAACCACAGAAAGTGAAGCTCCTCTTCGTAAAAAATTTTCTCAATAAACCTGTTCCTGCGTCTATCGCAAGCCCAAAAATTTCTCCATAGCACTGTGTTGTCAAACAACCTCAGCCTATATTCTTCCCTTGGAGTCATAAATAAAGATAACAGCCAAATATACTTTAGAAACTTCAAATCGCAGTTCATATAGTGCATCTTTATTATTCAGTTAACGCCTAAAAGTCTCCAGCAATAACGCACTGTTTAATGATTTTTAAAAAGGTATTACAAAGCTATTTTATTTTCCGATATGTTTCGATGGTGGAAACTTTTTAGACGTGAACTCAGTACTTTAAAAGGGATATCCCATATGTTTATGAACTAAATGATAAAGAAAATATTAGTCAACACAAATATCTCTTATTACAAAAATATTTGCCTTCAATTCAAGATATCTAACTGCTTTTTTTGTATATAAAGGCCCCGCAGCCAAAGCTACGGACGCACCGCAGCCTTGAAGGCTTATTGTGTAACCCTGTGATGAAAATGATGTTTTTTCTGTTTTTCCATTTTAATGGAGCACCGGTGGAATGAAACTGACAGGGGAAAACCGAAGTACTTGGAGGAAAACCAGTTCCAGTGCCACTTTGTCCACCACAAATCCCAAATGGACCGAACCGGGATCGAAATCGGGCCTCCGCAGTGAGAGGCCTGCGACTAACCTCCTGAGCCACGGCACGGCCCATTTAACTGCTTTACTTTTAATTTATTCGCGCCTGAATACAACCTTTAAGGGCCGAAACATGTAGCATTTTATAAAGGAAAGTATCGTTTTTATAATAAAAGAAAGTTTTGTTGACTAAACTTACCTATATTATTTAGCTGAACATACACTTTTTTCCATATATTGGTTATTGATACTGGATAGTCCTTGTTATACTTATTAATCTTTTAATTTGTATAAACATTTGCAAATCCCTCTCTTTTACGATATCAGATTCACTTTATTATCATAAAATATATTTTCTCGCCATTCGGATAACTAACAAGCACTCCATCTGGACTTGGCTATGTGAGTTACATTTATAATCGTTTATAAAAGACAAGTAGTTGAGTAGTAATTACAGGGTATGCAAATTACAAGTATTAGGGTTTGCAAGTGAAAATGGTAGCCAGTTGAAAGTATGCCTTGTTTCGTGACTGGTTATGAGGGACGATCATGAAATGTTGCTACCAGCTAGAAAGACTCGAGGTGTTTATACCAAAGGATTTGGCTTCTTACGTGTCTGGCCTACTTGCTTAACTAATGCTGACTACACAGGAAACGTCATAAAGAAACACACATAGCTTGCATACTGAAGCAAATACTGTGTAATTTTATGACCTGCAGGCAGTCTGGCCTCATTACGAAGAAGAAAATTATAATGAAAAAAAAAAACATTATCATGGAGGTGTACAAAAACATCAATACAGCAGAAACTTGCGTCATAATATCTGGCATGTACTAGAAACAGTAAGCAAGAATTTCAATTGGATTAACTCTTGTTTAAGTCAAGTTATATGTAGTCTTAACACAGGGATATTATTTTATTATTACAAAAGAAAATCATCAGAATTATGGTTGGTGCACATCCTAGAACTTCACGCAGAAGTCTATTTAAAAAACTAGAGATTTTGCCTGTTCCATGCCAATATATATTTTCATTAATGAACTTCCTCGTTGATAATCAAGAAAACTTTCAAACAAATTCATCAATACACAGTATTAATACAAGCAATAAGCACCATCTTCATAGACCAATTGCCAACCTATCATGCTTTCAGAAAAGTACATTCTATTCTAGTATCAGGATCTTTAATAGCTTACCGTGTAATATCAAAAATCTTAAGAATGAAAAGGCACAATTTAAAGCAGCACTAAGAAGATACTTAAATGCACACTCCTTTTACTCTGTAGATGAATTTCTTATGAGTACTATTAACCTATAATACTGACGTCTAAGACTGCACATAGAATGTTTAAAGCATTTTGCAATGTACATTTTTGTATGATTTTGTATGTTATGACTTATTGCACATCCTCTTGTCTTGTGACAAAATTATGGATCCATGGAATGTATATATGTATGTATGTATGTATGTATTGGACAAGTCGCATCACTCTTCACTCAGACCGTTCAGCGTGGTGGTAGGCGGTGCAGCTATCGCCGCCATTCCAATCTGCCGTGAGCGGAGGTACCTTGTTTTATTTTAAAGTGTTGCATTTAATATTAGGTTTTTACTTTCCATATTTAAAGCAGGCATTGGGAATACTTTCCTTTGGCTCGTAGACGTGTGTCACATACAACGATTACGTTGTTAGTAATAATAGTGAGATGGGTCTTACAGAAATAGGAATGGAGGGCGTGGAGTGGGCTTGTTTGGCTCAGGAAACGAAAAATGGTGGTCTCTTTTGAACAAGTTAATGAACCCTCAGTTTCCATAAAACTCGGGGAACTTCACGAAAGTGTGAGGAACTGTTAGTTTCTGAAGAAGCAATTTGCTCCATGGCGTTAATATATTGGTTCCTTAAATCACAATTACGAGGACACCTTTATTTATTCTAATCCTATGCGGCAGTGTGGAGAGAGATTTTGTTTTTGATTAGATCTGCGCTTTTCTGGGATATTACGCAGCGCCGTGTGGTAATTGTTTACCGACGTTTCGGGATAACGTATCGGTCCCACCTTCAAGGGCTAAGAAGTCCAAGAGGAAAAGAAACAATTACCACACAACGCCGCGTAATAACCCAGAAGAAAACAGATTTCATCAACATGCGGCGGAAGCCTGAAATCAGGTTGCTTTTGATTATTTCATTAAAATTTCTCAAATGGCCTAGTGTCCATCGATCGATTCCCGTAGTATTCAAAGAATGACCGGGTTGTCTGGTGAAAGTTTAGCGCAAAATTCCCTTACAATTTCTGCTATTTTTATGCACTATGAACGGCTTATTTACATGACTGAGCCAGTCACTTCAAATTATAATAGGCCTATTTAAATTAGTCAAAAATTTTAAACTTGTTATGGGCAATCAGTGATGAAATTTATTTTCTTCAACAACTTAATTTACGTGGGAAAATAACAAGTAAATAAGATCAGTTTACCTTAAAAGTTACGTCGGTAGCACCTGAATTGTTGCAGCTATAAAAAGCAATAACCCTTCGTTACTTGAATTTCCGTTAACTTTTACTACATTTACAGCACTTAAAATACTTCAGAAACCTATACAATAGCTGTTAGATTGGCTGAATGCATCACAAGAGGCAATGTACGTATAAACGTAATATTGAGGAGCGTTCGCGTAACGATTGTTGCCTTGAAAAAGCAACAAGTATTATATTTTCTGAGTGTGATTCTGTAGCCTTAGTTATCCAGCATGCAATGCGCATGAGCCATATTATATTGTCATGTGGCCTGTCTGGCTTTACCATATTTTTCCACATTGTCTCATAAACGGCACATTTTTTGGAAAAAGTTATTGACCGTAAAGTGTGTTTTATGATTTTTTCTACAACTTTTGTCTGAAATATTTCTCTTTCTAAGAAGAATTCAGCGAGATATTATCATAAATGTACATAGGTCTTCATACAAAGTACCCGTTAGTCTTGTCAGATTTTAATGGAAATTGAATTTTCTCGACAGATCTCAGAAAAATAGTCAAATATAAATTTTCATGAAAATCCATCCGGTAGGAGCCGAGTTGTTTCATGCGGAAGTACAGGACAGACGGACAGACATGACGAAGCTAATAGTTGCTTTTCGCACTTTTGAGAACGCGCTTAAAAAGCGATGAACTCTCATCTGATTTCTATGGTCGGAGGGTGACAGAAGTACTACAGTTTTTGGGAGAATGACAGTTAAGTGTGGCCTTAACTGTAAACCAGAGTGAAACTGGTATAAAGATTCAAAGGAAGGCCGACAGGTGTTGACGATCTTCCGTCTCAATGGCCATCGAATGGAACGCGGTAAGTTTAAGAGACAGATCAATCAGTGGGTTCGAGACATCCAAGAAATCAGGATTGATGAAACTGCATAAAAAATGAATATCATGCATGTATAATCGTAGCGTAAAAGTGGTTTTTGTCATGATTGAAAAACATTTTACTCTTAAGAAGTCAGAAAGACTGTGGCTGTTCAACCGAGGAGCACTGAGGGAGATTCTGTTCTAAACACTTTGCGAATTATTTTGACATGTTATAATTGACTTTCCTTACGTTCCTATAGTACATAATATAAAATATGAGCTTGGCGTTCCTCCTGCAAACATACAGTCACTACTCCTTTTTGTTCTTCCTTACGACGCCGTTGTTTGTCCGAGTATTGAGCGTCCATGTCAGAACAACTCGTGTGTGATGAACTGGAAGTGATTGGTACGGGAACAATCGTGGTTTAAGCGAAGTAATACTTTGGTTCTCAACCGGAGAGACTCAGATACACAACCTAACACCCAGGTAAGGGTAACGGATATCCCAATTGAGATTCGAACTTGGCATCTTCTTAATAAAAGTCTAGAATGTTGACTTTACAACACTGCGCTGGATAGCAGTGAACCGCGAAATGAGGATAGGCACACCTGCATTTCTTTCCCCATGAAATGCATTCACCTCGTTATCATTAGTATTAACAAGTGCTGAGACATCTAAGTCATGTACACCAGAGAATTCCATTAAAATACCACTTAGGTTTTACGCCGCAACATGAATTAAAAATTATACAAGAGAATGCGAGATTTCAGGCTTTCGCCGCAGTGGTTCAGGCCTTCGTTCTAGCGGGATGTTACGCAGCGTGGGTTGGAAGTTGCTTGCCGACGTTTCGGGAAAGCCTATAGATCCCATCTTCAACGGTAAGCAGTCCACGAACAGTGCACACCTCAAATGTCTAAACACTTATGAAAATATTTTGTTTACTACGATTACTAAATTACTTAAAAATAAAATAAAATAAACACATTTGAAACCGACTTCAAGTTAAGAGTTCGGAGGTGTCAAGCAGAAAGCGACTGTCGTGATGAATTATCAGTTGTCTTATTTGTCAACTTTTTTGCTTGAATAATTTGCGATATATAAGCAAACCACGTCATTGCTGCCAAATATACAAAGAGGAAAGCAGATTTGACAGCAATGGCGTATTTACAGATCCAGTATAACACACAAAAATTGATAAAAGTTTAGCTTACAAAGAATTTTTGTGAAACTTGGTGTGTATATAATGTCAACGAAGTCTCCCAGTCATCAAAGTAGCCTACAAACATGTCGGTATGCGAAATAGTAAGGTATAAACAAAACTACATACACTCAGTGAAATGTTTTGACATTTTGTGTAGTGATAAACTTTACAAGTACGGTGGCTAGATGACTCTATATCTTGCATGAAATTGAAAAATAGCTTTAGGACTGCCCTGAAGGTTTTGGTGTGGGGAAATGATTAAATATACGCTAAATTGTCAAAATTATGTTTCCTACTCCGAATGATCCCACAGGAAACTCACAAAGTAACACTCGTGAATACGTCGCACATATATGACAGTGTGCATGAAAAATGAGAGTTTCGTAAAGACATTAGAAACACGTGAGAAGTCTTTAAAATGAAAAGTCTGTCTAGCTTTAAAATCGTTTCGGAGAATAATATATTGCCAGTAGGTAAATCAAATTTGACATCGAATGTCACGGTCGATTTGTCGGCGTTCTTATTTCGTATTCGGAGGTCCCGCGCTTAAATTTCGGTCCGGAATTTGGTTACCATGGAAAAAGAGGGTCGTGATTTTTCTCAGTATCTCCAGGCAAATGTTGTGATATTATCTTAAAATCAGCAATGGACGCTTCCTTCCACATCCTTTCCACTTCATTATTCACTAATCATACTATCATTGGACGCTACACAGGCCAGTGTGAACAGCTACAGGCAGCATCGTTAAGTAAGCCACGAATGAACAAGCACATACCATGGCAATCTAGCAAGACAATGTTCATGGTCTCAGACCATGTGCACACAACTGGATGGGTCAGGACCCTGAGGCATACAGACAAGAAAAAAAAAAGAAAAAAGGAAGAGGAAGAGAGGAGGATACAGGACATAAGCAGATGAGGAAGGAGAACAGTAGGAAAAGAGAAAAGGAAGTCAAATAAAAGAGATGAAGAAAATGTGCATCAAGAGAAACGGACATGGTAAGACAAAACTATAGGTAATTTCTGTATTTCTCTTATTCAGATAACTATGAATCTACAGAAATGATTTGCTCCTCATTGCTCGGGTCTAAATTACACATTTGAGCACTGACAGTTGTGGTACTCCATTTCACATCCACGGCCAAACTGTAGAGTTTTCATTACCTTAACCAAAGTACAAATTACGATGTCCTGTAAACCTGTATTTAGGCCCTAGCGCTTATTTACAAGACATTATTACACATCTAAAGTCAACGGCTCGTAAGTGTCAAAAGGGACTGAAACTTCAGATCCAGTTACTTCCAGTTCCAAACATATTCTGAGACGTTTTATGAGAAGCAATGAATATTTTATGCGTTCCTTATGGAAAGTGGATGAAGAGCATAGACAATACGTTTGTCGTATCCACATGTCTGACTGCCTCTCGTCTTGTCTTTCCAAATATTGTATCTCCGAAACTACTCAACGGATTCCGATTTAGAATAATTTGGTACAGAAATGTACATCATAAGCTTCTACGAGAATTCGAGTTTTGTGGTGCCTACATAACAAACTTAATCCTCAAATTACACGAAGCTCAACTATCAATTTTCTTGATAAGAGGTAAATGTGAAATAAAACGGTATTAGAAATTACTATTCGCACTGAGGATTATAACTTTCATTTAAAATATTTTTATATACTTTAATAATTAAAGGGGAAATATTTTTCGACTCTGTGTAAGGTAATCGGGCTCTATGTGATGTGATTAACTTTACAACAGAGATATTTAATTTTTATTACACAATATGAATATCGACATTAAGAATGAAATATCATTACAAAGAACACCTTTGTCAGACTCCCATTTTGTACACAATACTGCTCTGCCATTACTTTCGTTTGCTTACTGACGTAAACTATTCACGTTTCACTGACAGCCATCTTCAGGAATGTTGACAGAGACGACATTTGTTTGTAATGTTCCATATTACGGAACCAATTCAATTCCAGGCGACAACAGCTGAGAAACCAAAGCAGTGAAACAACATGTAGGAGGAATATAGTGCTGACTAATATAATACATAAGGAATATTTTTGTTGACAAATAACCTCTAGTAAAATAAAAATCCTACAGATAAAAGGGAAACATGCTTTACTTACGTAAAAACATATATCTATGTTTATGAACATGCTTCCAGTGTAATGATTGACATATAATACCTGATGCTATGAGCAGAGAAGTGGTGTGTGATATTTACATTTCAAATACAGTCACCGATAAATAAATAATCCTAAAAACATAACATGTTTCAAAGTAAATCACAGTTCCAATAATGCTGATATTCGAAATATTGACAGTAAGTAATACAAAGCTAAGAAAATGAGATCTTGCTTATTAAACACGTCATGCAAAAATCACGAATAGGGAGAATATTACACTATCTGCATTCTTCTTCGTTGTATCAAAATAAAATGTTTTGCTTCGTAATGAAACCAATAATAAATTGCTTTATATAAGACTGATGTTCTTGCTCAAGCAGTTACGTGAAAGTCGATTATCAAGTTGTCCCGGAGACGCTGATCGATCAATGCATTATATTTGATGAATCACCAGGAAGCTCATTGTCAACAACACTTATTTGATTTCCTTTAAATATTTTACCCTGTGCCCTAATGTTCACTCACACAGACATCTTTATATTTAACTAATTTTCCGTAAAACTCGTTCAAGTTTTATACCCTCTGTTTTCAAAAATCGAATAAAATTAAGCCGTTCTTCTTTGCTGCGTCATATCAACGTGTCAGCCATGTCAAACCTGTCAGAGTTATCAAAAGTAGGTGCAAAGTAGGTGTGAATGCTGGTATGTCCATCACTGTATACGCACCATTGTTTTCTGTGATAACGAAGTTACTATTTAAGTAAACTAAATTATCTTTCTTTCTTACTTCTTATATAATTAGAAAAAAAGGCAGCTCTGTTTTGTTTTATGGAAACCAAAGTTTCATTACCGTGTTAAAGAATTCTTACTTGAATCAGTCCATAACCTCACATTACATTCTTTTATAACCCTTTTAACAATATCTCGAAATCTGTGCCTACTTCTTCAAAATATATTTCAGTCAGTTTCCTGGAATACGTTATTTTATGTACCTCTCGCACGCTTTTTGCCCTTCCGATCTCAACTTCATTGATTTATTACCTCAAAATATAACTGAAAAGAGCTGATAAGTGCATCTCTTATCAAACCACTCCAGATAAGTAGGCATATCTCTAATAAAGTTGCATTAGTCACGCACCTTGTGTGAAAAAAAAGGCCTTATATTCAATAAATATAAAGACTTAATACTGTCGACACAAATATTTGGTGATTTTATTCGTTACATTTTATTATCTGTCAATATGTTTCGATCAAACCTTGATCACCATCAGGCCTTTATCAGAATTAAAAAGTTCCGATATACAATCGTGTCAATCGTGCTAGTAATTGAGATTTAATTTTACACCATTTTTGTGGTACATATTGCTTGTCATATTCCATTATAAGTAATGGTCGTAAAATGTGGCATGTTGTATGTATGTATGTATGTATATATATATTAGAATACTTACTAACATAAAAATTACTTTTTATAAGTCACTTCCCTAAGGATTTTCTCTGTTTTGATGACAGCTGGAATAACAGTTGTTGAGTTGTTTAAAATTATGTTTTTATAGAAGCCGTATGTAAATATTCTCACTTCTTGTTCACTTAACCCGCGTTAATGCGACTTCCTATGTCTTTTTTTTTGCATACTTCATTTTAAGCTGTGGTAATCCGTTTTCAAGCCTGGTATGATTACTATGTACTCCCTTTTTTTCCTATGGCTCGACAGCCCCTAGGGGGCCTAGGCCTCCTCATTTTTCGAGGTTTCGCGATCACACACTTGAGACACACCACACTCGGTAGGACTCCTCTGGACGAGTGACCAGCTCGTCGCAGAGACCTCTACCTGACAACACACAACACTCACAAGAGACAGACATCCATGCCCCCGGTGGGATTTTTTTTTTTTTTGCCTGTCCGGGGTTTTTCCCCTTTGATCCATTTTTGTACTGTTTAAATCCTTTCGTCCTTCATGTCACGTTACGTTCCATATTACCGTCCTTACAACAAACACAACACAAACATCCATGCCCCGGCGGGGTTTTTTTTTTTGTCTGTCCGGGGTTTTCCCCCTTTGATCCATTTTTGTACTGTTTAATCCTTTTCGTCCTTCATGTCACTTTACGTTCCATGCTACCGTCCTTATACAAACACAACACAAACATCCATGCCCCCGGTGGGATTTTTTTTTTTTTTTGCCTGTCCGGGGTTTTTCCCCTTTGATCCATTTTTGTACTGTTTAAATCCTTTCGTCCTTCATGTCACGTTACGTTCCATATTACCGTCCTTACAACAAACACACACAAACATCCATGCCCCGGCGGGGTTTTTTTTTTTTTGTCTGTCCGGGGTTTTCCCCCTTTGATCCATTTTTGTACTGTTTAATCCTTTTCGTCCTTCATGTCACTTTACGTTCCATGCTACCGTCCTTATACAAACACAACACAAACATCCATGCCCCCGGTGGGATTTTTTTTTTTTTTACTAATTCCTGGGTTTTCCCTTTTGATCCCTTTTTGTTCTGTATTAATCCTTTTTCGTCCTTTTCATGTCACTTACGGTCCACAACCGTCTTTTTACAACACAACACAAACATCCATGCCCCCGGTGGGATTCGAACCCACGATACCAGTAAGCGAGCGACCGCAGACCCACGCCTTAGACCGCGCGGCCACTGGGATTGGCTTCACTATGTACTCTACCACATTTAAGTATATTAAACATTGTCATCTTCACTTAAGAAATTTGGTCTGATAAGTAGGCCTATACGTTTACTGCATTTTCAATTTATTAGATAACTAATATAGTTTTTCTTACTTTTATAGTTACGACAGAATAGGCTTAACGATTTTCCACAAGCTTCTCTTATTCATTTGCTTCTGATAAAAATGGCTGTCAGTGCTGCAAAAGTACGCCTACCTGTAAGTGGAGAAACGCCGGCATTGAAACCAAATATTTACAAGAAAGAAACAATTCAGACGATCACAAAAATGTGTATAAGTGTACACTAAGTCACGGTGTAATTAACCACATCTCAGAATAATGCTGTTTCCTTACATGGTTATTATGTATGAAAGGAAATTAAAAACTACATCTTGTGTACGAGATTATACTTACGTGCTTTTAAGTGGGGCGGGGTGAAAGAATGTGGGCGTAATGTTTTCATAAACGACGATTTTGACAGGCCTTCACAAAGTTTCGTTACATAGCAAGCGTGTTAAGATCTTCCCCCTTCAAAAATCACTAATTTGTAGCTTATAACTAAATGCTGAGGCGTCCTAATAACCAGTCTCATGTACCATGCACCTTCACGTCGTTAAACTCTTACGCAACTTTAGTCACCCACCAAAGATCGCTTGAAATTTTGGATTGCAACCTAATGTTGAGACAATACAATTACACATACCATGCATTTCTGTGTTGTTACAGAATTATTTCACTTTTAAACGAATCTAATATATGAATGACAGAGCGTGCCAAGTTCTCCCGATAAAGAACTCGCGTTCTGTAATCCTTATTGAGTCAGAATTTACAGAATCTGCAGCATACAATTTAGTCTCTGACTGCAGACAGACAAACTGTACGGCTACAGTAAATATGTGAAACGGATGGACGTATTTCAGTACACAGTCTAATGGTAACTTCTGTAAAAACGTTTATTACGACAATTCGCTTGCCGTAATAGAAAGGATAATCTTTACTGCTGAAGGAAGATTTAGTGCCATTGTCAACATTTTCATTCCACTTGTACTTCATAATGTTCATAATAGTAGGGATTATCTTTACTTCTGAAGGAAGATTTAGTGCCATTGTTAACATTTTCAGTGCACTTGTACTTCATAATGGTCATAATAGAAGGGATTATCTTTACTGCTGAAGGAAGATTTAGTGCCATTGTTAACATTTTCAGTCCACTTGTACTTCATAATGGTCATAATAAAAGGGAATATATTTACTGCTGCAGGAAGATTTAGTGCCATTGTCAACATTTTCATTCCAATTGTACTTCATAATGTTCATAAAAGAAGGGATTATCTTTACTTCTGAAGGAAGATTTAGTGCCATTGTTAACATTTTCAGTCCACTTGTACTTTATAATGGTCATAATAGAATGGATTATCTTTACTGCTGAAGGAAGATTTAGTGCCATTGTTAACATTTTCAGTCCACTTGTACTTCATAATGGTCATAAAAAAGGGAATATATTTACTGCTGAAGGAAGATTTAGTGCCATTGTTAACATTTTCAGTCCACTTGTACTTCATAATGTTCATAATAGAAGGGATTATCTTTACTGCTGAAGGAAGATTTAGTGCCATTGTTAACATTTTCAGTCCACTTGTACTTCATAATGGTCATAATAAAAGGGAATATCTTTACTGCTGAAGGAAGATTTAGTGCCATTGTTAACATTTCAGTCCACTTGTACTGCATAATGTTCAATTCCCAGAAGTGGCATTTCAATTCGCCACACATTTGAATGAAGACCAACTGAAGTCAGCTACATTACGAAACATCTTCTACAGTTGAGATTAAATTTCTGACATACGACACCGTGCCGATTAGTAATTTACCGACGTTTCGGAAGAACTTCTTGCCTCCATCTGCGTGATAATCGAAGAATATGAATATGGAGGCAGTTAGTTTCTCCTAAACGTCAGTACGTACACATGGCATCGTATACTAGAAGACTATAATCTTCATTAGCAGATCTGTGTAATCTGAAGTCACGCAACTTGCAGGGCTTTATTATGTTATTTCTAGTACTTACAAGGTTTCGCTTAGCTTGTCTTTAGCAGTTTCTATGGCACCACCGTTGTGTACACAGGACAACTCTGACCTACACCAACTCTACTCCCAAAACAGAAACAGAACTGAATAACAAATACCAGTACCGCCGCTAGACACTATAATACTATATTTAAGAAAGTAATATCAATAATAAAAAACAGAGAACAACAGTCCAAGTTACTAATAAAGCAGCTGCGAAATTCTAGCAAATGGCGGACACAACATTTCTAAGGAGCACACCTTAATAAAATTATTTTTAACATTAATTTATATAAATAAACACATTTATTAAAAGGCTCATGTTCTTGCAAATAAGAACTAGTTTAATTTGAATAAAAATTATTACTGTATTTTGTAAGGATAAAATTCAATAACGAACATATTTTAGTAAATTTATCAAACATTTTACACAAAAGCAAATATGCAAAAATATATATGAACTCATAAAACGTAGAGGAATGTTGAGATATTTAATTCTCTCATATATCAAGTAAATATTGCTGTAATTTAAAACCTCTGTTTATGTCGATATTTGGTCCGATAATAGCTTTACGAAAAAGCAAAAACATGTAGCCTATACCTACTCTGCAAAAATCCCTGGCGACTAAATTTTGTACGTTGAAGTCAAATAATTTTGGATCCTTAATATGAAAAATATTTTACGTCAACATTCCGGTGCCTAGAATTTTGGGGAGGCTCCTACATTTATGGAAAAGATGTGGACTTCTGCCCTGTAACGTTTTACTTTGTTTCTCATAAAGACCTTTTGTTGACTGAAGGAATATCCTATTTGGTTTTTTTCTGCTATGCACCTAATACTACGGCAGCAAATTGGAAAGCTGAACATCGATAATAATGAAGCCCAATACTGGAGATTATCCTCTGCCAGTTCTGTCCATATTTCACCTTCCAGCGACTTCCATTTCGGTATTTCAAGAAGATAATCCCCTCATTAAAATTCTACGTTCATTTCTTGTCTCTCCGTCTACTAGCACAGTACAGGTTCCGAAGCACTTTCCGCTATCTTAAGAATAAATGGTGACCTGTACTGTTCAAGACGTTCCTCTTTCATAGTGCTCTGGAATTCTCATTTTATTCTTTCTGATCCAAATATTTTTCTACGTCTTTTGTTTCCGAAAACTTGAATTTTGTATTCTGCCTCATGGCAACAGCTTTGATCGTTAAGGCCTTTACAAAGTGGGGAGGACTAAAACGATTAGAATAGGGTAAGGGGTTTTCGCCAGTGGCCGTGCGGTCTAAGGCGTGGGTCTGCGGTTGCTTACTAGGATTGTGGGTTCGAATCCCGCCTACGGCATGGATGTCTGTCTCTTGTGAGTGTTGTGTGTTGTCAGGTAGAGGTCTCTGCGACGAGCTGATCCCTTGTCCAGAGGAGTCCTACCGACTGTGGTGTGTCTAAATTGTGTGATTGTGAAGCCTCGAAAAATGAGGCGGCCTAGGCCCCCAAGGGGCTGTCGAGCCATTGGAAAAAAAAAGAAAAAAAGGGTTTTCGCAGAAGGAATATTCCAATCTCATGGGATATGAGATCCTGTAAAGTTTAACTAGATAGCAGCATTTTGTGTAAGTTTGATTTCTTCACGTCCAGGATGGTCAAACAAAAGTGTTTATTCTCCCTGTTTCACCGCAAAGCCGAGTAAATTTCCCTTTCACATAAGTAATAGACTTCCCTGCATTCAAATACGTAGTAATAATTTCTGAAGGACCAATTCAATCAGAAACATTTGAGAATGTTCCCAGGATGGCTGTCGGTGGGGGATCACGCGAAGTGCCTATGACCATGTTAGAACTTCGGTGTCCAACAATATTCGTCACGGGCTTGGCTTATCTTTGTTATGCTACCGGCGACGATGACAAATTACATAAATTTTTTCCTTTAAATCATGATTATCTTTGGGATCTGTTAAGTACTAAGAAATATTTAATATTATTTAAGTTCGCAAAATGTACGAATCAGGTCGCACTCTCATATTGCTGTCTTCTTACCGCTTGGAATTCTGCAAGGTGGTGCAAAATGCAGACTGATATTTCGATTCGAAATATACGGGGAAATGAAAACATAAATACCAGTATGGTTGTAGAAATGCAATTTAATTTTTTAATGAATCATATGATAAAATTTGGATGATGATGAATAAAAGCATTAAGGAAGATATATATTACAAACAGAATTCTATAAATCTATGGCTGTACTTGTAAAAAGCTGCAGCTATGTGTGTATGTAGATGTGGCTGTACTTGTATTCATATATTGTTGTATTTGTACTTAGATTTGGCTGTTCCTCTAGTCCGATATAGTTGTACCTGTACTCATATTTGGCTGTACCTGTATTCATATGTAGCTGTATTCACGTAAAGTACAGTTATTTGCAAAGGTAGCACTGAGGAACATGTTTAACATAAATAATTTCTTTTAGATATTTTGAATTACATATTTTGCGCATAACTTTTTGTGATGGAGGCAAAATAATTTGCCGCAAGAGATACCGAGAAATACCATGTATTTTAGTGAATACACAAGACAGAGTTGTATTTGACTGACAAAAATACGATATTCAGGGCATTAGATAAGGCTTTCCAGAGTTAAACATGAGACCTGTTGTTGTTAGAATTTTTTTTTAGTCGTCCTCTTCTACCTACTCCGGTTATCCCGTTTCAGTGTCGAGGTTGTAATTCCTTTTGATCACACTGAGAGACACACCACAGTCGGTAGGACTCCTCTGGACGAGGGATCGGCTCGTCGCAGAGACCTCTACCTGACAACACACAACACTCACAAGAGACAAACATCCATGCCCCCGGTGGGATTTTTTTTTTTTTGCCTGTCCGGGGTTTTTCCCCTTTGATCCATTTTTGTACTGTTTAAATCCTTTCGTCCTTCATGTCACTTTACGTTCCATGCTACCGTCCTTACAACAAACACAACAAAAACATCCATGCCCCCGGCGGGATTTTTTTTTTTTTCTTTTTTACTAATTCCTGGGTTTTCCCCTTTGATCCATTTTTGTTCTGTATTAGTCCTTTTTCGTCCTTTCATGTCACTTACGGTCCACAACCGTCTTTGTACAACACAACACAAACATCCATGCCCCCGGTGGGATTCGAACCCACGATCCTAGTAAGCGAGCGGCCGAAGACCCACGCCTTAGACCGCACGGCCACTGGGATCGGCGGATTCGAACCCACAATCCCAGCAAGCGAGCGGCCGCAGACCCACGCCTTAGACCGCGCGGCCACTGGATTTGTTAGAATATTACAATGAATAAAATTAGGGTCGTTAGACATGCAGCCTGGGTACCGGCGGTAATGTGTTGGCTACTCAGTTTTGTAGGAGAATCTCTTGGCAAGACGTCACTTGGGAGACCAGGAAGGAGAGAGCAGAGTAATAGTAACATTGTTCTTGGGTAAAGAGAACGTCGAGGTAGGAGGTGGATGGACCTGCGACAGGGTCATGTCATTAACAGTGCATTGTTTTGCTGTAAAGTTAAAGTACAGTACATATTATTAAGGTGATTTATATGCATCAGCTACAGGAAAGAAGACAACTGTAAGACTGATGTTTGCAAATTATTAAGTCTTTCACGTTTACTCTTTACACTTTTGCAGAGAGCAACAAACAAGGTTGCAAAACAGGCAGATATTGGGATTTGTAGTGAACTTTAAATACACATATAATACTACTATTTAATAAAGCAGTAATATGTAGCATTACGGCACGAACAGCAAAATGAGGCAGTAGACGACTGTAAATAGGTACGCTTTAACGAAATCGGTGCCTCGCAAGAACATCGTATTACATGGCACCGAATAATGTAAGGAACGAACTACAATTCAAATAAATAATAAATTGAATGATAAAAATAAGGACATTCTCGACTCCGACTGACAGTAGAGACGCAGGCGTGTGTAAGGTTAAACGCCTTCTGTGTTTAGATTGACAACAGAAAATTTCATTCTGCTTCTGGAAGTGGGAGACAAATGGTGCGCGTGGGTAGCAAGGCCCCTAGTGACTTCCGCTTCCCTGACGTAACACAGAATTCATTCATTCATTCATTCAGCAGTCTGTCTTACGACAGGTCCATAGCCTCTTCTAAAGCCATTTCTCCAAAGAGAGCTACATAGTGCTTCCTCCTTCAATTTCCAGTATCTTCCCTTTCCTTAAAGTCCTCCAGTAGCTGCTTACGCCTTCTTCCTCTTCTTCCCCCTCACTTCTATCCTTCCCTCTATCTTCCTTCAATCACGTGTTTTAGAAGGCAGTTTCTACGCAAGATGTGACCAATGCAGTTAGCCTTTCTTCTTTCTATTGCATGTAGGTTATTACTCTCCTCCTTGACTCTGTGTAAAACTTCATTTCTCACAAGATCAGTCTAAATTATCTTCTCCATCCTTCTCCAGCACTACATTTCAAACTTTCCAAGTATTTCTACTTTCCAAACTGTCCAAGTTTCAGCACCATACAAAGCTATGTTCCAAGTGCAGAATATTACTAGTTTATTCTTAAATGTAAGTCAAATTTCTCTGATGAAAAGAGTCTTCTCCTTTTTGAGTGATGCTTTTGCCATAGAAAACATGGATTTAATTTCTCGTGTACATCTTGCATTATTTGTTACGCTTACAGTGATTCCAAAATATTAAAATAATCCGCATTCTCCATTTGTTTTGATCTATCATAATCTGTATTGGCCATCGTTGCCTTGAGATTCTCATTTTAGTTTTTACCACATTCATTTTCCATTCCATAGCTTCTTCCAATTTCAGGTAATCTATCAACCATGCCCTGTAGCACCGTTTGTTCCTTAGCCAGTAGCACAAGGTCATCTGCATATTTCACAGTGCGAATTACTTGTCCCCCTATTCTGAAGTCTCCAAAAACCTTCAAAAAGTTCCTTGGTAAGGTACTCGCTGTACACGTTGTATAGAATCGGCGACAAGCAGCAACCTTGTCTAACTCCTCTTCCAATCTTCATACTTCTCGTCTCCCCTTGATCCAGTCATACTTTAACATTCTAATCCATGCACAATTTGCTGATCAATCTTCTTTCGTGCCAGTCGCTACCAGTGCCCTTTAGGGTCTGCATTAATTTGGTCCAGTTTACGCGGTCAAATACCTTCTGCTAGTCTATGAAGCAAGCACACAATTCTTCATCTATGTCCAAAGTTTGTTCAGTTATTTTCAGCATCCCAATTGCATCTCTAATTCCTTTTCCTCTTCTAAATCCAAACTGATCTTCTCCAAGTACATACTCAGTTTTCATTTCAATCCTTATAAGTATTCTCACTATTATCTTTGCTGTATGTGCGATTACGCTGATTATGCGATGGTCGCTGCATTTTGAAGCGTGGTTATTCTTTAAGGCAATCATGGTAACTTCAATGAAATCTTGGTTGAGGCACTGCTTTAGAAGCCGGAAGGTCGCGGGTTCGATTCCCGATGGTGTCATTGGAATTTTTCATTGACATAATCTTTCGGTCGCACTATGGCCCTGGGGTCGACTCAGCCAATAACAGAAATGAGTACCAGGAGTATTTCCTGGGTGTAAAGGCGGCCGGTGCGTAGGGCTGACAACCTTACCACCTTCATGTGCCGATTATCTAGAAATCTGGGAGCCTCAACCTTCTGGAACCCTAAGGCCTGTCCAGGCCTGTAATGGGATTGCTTTACCTTTACCTTTACCTTTTACTGTCCAGTTTCTTATGTTTTTGATCAATTGTGAACACAGACTGGTTAAGATATGGTTGCATTTGTGTTGCAGGAACGTGCTCCATGATTTGCAATGTTGTAAGTCCCGTGTCCTTGATATAGGACTATACACGGACGACGGACGGACAGACAGACAGACAGACACGCAGTAATGATAAATCGCTTCAATTTACATGTTTAGAATTTAAGCGCCGCCCCAACAGCCGTGAGGATTTGCGAGTTTTGAGCTTTTCACTGCGGCGTGCTTGAGGTTTGTAGGTCAGGGGTGTACAGTTCTGAGAAGAATGATTTTTCTCGGAACATTAGACCTTCAAGATGGAGGGACCACTTTCCTTAGAAACGTCGTAAAGAGTTTACCAGTAACACAACGTCATGTCCAAGAATAGCGGAATTCTCAGCAATGTGGCTATTTACAGAATAATCTCAAATAAATACACAAAAAATTACCTTTGATTTCAGGCTTCCGCCGCGATGTTGATGAAATCTGTGGTCTTCTGGGTAATTACACGGCGTCGTATGGTAATTATTTACCGACGTTTCGGGACAACGTATCGGTCCCATCTTGAAGGGTCAAGATTCCAAGTAGGAAAGTGTTCCTACTTTCCCACTTGGAATCTTGACCCGTGAAGATGGGACCGATACGTTGTCCCGAAACGTCGGTACATAATTACCATACGACGCCGTGTAATTACCCAGAAGACTACAGATTTCACAAAAAATTACGTTCACGTACGAGATAAAAGGGAAAGGACGTAAATATATAAGTAAATAAATAATAAATAAAAAGCATATTAGCTCCTTTCAAAGGCAGGCGATAAAAAGGCACATAAACAAAACAATACCTTAATACAGAGTATACACAAAAGAATGGTGCGGTTTCCCTTTATTCGCCATTGAAACCGCACCATTCTTTTGTGCATACTCTGTATATGTAATAGAACATAGGTGGAATAATTGTAGACACTCCAGAAGCCATTGCCGTCGGCTTAAAGAAAGCCACTACATACACACTGTACATATTCTTATTACGTTTCAAGTATGACATAATTTTTAATCTTAATTCACCGTGCATTTTCATTATTTAAAAATAAACACCAACAAAATGCACAACTTTCAAGGCGCAGACCAGCTCCTTATATCATGAAACTATCCCACCCGTCTAATTCCCCTCAAATTAATCACTTTAAAAATATTTGGTGATTAGTAAAAATCATGCAGTTCCTCCTTATGCAATTTTTGCCCACACTCCTTCTATCTCCTAGCTGTTAAGTCCAAAAATCTTCATTAGCGCACAATTCTGGAAACTTCTCAGCCTATGTACTTACCTTGAAGCGAGATACCTATTTTCACACCCATATACAACCACAGGCAAAATTGTGCTTCTGTGTATTTTAATTTTTATGCTCTTAGAGAAGAGTCGGGAGGACAAAAGGTTCTGGGCCGAGTAGCAGCTAGCGGGCATTATCCAAAATGAATTTAATCTGCGCGCAATCTCTTCAAGCATGCAATTTTGATTTGATAGTGTTGATCCCACTTAACATTAACATCCTTCTTCAGTATCCCAGATTATGATAGCTGGTTTATTTTTAGCGATATTTCCGTAGGTTTGCACTTGTTGATTCCATAACATGATTACTTGATTATTATTATTATTGTTGTTATTATTATACTGGTGAATCGCCGATCCCAGTGGCCGCGCGGTCTAAGGCGTAGGTCTTCGGCCGCTCGCTAACTAGGATCGTGGGTTCGAATCCCGCCTAGGGCATGGATGTCTGTCTGTTGTGAGTGTTGTGTGTTGTCAGGTAGAGGTCTCTGCGACGGGCTGATCCCTCGTCCAGAGGAGTCCTACCGACTGTGGTGTGTCTAAAGTGTGTGATCGTGAAGCCTCGAAATGAGGAGGCATAGGCCCGCTAGGGCCTGTCGAGCCATAGGAAAAAAAGTTCTGGTGAATCAGTACGCTAAGAAACAAGAGTTGAATTAATGAATTTGATTAAATTAAGTCCTGAAAGCCTAGTTCATCACAGCAGACCTCAAGGTTGTTTAATATTAAGACTATTTTAACACACCTTTCCCCTCCAGGTTCAACAAACTTTTAACTATAACAGTGTATTTTCTTATAACGAAAGATAACTGCGCTGTAAGTAATGAGTCATCCTATTTCATTTCTTTTTAATCTTTTAGTGTACATAATTAGATAAAAGATAATTCAAGTTCGTTTGCCAGCATTGTATGTAATATTTACACTTATTCTGGTACATGTGACCGTATAAATTATGTCTGGTAAAGGAATCCCATTACAGGCCTTGACAGGCCCTTAGGGCTCCAGGAGGTCGAGGCTCCCAGGTTTTTCTTAGACAATCGGCACATGAAGATGGTAAGGTTGTCAGCCCTACGCACCGGCCGCCTTTACCCCCCAGGAAAGATTCCTGGTACTCATTTCTGTTAGAGGCTGAGTCGACCCCAGGGCCATAGTGCGACCGAAACGATTATGTCAATGAAAAATTCCAATGACACCATCGGGAATCGAACCCGCGACGTTCCGGTTTGTAGCGCAGTGCCTCAACCAACTGCGCCACCGCGTGCCCCAAATTATGTCTGGTACAGAATTTAATTAACGTCTTACGTGTAGGCATACAGCAATAATTCGTGTTTTTTGGTTAAAAGTATAATTTCAGTATTGCGTTTTGATAATTTAGTCCAGTGTCCTGAGTGGAAAGAGAGCAAAGAAAGAAGTTGGTGGCTCTTAAACGAGCAGCTGCTTGTCGACCAGGCAACACTAGCAGACAAATTATGTCATTTATTTAAAAATAAACACCAACAAAATGCACAACTTTCAAGGCGCAGACCAGCTCCTTATATCATGAAACTATCCAACGCGTTTCGGCTCTTTGCGAGCCATCATCAGGGATCCTTTCTTTTATAAAAGTGCTTCACAAATGCAGCATCTGTTTGATTATTTAAAAATATGCACTATCTGGAGTATGAGTTAAAAACACACGAGTCATAAACAAAGTTAAAAAGATGATTTGTTAAATAACTTATTAAAAACACTGTTCACTATGTCTATTTTGTAAAGGATGTTCGCACTTCTAAAGGTTTCATGAGATCGCGCACTACACTGTACTGTTTGCGATGGATTTTTGTAGCACGGCGATAGACACTCGCGCTGTATGTAGTGTTGTCGTTTGTTTTCTTCACGTTGCAGTGCGGTCCTCCTGATGGTGTAGTATATATAAATATAAAATTTGATATGAAGAAGAAGTGGTTCCGGTGCAAGTATATTGTAGGGTTGCGTCTTGAAGTGTATTCGGTGCGAGTGAACTGTGTTATCCGTCTTGAAGTGTATTCGGTGCGAGTGAACTGTGTTATGTCTTGAAGTGTATTCGGTGCGAGTGAACTGTGTGAACACAGTTCACTCGCATCGAATACACTTCAAGACGCAACCCTACAATATACTTGCACCGGAACCACTTCTTCTTCATATCAAATTTTATATTTATATATATTTATTTATATATACTACACCATGCCTATGCCTCCTCATTTCGAGGCTTCACGATCACACACTTTAGACACACCACAGTCGGTAGGACTCCTCTGGACGAGGGACCAGCCCGTCGCAGAGACCTCTACCTGACAACACACAACACTCACAACAGACAGACATCCATGCCCTAGGCGGGATTCGAACCCACGATCCTAGTTAGCGAGCGGCCGAAGACCTACGCCTTAGACCGCGCGGCCACTGGGATCGGCGATTCACCAGTATAATAATAACAACAATAATAATAATAATCAAGTAATCATGTTATGGAATCAACAAGTGCAAACCTACGGAAATATCGCTAAAAATAAACCAGCTATCATAATCTGGATACTGAAGAAGGATGTTAATGTTAAGTGGGATCAACACTATCAAATCAAAATTGCATGCTTGAAGAGATTGCGCGCAGATTAAATTCATTTTGGATAATGCCCGCTAGCTGCTACTCGGCCCAGAACCTTTTGTCCTCCCGACTCTTCTCTAAGAGCATAAAAATTAAAATACACAGAAGCACAATTTTGCCTGTGGTTGTATATGGGTGTGAAAATAGGTATCTCGCTTCAAGGTAAGTACATAGGCTGAGAAGTTTCCAGAATTGTGCGCTAATGAAGATTTTTGGACTTAACAGCTAGGAGATAGAAGGAGTGTGGGCAAAAATTGCATAAGGAGGAACTGCATGATTTTTACTAATCACCAAATATTTTTAAAGTGATTAATTTGAGGGGAATTAGACGGGTGGGGGAGGGGGAGCAGATAGCAGGGTCTTGGGAACATGGCAATGAACATTCGGTTTCCATAAAATACAGGAAAATTTTCGGCTAGCTGAGAAACGAGTAGCTTCCAAAGAGGGACTCTTCTCGATGGAGTTATGTTGGCAGTTAGTTGAGTATTATGAACACACATTTTCAGTTAGAATGTGGGGAAAAATATCTGCAACGGAAAGCAGATACCAAGAATCAAACCAGCGAATTTGATATCCCAAGAATACAAGCACTCCGCATCGTCCACCAGGTTACGGTTACTGCAGACGTTGCAGTATTCGTGTACACTTTGCTCGGAAACTAGACATCTCTCGGAACATTAATGAAAATTAAGATATATTCATTAAACACCAACTAATTCACATAAACTTTATTCACAATAGTTTATTCTATACGTATAGGGGAATTTTAAGAATAAACTATTGTGAATAAATTTCACAGTATTAACACCGTGCATTTTCTAATCAAATAATAAAACCGACTAATGCACTATATTGACCAATTTTATTCTGGCCTGTTACCCCTCACCCTACACGTGTTTCGGAACTCTAAGGTTCCATCTTCAGGGGTTGTCGTGTGCTACCAATTATTTACATATTAAAAACAAATACACAATATGTACAATAGTCTGTTAAAATATAAAAAACCATAGGTAAATGAAGTTCAAAACTCTTTTAAAATTGTACGATGTGTACTGTAGTCTATTAGAATCTTAAAATCTCACGTAGATGTATGTTTAAAAAACTGTTTTAAAATGTTTTAATAGTTTTGGGCTGTTCGTAATATTCACTTCTTTTACGGAACTACTGGCGTAGTTTTATTCGACTCCGTATTCCATTTCTTGTGTGATGTGATGCCACTGTGTATGTCTTTTCAAGGCTGTGCGTGTGGGGTGACTGGTCAATATAGTGAATTAGTCGGTTTTATTATTTTATTGTGAATAAAGTTTATGTGCATTAGTTGGTGTTTAATGAATATATAATGAAAATTAGTTCACTTTTTAAATGTTACTCACACGGTGCATATTCTTATAATTAATGCATTAACCGACTTATGCACTTAATAAAATACATTCAAAAGTACGTATAAACTCCTACATCGGCACCGAGGTGCCGTCATCAAGGATTATCTGAACAAAATAATACAAGGCCAGCACGCTTATGTAGGAATTGTGTCGCCTTCATTTTAAACAAGGCGACACAATTCCTACATAAGCGTGCTGGCCTTGTATTATTTTGTTCAGATAATCCCTGATGTTGGCACCTCGGTGCCGAAACACGTAGGGATTTATACGTACATTTGAATGTATTTTATTAAGTGCATAAGTCGGTTAACGCATTAATTATAAGTTTACGTATACCTTGAAATTATGCAGACATATTTGTGTCTTTGGCTGATAGGTGTATGGTGTAAATAACAGTAATGTATAGGAGACAGAGAAAAGCAACACACACAAATACAGAGTAATTATGAATGTTTGAAATTATGATGGCAGCTGTACGCTTACGTCACATCCGTTTTTGGAATCTGACAATTTTTCACGTTTGATTGTTGTAGCACAGAATGCAGATAAACGCATATCTGAGCGTTCTGCGCAACTTGTCTACTCTACATCTGTTACGTAACAACGCGGGAAATCCCCAAGTCAGAAACGCAGAAGCAGCAACTCTGTAGAACGAAGCAACGTACAGTCACCACATATTAAATTAGGCAAATATATGTAAAAGAGGAAATGCACATAAACACGATCCGATTGAGTTTATGAGGCTACATACATTCCAGAACAATGAAGTACAGTATATCTGTGAAAATGTGGTGTACGGTGCGGTAGTGCAGCAGGTTTAGCTCACATCAGTATTGTATGGGGCGGTAGTGCAGCAGGTTTAGCTCACAGCAGTATTGTATGGGGCGGTAGTGCAGCAGGTTTAGCTCACAGCAGTATTGTATGGGGCGGTAGTGCAGCAGGTTTAGCTCACAGCAGTAATGTATGGGGCGGTAGTGCAGCAGGTTTAGCTCACAGCAGTATTGTATGGGGCGGTAGTGCAGGAGGTTTAGCTCACAGCAGTATTGTATGGGGCGGTAGTGCAGCAGGTTTAGCTCACAGCAGTATTGTATGGGGCGGTAGTGCAGGAGGTTTAGCTCAGAGCAGTATTGTATGGGGCGGTAGTGCAGCAGGTTTAGCTCACAGCAGTATTGTATGGGGCGGTAGTGCAGCAGGTTTAGCTCACAGCAGTATTGTATGGGGCGGTAGTGCAGCAGGTTTAGCTCAAAGCAGTATTGTATGGGGCGGTAGTGCAGCAGGTTTAGCTCACAGCAGTATTGTATGGGGCGGTAGTGCAGCAGGTTTAGCTCACAGCAGTATTGTATGGGGCGGTAGTGCAGCAGGTTTAGCTCACAGCAGTATTGTATGGGGCGGTAGTGCAGCAGGTTTAGCTCACAGCAGTATTGTATGGGCGGTAGTGCAGCAGGTTTAGCTCACAGTAGTATTGTATGGGGCGGTAGTGCAGCAGGTTTAGCTCACAGCAGTATTGTATGGGGCGGTAGTGCAGCAGGTTTAGCTCACAGCAGTATTGTATGGGGCGGTAGTGCAGCAGGTTTAGCTCACAGCACTGGTGTACGGGGCGGTAGTGCAGCAGGTTTAGCTCACAGCAGTATTGTATGGGGCGGTAGTGCAGAAGGTTTAGCTCACGGCAGTATTGTATGGGGCGGTAGTGCAGCAGGTTTAGCTCACAGCACTGGTGTACGGGGCGGTAGTGCAGCAGGTTTAGCTCACGGCAGTATTGTATGGGGCGGTAGTGCAAGTTTAGCTCACAGCAGTATTGTATGGGGCGGTAGTGCAGAAGGTTTAGCTCACAGCAGTATTGTATGGGGCGGTAGTACAGAAGGTTTAGCTCACAGCAGTATTGTATGGGGCGGTAGTGCAGCAGGTTTAGCTCACATCATTTCGTATTAGCTGCTACTCCATTGACCAGTGCTCCACGGATATATGTGCGCGAACTGTTACACCAGCCAGCATGTTACAGTTACCCTGGTCCTTCGACCACGTACTTGATTTCAGTCAGAGTGCCCATGCAAGTTAAGTCACTTCACGGTACTAGGCAGTTCATGTTAAGTTAACTCTCAGCTGATATAGAAATTCAAAACACTTTATGGAACCTACGAGCTCATAAGTGTCTTCACAAGAAACGGCTGGCTATTGGACACACTGCGGGTCAGTTCAATGCAGTCCAAACCTTCGCAAGGCAATGTGTACTCTACACAAAACCCTTTCAGATACTAGCCTCCCATTTGCATCACCTATCTGATCTTCTGTTTCACACTTCTCATTAAAATTATAGCCTAATTCAGTTTTCATTCATCCACTTTTCCCTCTCTTAACGTTCTTGATTTCATCAGTCTAGTAACAAGAAAAGATCTGTAAACATTATGAAGCTCGACATTGTGTAATTGTCTCCATAGTTCTTTTACTTCATCTCTCAAATCGGATATTATTCTTTCGACATTGTACTCAACTTACCGCAATACAAGATGCAGTGTTATTATAGAACCATAGTGCACATCCATAAACACGGATATGAATAGTTACAGTGTTGATGTAGAGGTTCGTTATGTTGTCTGAGAACTGTCCGTTATATTAAGCGTAACGTGCAATAGTTACAGTGTTGATGTAGAGGTTCGTTATGTTGTCTGAGAACTGTCCGTTATATTAAGCGTAACGTGCAATAGTTACAGTGTTGATGTAGAGGTTCGTTATGTTGTCTGAGAACTGTCCGTTATATTAAGCGTAACGTGCAATAGTTACAGTGTTGATGTAGAGGTTCGTTATGTTGTCTGAGAACTGTCCGTTATATTAAGCGTAACGTGCAATAGTTACAGTGTTGATGTAGAGGTTCGTTATGTTGTCTGAGAACTGTCCGTTATATTAAGCGTAACGTGCAATAGTTACAGTGTTGATGTAGAGGTTCGTTATGTTGTCTGAGAACTGTCCGTTATATTAAGCGTAACGTGCAATAGTTACAGTGCTGATGTAGAGGTTCGTTATGTTGTCTGAGAACTGTCCGTTATATTAAGCGTAACGTGCAACAGTTACAGTGCTGATGTAGAGGTTCGTTATGTTGTCTCAGAACTGTCCGTTATATTAAGCGTAACGTGCAACAGTTACAGTGTTCATGTACAGGTTCGTTATGTTGTCTGAGAACTGTCCGTTATATTAAGCGTAACGTGCAACAGTTACAGTGTTCATGTACAGGTTCGTTATGTTGTCTGAGAACTGTCCGTTATATTAAGCGTAACGTGCAATAGTTACAGTGTTGATGTAGAGGTTCGTTATGTTGTCTGAGAACTGTCCGTTATATTAAGCGTAACGTGCAATAGTTACAGTGTTGATGTAGAGGTTCGTTATGTTGTCTGAGAACTGTCCGTTATATTAAGCGTAACGTGCAATAGTTACAGTGTTGATGTAGAGGTTCGTTATGTTGTCTGAGAACTGTCCGTTATATTAAGCGTAACGTGCAATAGTTACAGTGTTGATGTACAGGTTCGTTATGTTGTCTGAGAACTGTCCGTTATATTAAGCGTAACGTGCAATAGTTACAGTGCTGATGTAGAGGTTCGTTATGTTGTCTGAGAACTGTCCGTTATATTAAGCGTAACGTGCAACAGTTACAGTGCTGATGTAGAGGTTCGTTATGTTGTCTGAGAACTGTCCGTTATATTAAGCGTAACGTGCAATAGTTACAGTGTTGATGTAGAGGTTCGTTATGTTGTCTGAGAACTGTCCGTTATATTAAGCGTAACGTGCAACAGTTACAGTGTTCATGTACAGGTTCGTTATGTTGTCTGAGAACTGTCCGTTATATTAAGCGTAACGTGCAACAGTTACAGTGTTCATGTACAGGTTCGTTATGTTGTCTGAGAACTGTCCGTTATATTAAGCGTAACGTGCAATAGTTACAGTGTTGATGTAGAGGTTCGTTATGTTGTCTGAGAACTGTCCGTTATATTAAGCGTAACGTGCAATAGTTACAGTGTTGATGTAGAGGTTCGTTATGTTGTCTGAGAACTGTCCGTTATATTAAGCGTAACGTGCAATAGTTACAGTGTTGATGTAGAGGTTCGTTATGTTGTCTGAGAACTGTCCGTTATATTAAGCGTAACGTGCAACAGTTACAGTGTTCATGTACAGGTTCGTTATGTTGTCTGAGAACTGTCCGTTATATTAAGCGTAACGTGCAATAGTTACAGTGTTGATGTAGAGGTTCGTTATGTTGTCTGAGAACTGTCCGTTATATTAAGCGTAACGTGCAATAGTTACAGTGTTGATGTAGAGGTTCGTTATGTTGTCTGAGAACTGTCCGTTATATTAAGCGTAACGTGCAATAGTTACAGTGTTGATGTAGAGGTTCGTTATGTTGTCTGAGAACTGTCCGTTATATTAAGCGTAACGTGCAACAGTTACAGTGTTCATGTACAGGTTCGTTATGTTGTCTGAGAACTGTCCGTTATATTAAGCGTAACGTGCAATAGTTACAGTGTTGATGTAGAGGTTCGTTATGTTGTCTGAGAACTGTCCGTTATATTAAGCGTAACGTGCAATAGTTACAGTGTTGATGTAGAGGTTCGTTATGTTGTCTGAGAACTGTCCGTTATATTAAGCGTAACGTGCAATAGTTACAGTGTTGATGTACAGGTTCGTTATGTTGTCTGAGAACTGTCCGTTATATTAAGCGTAACGTGCAATAGTTACAGTGTTGATGTAGAGGTTCGTTATGTTGTCTGAGAACTGTCCGTTATATTAAGCGTAACGTGCAATAGTTACAGTGTTGATGTAGAGGTTCGTTATGTTGTCTGAGAACTGTCCGTTATATTAAGCGTAACGTGCAATAGTTACAGTGTTGATGTAGAGGTTCGTTATGTTGTCTGAGAACTGTCCGTTATATTAAGCGTAACGTGCAATAGTTACAGTGTTGATGTAGAGGTTCGTTATGTTGTCTGAGAACTGTCCGTTATATTAAGCGTAACGTGCAATAGTTACAGTGTTGATGTAGAGGTTCGTTATGTTGTCTGAGAACTGTCCGTTACATTAAGCGTAACGTGCAATAGTTACAGTGTTGATGTAGAGGTTCGTTATGTTGTCTGAGAACTGTCCGTTATATTAAGCGTAACGTGCAATAGTTACAGTGTTATGTACAGGTTCGTTATGTTGTCTGAGAACTGTCCGTTATATTAAGCGTAACGTGCAATAGTTACAGTGTTGATGTAGAGGTTCGTTATGTTGTCTGAGAACTGTCCGTTATATTAAGCGTAACGTGCAATAGTTACAGTGTTGATGTAGAGGTTCGTTATGTTGTCTGAGAACTGTCCGTTATATTAAGCGTAACGTGCAATAAGGGAAGGTAGAATATTCAGAACTGAATAGCGGCACACTTTATTTACCTTGAATTGTCCTTTATTATGTCTTTAAAAGTTACGGTAACTAAGCAGTAACATTCAATGTTCAGTATTTTTGCTACTTAGTTGTAATTCGAGCTCAAATCTCAATTTAAACGTTTACACGTTTTATAGCAAATAATAGCCTAGAAACATTTGCACAGCTGTTTCCATACGAGAGTTACGTTCCTATGCTAGCTGACTTGACTGTACTAGTGAAGTCTTTATTTCGGTTTCATAGCCGCTCCGAGAATTGGTCTTGGTTCTGTATGTCAACAACGACTTTTCTGCTTTCCTGGAAGGAAGGTTGGAAGGTAGAAATAAAGGAAAGAAGAAAAGAAGAAACGAAATGGTAGGGAGAAAGAGAGAAAGAAAAAGAAAAGAGAAAGAGGAAACTCAGAGAAACGAGACAGAAATTTTTCAAATAGAAACAATGTAACAGGGTAAAGAAATTGGGCGGTAAGTCACATAAATAAATAATCAAATAAAGAAGAGAAAATTATGTGTACATTTCGTAGGTTTTACCTGTCAACACGGTAATAATATTTAAATAAACTTTCACAAACTTGTTTCCGTCGTCTGCAATGTTATCGGTGTATCAAAACTCAGAAGAAATATGAAGAATCTAACGAATAACTGGATTTTTAAGCAGTAGGAAACAAATATTTTGAAAACTATTAGAGTGAATTTGGATAAACTATATCATAATATGTAGGGCAACATCAAAATCCTTACAAGTAAGCCCCAAGGAAAGTGTTTTTATCATGTTTAAAGAACTGTTATTTCCAAACAAATTTCTATAAAATCGCACACCAAATTTTGCAAAACTAATCATACTATTAATTTACATGTACGTTAAATGTGGTGCACTTCTTTGCCTGAAGCATATTATCTATAGATTTTCTAGGTGACCTCGTGAGTGTATTGAATGGCGAAGCATTTAATGATTTGTGCAGGCCATTCCCTAGTTACGTTAACACAGTCAGGTCTCTGCAATAGTGTAATGGACATGTGGCTCGAATGGGAGAGACAAAAACGCATACAGATTTCTGGTGTTGAAATAGTTTTGGAAAGCAGAAATCTGAGAAAACAGCATAAGAGCATTTCTGGGCAATACTGAAGTGAATAATGACTGCTAGGGACGCGGTTCATGTCTCGAATTGTATTATTTATCGGCGTTTCCACACTTCAAGTTCTGGACCAGATGAGCCCATTACCTATTTCAAAGGCAAACACTTTCAGTATACGCTGCATATATATATATATATATATATATATATATATCCGAGACCCATCTTTCTTTTGCAACACGACATAAAACACAGAGCGAAAAACTTGGGAATGCTTGCTTTGGTCATTGTCAGGTAAAATGTCTCTCACATATAAAGCAGCAATGTTTTGGGCGATAATTTAAGAGGCGTTACAAAGTTTACAGTAACTCTTTCATATGGTCGTGCCATGACTCAGGCGGTTAGTCGCCGGTCTCCCACCGCGGAGGCCCGGGTTCGATCCCGGGTCAGTCCATGTGAGCTTTGTGGTGGAGAAAGTGGCACTGGGACAGGTTTTTCCCCGAGTACTTCGGTTTTCCCCTGTCAGTTTCATTTCACCGGCGCTCCATTACTTGGAAAAATAAAAAAAACTGATCACCTTTCTCTTCATCTTCATCACAGGGTTGCACAATAAGCCTTAAGGCTGCGGTGCGTCCGCAGCATCTGCTGCGGGGCCCTTCTCCACCAAAAAAAATTATTTCATAATGGGCAAAAGTGATAAACATCTTTAACGATATAATTCGTAATCGGCAATTAACCGGTGTGTTACATTTTTACTCCACGTTACATAATAATTCAATGGGCCGTTTGAATGGATGCCGGACTGTATATGGCCTTTGGGAGAGCTGGAGTCTTACATGTAACTATTTGAATGGCTGTAAGTCTATCATGCGGCCTTTTGGAAGGCTGTAGGTCTGTGCGTGACCACATGGATATCTTTAGGCTTACAGGAGACGATTTGGACGGCTGTAGGTTTGTGCGTGACCACATGGATATCTTTAGGCTTACAGGTGACTATTTGGACGGCTGTAGGCCTGTCATGTGGACTATTTGGAAGTCTGTATGTTTGTACGTGACTGTTTAAATAGCTGTAGATCTACAGCTGGCCATTTATAAGGCTCTAGGCCTGTATGTGACTATTTGAATGACTATAATCCTTTTTGTGGCAATTTTGATGCATGTAGACCTGCATATCTAATTGCGATACAGAAAAATAAAGTTTCCTTATTGTTAGAAAGATAATTCATATTAGTTTCCAGACTACGCTCCCGAAAATATCTTTACATTTAAGGGCTTAAAAATATGTGAGGTTTGGAAGTTACGCCATATTGGTTTATAGAAATTTATGACAAATTGTAATGGTTAAGGAAGTAAAAACAGAGCAGGGAGAAATCCGGGTTGGAAGTTAGTAATGTCGGTCTATGAAGTGTTTTTTTGGTGCAGTGGAACAGCGTATCCGAAGGTCATGGCAAGATTCCAATGATAGTACCTGCCGTCGTCAATAAATGGACATTCTGCATTTATATGGAATTACAGTGAGACATTTCAAGCTTACGGCACGTGCCACTTAGAATTAAAAGTCTGAAACTGATTAAATTAACTAAGTAGATGAATAAATGCCTGACAAACTAAAATACTAACTAAAGCACGCAAATACTATCGTAGTTTGAAAACTAATGAATCTGTAATATGCAATTACGCGAAGTGTCGAGCTCTCTGTAAAGACACAGAAATCGTTTTAGTGCACCAAATACACGTCGAACGGTTTATGTCACTTCTACAAATTTTGTGTGACTCACCTTTCGTATTATCCTGTTTTCGCTTCTCTGTTCTTTGCAAATAACCGCTTCTTATTGTCTGCAAATTCCTTACCTATGCAACGTACATTTCCTTTCTTATGTTTGTGTTTTAAGCGCCTTCTTTCCTTCGTACTTGTTCCCCTATTCGTGTACAAGTTGGCAGATTCTTTACTACAGAGCATCTTGTATGTCTCTCTTTTTTATTTCTGCATATCTGTTCCTTTTCTTATGTTCCCTCATTTTCACGGGGATTTTTTTATTCTTTGTTGAAGTTCGTTCCGGTCGAACAGTTAAGACGTACAGATAAAATAACTTCTTCTCCATTCAGAAAGAAAACTATGCAGAGCAAAACGTGACAGTTTATCTGTACTGCAATGGGGCAGAAAGGAGAGAAAAGTTCATATAAAAATACGATTTTACGTAGAAGTCACCTTGTTTTGAAACTTAGCCACATTCTTCTACCGTGTGAACAGACGTTTTCCTCACTTATCACACCCGCGTAATCTCCGTCTTGACAGCGCTGTGACATAGTGACAGCTTTTAATGGAACTTGATGTGAACATCAAGCCAGCAGAAACCACCTCACCTTCGTGACTGTAAATTACTTGCCACGACAACAAACACATGGTAGCCGCGTGAACTTCTGAGGTGCTACTTGTCTAATTAGACTATAGATTTCCGAAGAACAGTACCGAACGGTAAATTTTTCATTTTAAAATATAGTAAGTATGAAAATAGTCAATTTTGAATAATCTGGGTAGGCTCATGAAAAAAAAACTGGGAGTAGAAGGACTGTAAAAAGCAAAATTTATTTTTATCGCCTACTTGTATTTGTAGGCAAGACATATGAAGGCGCATACTGTTTTTTTGGCAGTATGAAATAATTATATTTGTTGAATGAGAACAATCTTTCATTCACTGACATCACACCACATTTTCACGATATTCACAGCCTCCATTCTGCAGTTCTTCCAACATTCACTCATCGATTATTAAGTTTAAACTTAGCCCTATATAAAAAGTAATTACAATTTTAAGTAAAAACGTGATGTAATTCAAAATGTTTGAAACGAGACACGCTCAAAATATCAGAATTATATTTCCTTTTATATTACCATGACGTTTTTGATCCCTGTATCTGAACTTCTTAGGGATTTTGTGTACACAATACAATACGGTGGTCGCGTTAAATATGGTCCTTATTAGCTCTTGACAGCAATAATCATTGGACCGTTGATAATAATCGTGTGATATTCTGATTGCAGACAAAGCATAAACATCACAGCGCAGAATGTTCAGTCTGTGTCTTTCTGGGATGTGACGTCATGTAATTTGGTACATGTGTACCGAGGTTTTACAGAAACTTGCTGCCTCGATTATCTAACGCTTGTGAACATGGCAGTGAGTATGCGCATTCCGTAAAAGAAAGAAAAATTGTAACATTCGAGCGACTCTCAGACTCTCAAGAAAGACTTAAGTCCACTGAAACGGTCACAAAGAAGATTCAACTAACAGACAAGTTGATTCAATCGTTAGTGTTTATGGCTTGTACTTTGTGATGGCTTTTCGAGTTTCGGTCACAGCTCCGACTATCGCAAAATATATTGTCATCGTTTTCTTCAGTCCGTCCAGGAAAATGGAGGGATGGTATCTTAAATCATGCCATGACTGCTTCCTCTCCAATGCATTATTCGTTATCATAAGATCATTCGACACCCTTGGTCAATATTCTGAGTTACTGACGCTACAAATATCTAACAAATTATATTAAATTATGTATTTTTTCAGTGCGATTTATACAATGGTTCTTCTTTTATAAATATTCTTGTAACCACAATAAATGAACACCACAGAAACTAAGGTAAGTAGAATAACAAATTGCTTACTTTGACAGTAAATTTGTGCCTTCCGAACCGCATTACACCCTGTACTACTTATGTCTCTCCAACAACAAAATGTCTGTTTTTGTTTCATCCAAGAAGACCAGTCTTAGCTTACTTTCTACTTTCCATTGCTCCAACTGTTCCTTTTATCAGTTTCTGTTATACAGTCGAACCCGTTTATAACGACATCGGTTTATGCGACACATTGTTTATAACGTCAGATTTTCTGTCGTACCAATTAATTCCTCACTGTTAACAGTAACATTATAGTCGTCGGTTATAACAACACTCGTTTATAACGACACAAAGTATTCAGTCATTTTCGTGACGTTATAACCGAGTTCAACTCTATTTTCCTTTCCAAAAATCATCATCTGTCCCATAGTATTCATCCTGTGCAGTACTGAGGTGACTTAATGATCATTGTTGCTGGTCTTCGCGTACAAACCCCAAACCGCTTAATGTTTAAGCCTTAAACCAATGACCGGCCATGTAATGCAGTATATTATGGTTAGGCTGCTTCATACTCGGGAGCCCCTGCTTTGACTCTGTGCAGCTAGACAGGGCACTTTTAGAGTGCTCCTTTGATTGGTTTATAAGAAGTGTCAATTAATGTATAACATTACACAGATTTGAAAATGTACTTGACATCAAGGGACTAAACATTTGTTTGTTTGTCAAGTGGTACAAAAAGAGACTACAAACGAAGGGCTTGTAACGGGACCTACCGGAAACCAAAAATACGTCTGGAATATACTCTCCTGCAGGAACCTGAAGGATATGGAAAAGAAACCATTTTAACCAGATGCCTGCAAAATTGCAGGTTTGAGCCTAATCCCTGGATATCAGACAAACTTTTGTCACTTCAGCTGCTACGCTTCCTGGCACCAATGGAGCAGAACAGCTGACACGGCACTAGTGACATCTCGGACACGTCAGCTGTATTAGCAACAGGTTCACTGACCTTATACTCAAAAGAACTGAATTCGGATAAATGTAGGTAAAGTTAAAAGATGTTCCTGTACACGCCATGAAGGCACATGGGGGAGTGGAGGTTGAGCACCAGTCATTATTAAACTCGGAACTAGGTGCAGCTGATTGGTCAACCACAAGCCCTGGTTGCTTTGATCCAGGAGAAAGAGAGCGCGATAACGTTTAAATAGGAGACTCGATGGGTCCCAGGGCCGGTACGTATGTTCTGTCGAACGGAAAACTCCTTGTCCCTACCGGGAATCGAGGCACGATTCATCAGTTATCAAGCGCGTAGCCTAGTCACTATAGCGACTGATCTGTACCGGCTCCTGGACAACTATAGGCTTACACTAAATACAGGCAGTACCACCTGTTTGCCTATATTCGTGTAACGACACTGAATAAGTTTGCTTATAATGTTATGGACTCGAGGATATTGAGGTGGGCAAGTTGATGTAGTGGTAACTCTATACACTTGTATTCGGGAAATATCAGGTTTGAATCTCGGCCGAGCCATTCACTATCCTGAGGATGATCTTGGGTTTCTTACGCTGCTGCAGGCTAATACCAGGATCATATCTCAATTACGTCACCACCACCTTCGACGACCGCAACTAGGCTACAGTATTAAACCTGGTCAATGAGGTGAAGGTGAAGCTGTATTTGTGATTCATTAACCATCGCGACATGAATTCGTACGGGGGGAGTTGATGTATTTTTCTTTTTCATGGCACAACAGCCCCTAGTGGGCCAGGACCTCCTCATTATCGAGGCTTCACGATCACACTTAGACACACCACACTCGGTAGGACTTCTCTGGACGAGTGATCAGCCCGACACAGAGACCTCTACCTGACAATACACAATACTCACAAGAGACAGACATCCATTCGAACCCGCAATCCCAGCAAGCGAGCGGCCGCAGACACACGCCTTAGACCGCTCTGCCACTGGGATCGGCCTCTTGATCCAGGAATTCTTAAACTCGACACTATAGATATAAGTGAGTGGCAGGTATCACGCCCGACAGCTTTATCCCCTGTTCTGGTCTAGTAAGAGACTGCATGTGCCCCAGAGCTGGCCTCGACGCCTTAGAAAAGAAAAAAATACTCTTTAGCCTAGAAGGAATCCAATCACGATTCCTCGGTCTTACGGTCCGTAACCTAGTCCGTATCTCGGTTCCTGTATTAAACCTAACCTTAAATCTAGAATGACTAGAATCATCTGCCTCAGGATAGGCATTATAGTGATTTTAGTGGCTCTGTAATGAAGCGTGGGGTACAGCAAATGTGGGTAGGCACGTTACTGACCAGCTCAACAACTATGTAGTTCTTACGAATATTATTTGTTTGTGTCTTGGTATATCTCTGAACAGAAGACACTGGCCGCGGTGAGAAGGCCACGTACTGCTTTGTACAGCTCGAAAGCTGGAGTTGTGAGTTCAGATCGAAATGTAAGCACGGATGTTTGTATGTCTTCATTCTTATATTTCTGTTATCCTGTGTTGATGTAGGCCTTAAGACGGGTCGATACCATGTCCAAGGTATAGTACAAATAAGATTCGGAACTCGGAAAACAGAAGGCCCTGACCAGGGCTGACCTCTAGCGCCATAGACATAAAGATATATGTGAAGTATGTTCCGTGACTCCAAGAATTGCCGGCTATTGAAGTTACTAAATTGTACAACCTTTCAGTCTATGGCCTTTAGACATCCGTGGTTCGCAATACCGATATTTGTTTATATATGAATCACGAAACAGACAGATAAACATCGCTCTCTAATTGAGTTTGACATGAGTTAGCAGAGTTCAGAAGGAAGAAAACTGAGGTTTCCCACAGCAAGATATTGGGAAAGCATACATAAACACATGCGTTTAATGCATAAACATCAAAACACATTTCTCCTTTGAGAAATCGGTGTGCTTATCGGAAGATGACTTTTAAAATTCGTACTCAGTGTTATTAGGCGCGTTCGCAGAATTGCGAAAAGCGACTATTAGCTTCGTAATGTCTGTCTGTCCGTCCGCGTGTATTATAATTCACATTACAGTGAGTCAAAGGAAAAGGCAGACACAAATTACGTTCCTCCACATTCTTCAAACTGCGTGAAAAAAAAAATTTACAATGAGACGTAAACAAATTATTGATCAGTTGTTATGCGTAATGAATGAGGAAATTTATAATTTGTTCTCTCCACCAAATGTGACTCGAATGTGACAATAATGGAGGACGAGATACATTGGGCACGTAGCATGCATTGGAGAGATCAGTAGCATATACATTTTTTGGCTTGAAACATGAAGGGACGAGACCACTTGAAAGACCTATGCATAGGATAAAGCCAGAGGATAATATTAAAATGGACGTTAAAAGAACTATGTGTGGGGGGGGGGATACGGGCTGAATCCATCAGGGCGAAAAAAGGAAGAGTGGCGTGGCGTACTCTTGTGAACACGGACTGAACATTCGCTCTCCATACAACGTGGAAAATGTATTACTTCCGGGAGGAACTATTGGATTTTCAGAAAGGTGTCTAGTCAGTGAAGGTGGCTGGTTAGTTACTTCTATGTACAGTGTCAACTACAGCACAGATTTCGAATACAATAAACTTGCCAGTTACAACCCCAAAATATGTTAGCAACACTGCGGTTTTGTAATGTCTAACACAGAAATATTTCGAGCGTTGATTACTGCAAAAAATGTCAGGATCCTATGTTGTATGGATATAGTGTTTCTTGAATCTCAAAAAGACGGTATTGCTGCTGACGAGAAATGAAAGTACAGAGTGAACTGCTTCAAAACTCCTTAGGAGGTGAAAAGACAGCCTGACAGAGACACCGTGATGCTTAAAGTATTACTTTCGTTATGAATAGCGAAACACGTTAGAATGTAATATGTGCCCCGAGTTTTAGTCAGTTACTCAACGACGCTGTATCGGTTGCTAGGAACTCTTCTTCGAATGAGATATAGTAGTGGCAGAAAGCAGATAAGGAACCTAGACAAAAGGAAAACTTATTGGCGTAAGCCGTGCCATGGCTCAGGCGGTTAGTCGCCGGCATCTCACGGCGGAGGACCGGGTTCGATCCCGGGTGAGTCCATGTAGGATTTGTGGTGGACAAAGTGGCAGTGGGACAGGTTTTTCCCAGAGTAACTCGGTTTTACCCTGTCAATTTCATTCCAACGACCCTATATTACTTGAAAAATAGAAAAAAAAAAAAAACTATTTAGCTTCATTACAGGGTTGCACAATAAGCCTCAAGGCTGCGGTGCGTCCGTAGCATCTACTGCGGGGCCCTTCACCACAAAAAAAAGTTAGTGGCCTACAGCAAAATATTATCACGACATTCGCCTGCAGCAGCTGAGAAAACCCACACAGTGCCTTTGTTACGATAACCGGATCTGGATCGGGACCAG
This sequence comes from Reticulitermes speratus, assembly GCA_021186555.1. Classification (NCBI taxonomy): domain Eukaryota; kingdom Metazoa; phylum Arthropoda; class Insecta; order Blattodea; family Rhinotermitidae; genus Reticulitermes; species Reticulitermes speratus. Next base: position 8,657,050 of record JAJKFL010000009.1, read on the forward strand.
AAAGGAGGAGTTCCAGAAAGGAAATAACAGTGCTAACCTCTACAATGTTCGATCCATCAGTTTTAGTTGGGAGAAAATTATTCACTTTGATTAGTAATATTTACGGAATTTAATGTTAATTACAATAATATATAATGTCAGATTTTGAGGCTCTCACAGCTGTGCTGAAGAACATTCAAGCATCCTGATTTACGACGCTGTGCATATTATTATACTGGGTGTTCCGCATAAGGTGTCACAGACTTCAGGATGTTATTAAATGTGTCATTTTGATTAAAAATGTTAATTCAACATATGCCCGAATATCAAACTTTATATTACTGCAAGTATTTTAATGTATATAAGGGCTGTGACTAAAAATTTTACAGTACGCGTGTTTTATCATACTGTACAAATATAAAGAAAGTTGTGTATCAGATAACACAGCAAGAGAGAGACACCCGTTAAGTCTTAATCTACTGTGCAATATGTGCCCCGTAACACCACGAAACAGACAGCAATTTAGCTGTACCCTACGGTATGTACAAAATCGAAAGAAAAGTACGGCAGACAATTGCATAAGAAGTACTTAAATTCTTACTTATGTTACCGAGTTAGTTGCATGAATTTACATAGTTATTTTGACATTATTTATTCAGTTTGATTGAATTAAATTTTTCATTCATGACACCAACAAATATACCTTCGATATATACAATCGATATAACATTGTTTTCCCACATATCAAATGCGCATTTGTAGGCGTGATAAAGGAACAATTTAATTACGTACTTTTGTTAAACATGGATTAAAAAATCAGTTTTGATTAGATGAGACCAAGGACAATTTTCATTTATGTTGAACAGATTAGTCTTCGAAATCACCTCCATCGTTCTCTATGCGCAGTTTTGCGCATTTTAAGAGAGAATTATGTGAAGTAATATTTGCCAGAAGTGTGAGTAATCGTAAATGCGGATCATAACAACGACAGCACCGTACAATATCTTCAAACATTCAAAAGGCTCTCAGTGATGTAACAGTTGATATTTGCACATATATTGACACAGTATTTTTTTTACTCAGAATGTTTGACGTAATAACATATTGAAGCATAACATAGCTTACGAAGAACAGTCTTTATGAATATAAAGTTTCGGTGGAACTTTCTGAAATCTTCTTGCACTAGCCTGAATAGGGGGCCAGCAAACTACTTCGAAAAGTAGGTACCTACATACCCATCTATACGGAGTTTATTCCAGAACACTGGCAACTTCAGTGCAAATAATATAACACAAATGGTGTAAAGAAATTTTGTCTATGTCGGGTTTTTTAAGTAATACTGATATTTTGTCTGCTAGAAAATACTCTGTAATAAACCTCAATAAAATTAGAATTTCTACGTAGAGGTTAAGCTAATTAAATTTCAAACGAAGACACCAAATATGACATAACAATTATATATACAAGTTACGAAGCAGTAAACTGTAACTACAGATATTTACCGACATCAAACAACTAATTTTGAGCCTCTGAAATGTTCTGATACCGTAGATATCTTACAAAGTCTAACTAATTTTGCGGGCCATCGTTTCAAACTTATCTCAAGTCACTAGCCACTTAGGCACACTTCGTGGCAACGTGTAAAATTTTGAATACTTTAAAACAAGAAACACATGGTGTAAAAAGTTTTATTAATTCAGTGTAATTTTTTTTTTACAAATAATTTCCCTAGCAATAATTAGAATGGGCCGATCCCAGTGGCCGTGCGGTCTAAGGCGTGGGTCTACGGCCGCTCGCTTATTGGGATTGTGGGTTCGAATCCCGCCTAGGGCATGGATGTCTGTCTCTTGTGAGTGTTGTGTGTTGTCAGGTAGAGGTATCTGCGACGAGCTGGTCACTCGTCCAGAGGAGTCCTACCGAGCGTGGTGTGTCTCAAATGTGTGTGATCGTGAAGCCTCGAAAAATGAGGCGGCCTAGGCCCCCAAGGGACTGTCGAGCCATTGAAAAAAAAATAATTGGAATAAAACTGAGATTGTGAAAATCTTAAAGGAAGAGAACTTAATGTTGAACTAAAAATCTGCATAACTCACGGACCGGTTGGACAAAAGTTGCAGACACCTGGCTAATCGCGGACCCTTTGGGGTCCTCTTATCCCCGATGGAGAAACACTGAACTAGTTCTTTACACAATAGGTGTGCCACAAATTTCTTATACTCTACTGAACCTGAAACCGATTTAGCATTTGACTGACATTATCTCGAGAATAACATCTCATATAGAGATGTGGGTCATTGAGAAAGCTACAGATTGCCTGAAACGTTAAATGACAGTGGCAATATAAACAAGCATATAGTAACACTTTATCTGTGCCCTTCAGTAAAACGTAAACACTGCTGAAATGTCTTCACTCCAATTTATGGCTCAGTCGGTAAAAGGCATTTTAATCAAAACATGTATGTTTTTCAGCGCGTCTGAGCGATTCGGAGACTCTGTAACGACATGACTTCAGCATCAGAGGTTACATAGCACCAGATAAACTAAAACGGCAGTCACGAAAAATGAACAAGCAATAAATATTTTTTTTTCATACAGAACTTCAGAGTACATGTTACGAAATTGTTAAAAATCTTCAAAACACCTCAAGCTGCCAAACGTTCCCTGTAAATTTTTCGTCAAGAAGTGCCACTACTGCATGACTAATTTTATTACTTATTTTAATTATTATTATTACGTGTGTGTGAAATGTATTCCAATTTTGCACCAGTAAGTGAATACACATGCTTTCCTGCTCTATTGGACCAAGTCGTGTGAACGAATTTTAAAGGCGCTGAAATATCACTGTGGCTGGACTACTCTAGTGACTGAAACCAGAATTAATTAAAATAAACACTGATATTTCCCTAAAATTAGCACTTAAGGTTACTACTACTACTACTACTACTACTACTACTACTACTACTACTACTACTAATAATAATAATAATAATAAGCAATCCCATTACAGGCCTGGACAGGCCCTTAGGGTTCCAGGAGGTTGAGGCGGTGGTAAGGTTGTCAGCCCTACGCACGGCCGCCTTTACCCCTCCGGAAAGATTCCTGAAACTCATTTCTGTTAGAGACTGAGTCAACCCCGGGCCATACTGCGACCGAAACGATTACGTCAATAAAAAATTCCAGTGACACCATCGGGAATCGAACCCGCGACGTTCCGGCTTGTAGCGCAGTGCCTGAACCAACTGCGCCACCGCGTGCCCCTAATAATAATAATAATAATAATAATAATAATAATAATAATAAAACGAAGCTCATGGTCCTA